>VDFB02353493.1:171290309-171805073 GCA_007258455.2 Sequoia sempervirens | reverse complement strand
AAATTATGCTTTACTTTGAATTTAATAAGTAATTATTATTCATTTTCTATTCAAATTATGACTAAAGTCCTGATTGATAGGTTGATTGAAAAACATCTATAGCTTTCAAACGGTATCACATTTTTTGAATCCAAAAAATGTGTCACATTCTATGCTTAGCATACTATAGGATTAAAAAAAGAAAAACTGAATTTCATGAATTTTTGACCAAGTTAAGGTGGTCAGACATATGAGTTTTATATTTTTAAAAGTTGTAATAAAAAATCATAGTGAAATTATTTACTTGGAAAAAAATTACAAAAAAAAAGCATCACATCAGGAAATGAGTCCTCTACTTATATCTAAAATATTATAAAAAAATATTATCATTTTACTGTGGTTAGGGTGGTCAAACAGATACCTACTTCTTATTTTTTCCCTAAACTTTAAGTACTACTGCATTGAAATTTCAAATTTTTACCAAACATATTTTTTTTTAAACAAACCTAATAGTTAAGAAACTACATTAAACTTTCTATAGATTCTATTCTTACATATTTTTTAAATAATATAGATAACTTATTCAAATTTTTACGTCAAGTTGCCTAACTCTAATTTTTCTAAATTTTGTGTCGCTTAAGGGCCTATTTTTTCCATGATGATCTTGCACATACCCCTTTTGCATATGCTTTTGTAGACTTTTATATGAAAATTTATCAAGCATTTAGGTGTTCAAAAGTGGACAAGAAGTCAACAAAGTGTTTCAAGTCAACTAAACACTATTTCAAGCTTGGAGACAACCTATAGTCAGTTTTCTGCAAATTTAACTCCGTCAAGCTGACAAGAAGACAAGTGCAAATCTGGAGCTAGAGAATTGACCTTTTATTTCACAGATTTTTGGAGGAGACTGATTCACCATTGGTGGTTAATGAGTCCCACCCAAGGGCTAAAAAAATTATTTTGTTAGAATCTAGTTCCCGACTATCAGGAAGTAGTTTCAATTGTTTTTGTTAGTTGCAGGACTAATTCACCATTAATGGTGAATGAGTCGCACTGGTGATTTATAATGGTTTTTGTTAGTTTTTAGAGCCTTTCATATTCACCATCCAATTCCTAGGTGAACTTTTTTCATCCTCTTTCAATTCTTTTTGTGTTTGTTCATGTTTTAGTTCATTATTGCATACCTTATTGTGTTTTCAAACATTGGATATTTCATTAGTTTTTCATTCATAATCAATCAATTTCATAGCTTAGTTGCATTTATATCACTACATTTAGTCATAATTCCATCTTTCATTCCTTTATTTGACTGAACCACCTAAGTTTTGGGGTCCTATCTCTCTCCTTTTAGGTGAAAGATCGTAAGAGTGCAAGAGAAGTCCATAGAACATACACCTCCAAAATTGATGGTTAGTTTTGGTGAAATTGTAGATTGAACACATTATATTTCAAACTTCAATTGCATCTTTCATTCTAGGATTCCTTTTCATCAACATTCAATTAGTTTTTTTTTCTTTCCATCCTAGGGTTTCTCAAATTGCATGAGTGAAAGAATCATATAGATTTCATTTTTGCATATAAAATAATTAAAAATCTGAAAGTTTGCATTTGCATCCTCATTTTTCATCTAAAAAGCATTGAAATCATTTTAAATTTTCTGAAAAATCATAAAGAAATCCATTCCTGGACTCATTCGCCACCCTGGGCGAATCAGTCCAGTTGCATTTTCTATATTGAAATTTCTAGCATTTTCATAGTATTTCCTGCATTTTTGTTTCCTATTACTATCTGCTTGGTTTAGTTTACAATTTTTTTGTCATTAGCATTTTTTTATTGTTTTTTTGCATTTTCATTCACTCCATATTTTTTGGTACTTTTATGAGTGTTTGGTTCCCTATTGATAATACTTTAGTGAGACGAAGTTCTAGACTCATGGCTTCCTACGATAACACTTTCATTGTGGATCTTGGGATCTCAAGAGCTCCTACTCCTAGTATGGACAATTATGCATTAAGCATGGATACTACCACTAGTATTCCTTTACCTTCACATCTAATGCATGTTGACACACAAACTAATTCTATTCTACAAGAAAAAGTCATTAGTATTCATGAGGATTTTACACATTTGCAACAAGATTTAAGTCTTGAAAACATTTCCCTCACTACTATACCTGCAATAGAAGCCCTTCATCACTTGATTGAAAGTAGTAATGGCTTACAAGTTATTAAAAGAATAGCTGAGATATACAACAATCATGTACCTTTCACATGCCAATTAGCAAACATTGTTGTGAGCCAAGGAGGATCTCACATTCCTCCTCCTTTAACCATAGCATTCATACCAACCTATACAACTCCTCAAGTTACAACAACCATGCAACAGGTTAGTCATGTGACTCCTTTTTCTATTCCAACTAGCATTCCAAGTTCTTTTGTGGCATCAAATGTTCCATCTTCTACCTTAACCCCTCTTAGTGTCCCCTTCACATCTCCTAACATTACATACACTCCATCACCATTTCCCTTCCATCTCATACCACTTACATCGACCTCATCATTACACAACTCTTTAACACCATTTCATCCATGCAACAACGAATATCCACCATTAGCCAAAGTCAAAATTCTCCACCCACATATCATGTCCATCATAGCCCATTATCTCTAAAGATCTTAAGAACATAGATGCCTATGTTTGAGAAGTACAGAGGTAAAGGAGACCCTGCTAATCATGTTAATGCCTGTATAGAATTTTCCAATGATTTTTTCCTCGACGATAAACTATTAGCTAAAAATTTTCCTAGGACCTTAAAGGAAACTACACTGGAGTGGTTCTCAAACATACCTAGTCATTCAATTTGATAATTTAATGAACTTGTGGATTCCTTTATAAGTCATTTCCAAGTCCATATAACTCCCAAAATGAAAATTGCTGATTTAATGAGATGTAAATAAAACACAAATGAAAAAGTAACTAATTTTATTTCATGTTATCAGTCATTGTATGCTCAAATTGATGTCAAAATTGCTAATTCACATCTTCAAAATATTTTTATCATAAACTTGCACACTCACCTTTAGGATAAGTTGACTATGATGAAATTTGCTTCATTCATGCATTTATTCACAACCCTTTGTGACTATCACAACTCAGTTACTAGTCGTGAATCAAAGTCCACTTCTAACCAAGATTAGAAGTCTGAGCCAAACAACCAAAACAACGTGCAAAATTTTTGAAAACCAAAAAGAGGCGTTTTACAGTTCAATCTTCCTCCTCTACAACCAACCCAACCTATTTAGAGTCAAGTGGTAGATGTTAAAGTAGTATTTTCATTTACCTATGGGGGCCCGGAGAGACAATTTTCTCCCTTACTCGATACTCTCCATAACACAATGAATCAACTGATCCAGTTGTAACAAAAAATTTAGGTCCCCAAAATATCTAGCTCCTTAGGGTTTTTCACTTAGAAGGAGAGGAAAATGGGCTAAAATGACTTTGTTAACATTAGAAGAAATGGAATGATGGATGTGAAGTGTATGTGTGGATGTGTTTAAATTTTGGAAACTTAATGAAAATTTAGATTAAGGAATGTATTCTAACCCAATGCAAAAGTGTTGGAAAAGATAATGTGTATTCAAACAACTTGATGAGGAATGTAAAAAAACTGAAACACAAAATAATCCAGATGAAGATATGAACCTAGAAGCTAGAAGAGACTAGAAGGGTGTGTGCAAGAAGTTGACTCCACTTTTTGGCCAAAAAGTGGAAGTGTTTTCCCTGATTTTTAGTATTTGACACATTTGACCTTAAAATTTGAAGCACTTAGAGATGAAATCTTTAAAAAAGTCACTAATCATAAAATGTAGTGCTTGGAGTCTAGTTTCCAAATATGTAATTTATTTCAATACCCAGATTGTACAAATTGAGTTTCAATAGGCATTTCTAAAAACCACTGTTTAAAAGTCATTTTTTTTACCATGCCATGCACATGTACGACATCCATATTTTGACTTAAATTATCGTATTTTTCTAAATCCTTTTGGGAAAAGTTTTATGACTCACTGAACCTTGCTCTTGATATTTTTTTGTAATTTTTTATTAGGCAGATTTGTTGTTTTGAAAAATTGTCATGTACGACATGCATAAGATGACCTAAACTTATCATTTTTTGATTTTTTTTTTTCAAATTGAAAAGAATTGTCTGAAGTTTTCTCTCGTACAATCCATTTGTCAAAATGTTATGTTGATCAAAAGTTATTAAAATATTAAAAAACTCTAATATTTAAAGTTTATGACCAATTTTATTAGAAATTAATTGAAAAATAGAAAAAATAATTCAATTGGAAAAAAATTTACATATTTAGAATCTGCATTGTTTGATCTAAAATGGGTTTTAATTTCGTCAGAATTTTTTTGAAAAAAGGTCGTCAGCCATATGTCCAAAGTTGATATTTTTCTTTGAAATTGTTAAGGCCTTCAATTTGTAGGTCAAACTAGGTTGAAGGCTTAGGTTCGGACTTCCAAAGCTTTTCCCGAACTGAAAAAATTGGTAAAAACCCGCCCACAATGCAAAACAAAATTCAAATTTAAAAAAATGGGATCCTAATTATAAAACGGGATCCCGTGCTATAATCGGGATCCCGTTTCTATTTCGACCATTGTAGAGGTAACAAGATCCTGTTTATAAGACAGGATCCCATTGCCTTTACAACAGCTCCCACACTCGATTCTAGTGAACGGGATCCCGTTTATATATAAATAGGATCTCGTTTGGTAATCGAGATCCTGTTTAGTTATAAGCGGGATGTCGTTTTATAGACGGGATCCCGTTTATATTATTTAAAAATACTGTGCACAATTACTGTCAAGTCTGCAACTTTGCATCTTCACATGTATGGCCGAGAGCACTAAAAATCAATTATTTTTCATAAGTTATTGTATTTACAGGTGGTCAATTTGATTTTTTGTTGATTTTATCAAAGGGAGCATCATCTACACCATTTTTGAAGTGAAATTTGCAATATGGATTGAATTTTTCAAAGGAAGCATGAAGAAAAAAAAATTTAAAGTGGAATTGTGGTAGTTTTCTATTTGTTTTGAGGAACACAAGAGGAAGAATTTTTTTCCGTAATAGGTATTCAACTTCCAATTTGGATTCAATATTTTGAAGTATTTCACTATTAACATTCATTTGTGCTTGAGAATTTTATAATTATGGGAGATAAATTTCGTAATAAGAGAAGAAAGACATTGACTCCTCAAGAAGTTGAAGCAAATAAAGAAAAAGAGAGACAAAGACAAAGAGAAAGAAGAATGAGAATAAAATCAATGAACGATGGTGGAGCAACCAATTCAATAACTATTGAAGATGAAAACATTGAAGATACCATAGTTGTAGATGAAGCTAATTTGCAAGGATTCAATTTGGAGAAGAATATGATTATACAAACAAGTCCTACTATGTCTTCAAATCCCTCTTTAAATGCTATGGAGAATGTTTCAATATACACAAATCCAGGTACGTCTTCAAATCCACATGTTAGTAAAATGGTAAATTTGTTTGTAGAAGATTTACAAGATGCTGGATATAATAATGTTGACATTGACTATATTCAAAGAGATGAAACTTTTATAGAATTTGTTGAAAACAAAAAAGAAAAATATTTTATTGCAAATGAAAATCAAAATGATCATTTTCTTGAAAATGAAAACAAAACTTATATTTTTGATGAAAATTAAAATGAAAATGAAAATCGTTTTGTTAATGAAAATGAAAATGAGAACCATTTTGTTAATGAAAATGAAGATGAAAATGAAAATGAAAATAAAAATGAAAACTATTTTGTTGATGAAAATGAAGATGAAAATCTAGATAGTGATGTTGAATTTAATGAAAATACTTTTTTAAAAATTGGAAGTGGTGTTTTAGATAATCTTCCTGATCAAATTTCTTGGAGGCAAATAAGAACACATGTGAATAGAATATACACCGAAAAGGTTAGGCTTTTATGTTAAACCAAAAAGAAAAGATCAATCATTAAAACATGCTATGTCTACTGTTGCTAGTTCCATTGAATCTATTGGGAAAAATAGTCAATCTAAAGATAAAAACGCAGCAAGAAGAGCTATAACTACTGCTATAGTCAATAAAACAACTTTGAATAAAATAATGGTAAGCAATATTAGTGAAGTTTTAAAAATGCATCATAAAACATTACTAAGAGCAGAAAAAAGAAGAGAAAGTATAGAAAATGATCCTATCAATCAATGTTGGAGTTTCAGTGGATGGCTACTGAGGTCTGATATAAAATTGAGTGTTGAAATTAAATCTTTGATCAAAAATTTTTGGCATGACAATACTAGGGTTTCATCTAATGCTAGAGATGTTTTAAAATTAAGGGTGGGTTCCAAAGTCCATGATCCTCACCCAAAACACCTATTAGATACAACACAAACTAAATTTTATAGAAAATTTTGTAGCGATTCAGTGTTACCTGGTAATATTAAAATAAGTCAAAGGTCTTTTGAAAAATGTAAACCCTGGTATGTAAAAATTAATAAGCAACAAATATCTTGTTGTTGTAAAATACATGTTAAATTTTGTTATTTTTATGATGTTTTTTGATATATACGTTGTACCTTGCATTCTAATATGATTATACAAGATTGTGGTATTGATATGCCACCTGAATCAATAAGAGAGTTTATTTCAGGTTTGTTTTGTGAAAAATCTAATGATAGATTATTTTATTTAAGTTCTTGTATTTCTGGACAATGCATTAACTGCGGAAATCTTTCATTTTTAAGAAATTGTTTGCATGAAAGTGTTGATCATGATTTTGGACAACAATTAGTAGACATCAAAAGATTTAGGAATGTTCACTATTCTTTAAAAGATGGAAAAATAGGAAAGCGTTGTGAGTTAGTTATAGAAAAAGTTAGTTTGCATGCATTTATAAGTGAATTTAATAATAAAATTGTACCAAAATATGTTATGCACTCTGAACATGCTCGATGGCTTGATGGCCAATTTCACGCATGTAGAAACACATTTCTAATTGGTACTATACTTTCATTGGTTGATTTTGTGGAGAATTATACTCTCACTCTGCAAGAGGAAATTCAATCTCAATATTATAATTCTGTGCAAGTAGCTATGTTTGTCCATATTGTTTATAGACATGCAGATGATAGCACTTAGGATGATAGAAAAGTTTTGAGGGAGTATCATTTTTATTTGAGTGACAATCGGTTACATTCATCAGAGTTTGTTCAATATTGTTTTAGTATATTTTATAGAAATTTAAAAGAAAGAGGAATCCATATGAAAGAACACGTCATATGATCAGATAATTGTACGAGGTAGTTCAAAAATGCTATAATGTTCTATTGGTTAAGTAGGATTCACAAGGAACTTAATGTCCAACATATATGGAGTTTTTTTGAAGCTGGGCATGGTAAAGGAGAACATGATGGAGCCGGTGCATGTGTCAAAAGAATTCTTGCTAGAGAACAATTAAAATTCGAGGATTCAGTAAAATTTAAAAATGCACATGAGATTATGGATTGGTGTAATAGAAGATTATCTGCACCTGGTTCGAGTGATTACTCTATAGTTCATCGATTCTTTTGGTTGGTGGAAGAAGAAAACATTGTATCTAGAGTTGATTTTGAGACAATTAGTGGATCTACTAAATGGCGTTCATTTAGGAGTGTGACAGCAAGCACATGGACTATTTGTACAAGGGAGCTTGCATGTTTTTTCCATTTTTTTATCTCAGGAAATTGGGAAGCTTGTGAAAATACAGAATGGGTTGAACAGTGGCAGCAAAGATTGTTGACACCTGTAAATATAGTTTTGGTTTTATTTTGTCTTTTTAAATACATTAAATACATGTTTCGACATTGGTCAAGTGTGTTATTAGTTGAAATTGATTTAAATTGTTCTTTTATATATCTTTAAGGCATAATCACAAAAAGGATCTAGTCCATGCAAATTCAACCTAGACAACATGGAATACTTGGTAAAAATAGGTAATTATCAGTTAAACTATATTTAAATACATGTTTTGATTACATATTAGTATTGCTTGGACATAAATAGTTAAAATTGATTTATTGTCATTTTTGTATCCTAAAGCCATCATCACATTGATCTCATACTTTGAAACAAAAAGGAGAGGATGCCGCATTCAACCTCGAATACTTTTAAATGCAGGTACTTGAGTTATGTACATATAGATAGTTTTATATAAATTAAAATATGTATGTTTTGATGATTTCATTGATATTGCTTGTACCTTTTGATATCAGGTGGTGTGAAGACCTACTACATTCTAGGCACAAGTTTGAGATGTTCTTGAGATGGCATATCTAAATTTTGTAAACATTGTTTTGAGATGACATATATGTACATACATACTTACAGAATTAAACATACTCTATGTACTTCTATGTATCAAATATATATTCTATATTTTTTTTGTTAAATGTGCATGTTTTCCTACTTTGAAACTTTATGTCTAATTGTATAATCACTAAATATCATGCATACATTATTGTTAAATCAATTATATCCTTAAGACACTGTATTATGACCCCCTAATACATCCCCTTAAGAAAATCTATTATGACCCCTTAAGACATCCCCTTTAGATGTTGTATTATGACCCCTTTAGACATCCCCTTAAGACGTATTATGACCCCTTTAGACATCCCCTTAAGACGTATTATGAACCGTTAATACATCTCATTAAGAAATTCTATTATGACCCCTTAAGACATCCCCTTAAGACGTTCTATTATGATCCTTTTAGACATCCCCTTAATTAACATGTTCTATTATGACCCCTTTAGACATCCCCTTAATTAACACATTCTATTATGACCCCTTTAGACGTCCCCTTAATTAACATGTTCTATTATGACCCCTTTAGACAACCCCTTAAGATGACATTATTTGTTTTGACAACTTATAAATTAGTGTTAGATGAACTATTATTTATAGTATTTATTAATGCTTTTATTCTCTAGTCTTCTATGGTGTTGTTAGGGTTAGGATTAGAATTTTAATTAGAGTTAGAATTGAACCCTAATTCTAACTGTAATACTAATTGAACCCTAACCCTAACCATTATTAGAACCCAACCCTTATTGAACCCTTACCCTGTCCTAAAATTAATCCTATCCCTAAGCCTTGTTGTATCTGACCCTAATTGAAACCTAACCCTAACTCTAGTTGTGTCCTAATCCTAACCTTTACCCAAAGTTTTATCCTATAACCCTAACCTTAATTCATAGAGAAAATTTTGTGGGTCATATTTCTATTTTTTATGTACATAATTTATGTGATATTCTATTTTTTTTCTTGTTATTGACACATGGAGGCAAGACTTTTATTCATTTTTCATACACTACACACAATCATGATATTCTAAATGGGGGAAACAATGATGAAATTAATTTTCCTTTGGATTGAGCTCCATATTCATCATTTTTAAAATTTATCATGTGTGTACACTACATATTCATCACCTAATGGTTACAATTGTTTTACATATACACATTCTTATGTTATCATAATTTATGTGATATTCTATTTTTTTTCTTGTTATTGACACATGGAGGCAAGACTTTTATTCATTTTTCATACACTACACACAATCATGATAATCTAAATGGAAACAATGATGAAATTAATTTTCCTTTGGATTGAGCTCCATATTCATCATTTTTAAAATTTATCATGTGTGTACACTACGTATTCATCACCTAATGGTTACAATTGTTTTACATATACACATTCTTATGTTATCATATTTTATGTGATATTCTATTTTTTTCTTGTTATTGACACATGGAGGCAAGACTTTTATTCATTTTTCATACACTACACACAATCATGATATTCTAAATGGGGAAACAATGATGAAATTAATTTTCCTTTGGATTGAGCTCCATATTCATCATTTTTAAAATTTATCATGTGTGTACACTACGTATTCATCACCTAATGGTTACAATTGTTTTACATATACACATTCTTATGTTATCATAATTTATGTGATATTCTATTTTTTTCTTATTATTGACACATGGAGGCAAGACTTTTATTCATTTTTCATAGACTACACACAATCATGATATTCTAAATGGGGGAAACAATGATGAAATTAATTTTTCTTTGGATTGAGCTCCATATTCATCATTTTTAAAATTTATCATGTGTGTACACTATGTATTCATCACCTAATGGTTACAATTGTTTTACATATACACATTCTTATGTTATCATAATTTATGTGATATTCTATTTTTTTTCTTGTTATTGACACATGGAGGCAAGACTTTTATTCATTTTTCATACACTACACACAATCATGATATTCTAAATGGGGGAAACAATGATGGAATTAATTTTCCTTTGGATTGAGCTCCATATTCATCATTTTTAAAATTTATCATGTGTGTACACTACGTATTCATCACCTAATGGTTACAATTGTTTTACATATACACATTCTCATGTTATCATAATTTATGTGATATTCTATTTTTTTTCTTGTTATTGACACATGGAGGCAAGACTTTTATTCATTTTTCATACACTACACACAATAATGATATTCTAAATGGGGGAAACAATGATGAAATTAATTTTCCTTTGGATTGAGCTCCATATTCATCATTTTTAAAATTTATCATGTGTGTACCTACGTATTCATCACCTAATGGTTACAATTGTTTTACATATACACATTCTTATGTTATCATAATTTATGTGATATTCTATTTTTTTTCTTGTTATTGACACATGGAGGCAAGACTTTTATTCATTTTTCATACACTACACACAATCATGATATTCTAAATGGGGAAACAATGATGAAATTAATTTTCCTTTGGATTGAGCTCCATATTCATCATTTTTAAAATTTATCATGTGTGTACACTACGTATTCATCACCTAATGGTTACAATTGTTTTACATATACACATTCTTATGTTATCATAATTTATGTGATATTCTATTTTTTTTCTTGTTATTGACACATGGAGGTAAGACTTTTATTCATTTTTCATACACTACACACAATCATGATAATCTAAATGGGGGAAACAATGATGAAATTAATTTTCCTTTGGATTGAGCTCCATATTCATCATTTTTAAAATTTATCATGTGTGTACACTATGTATTCATCACCTAATGGATACAATTGTTTTACATATACACATTCTTATGTTATCATAATTTATGTGATATTCTATTTTTTTTCTTGTTATTGACACATGGAGGCAAGACTTTTATTCATTTTTCGTACACTACACACAATCATGATATTCTAAATGGGGGAAACAATGATGAAATTAATTTTCCTTTGGATTGAGCTCCATATTCATCATTTTTAAAATTTATCATGTGTGTACACTATGTATTCATCACCTAATGGTTACAATTGTTTTACATATACACATTCTTATGTTATCATAATTTATGTGATATTCTATTTTTTTTCTTTTATTGACACATGGAGGCAAGACTTTTATTCATTTTTCATACACTACACACAATCATGATATTCTAAATGGGGGAAACAACGATGAAATTAATTTTCCATTGGATTGAGCTCCATATTCATCATTTTTAAAATTTATCATGTGTGTACACTACGTATTCATCACCTAATGGTTACAATCGTTTTACATATACACATTCTCATGTTATCATTTCTTTTATGTAACACATTGATAATTTTAACTCATTATAAAAACCAAATACAAATTTAAAGGGAGTACACTATATTTATAAATAAGAATTTAAATACCATCCCAATCTCCATGGTGTGTCACTTGTTCACTAAAAATCCCTTACATAAATCATCTACTTAGGTCAATCTTATCTAGATTTTTCTTAAATATTATTATTCATAAAATATGGCACAAAGCATATTGATGCATTTCTATCCTTCCACATAAATCTATATAGTATCAAAATATAGGTAATTTTATGGTTAAATTGAATCTCTCTTAATTGCTAAATAATCCATTATGATTGAGGATGGGTGGATTATTATCTAGGATCACATCTTAAAAATCCTATAGAGGTCATGTGGTATGTTTTTCTTAATACATATATTCCCATACAAACCTCTTTCCATGTATTATCAACTCGCCTATATGATAGACACCTTCCTAGATTTAAATTTCATACGATATATATGTACCCAAGTGTTTCCAATTGGAATTGCTATAATTATACTTTTATGGCATTCTAGATATTCAAAATAGTTTTCATAAATCTACCAAATAGACCCATTCTTGACATTGAACCTACATAATTTTAGGTATGTCCAATGAAAGATTAGGGTCTAGGGTTCATAAATTTCAAATGCTTTAGTGTTATGGGTTTAGATTTTACAGTTTAGGGTCTAGGGTTTAGCAAACTTAGGGTGAAGTTTGGGTGGCCCTTGGCATAATTTAGAGTTGCAAGTTAGTGTCAATTGGAATCAATTGTACGTGTTTAGATTTACGAATTTGTTAACTAAATTTGCAAACAAACATCAAGATAAACTTTATGAATTTTAACCATTCTTTAACATATTGATTTCTAATCTAATTATAATTTAAAATTGAAACTAAAGTTTAATATATATCATTTTTTCCATACAAAGCAAATAAAATTTAAAACATTTAAGCAATGTGAATGATTTTTTGTTCAATTCCAATTTAGGGTTTTTAATGAAATTTTTTGGTTTCAATTCAAACTAGGGTTTTCAAATTCAATTTTTTTTGTTTGATTTGAATTCAGGGTTTCAAAAAGCTCGATTTGGATTTGTAAATGGGATGTTTTTATTTCATTTCGATTTCTAGGGTTTTGAAATGCAATTGTTTTTGTTTTGTTTCAATTAGGGTTTTCAAAATCAATTTCTTTTGGGTTTAATCAAACAATTTAAGATTTAAAAGTTAAATTTTGTTTCTAAAACATAATTCAAGGTTTTTTTTTCATTTTATTAAAAACCATTTCAGTTTCATTGCAAGTTTTTGTTTATTTTGAAAATTATTGACTTCTACTATAACAATTAAAAAAATGATTAAAACATGACATAAATTAAAAAAAATACATGCTAAATTAACGTATTTCTTTTAAAATTTCAATTCAAACTAAAAAAATGCAAAGAAACAGGTTTAGGTGGGGTACCTGTAGTTGGTCGTGGGGTCGCTATCACCAACAATCACTCGAGGTCCTATTCACAGAGCAATGAAAACTGTTCTTTTTAAAAAAAAATAACAGTATAAAATGGGATCCTGATTTATACAACTCGGGATCCCATTATTGATAAATCGGGATCCCGCATTTTATAAATCAAGATCCCATTTCTTATAAATCGGGATCCTGTTTCGTGTCCATTGCTTTGGAGTCCGATAGGAAACGGGATCCCGATTTTTTAAAAGCAGGATCCCGTTTGATCTCAGGCTCGGGATCCCGATTTTTAAAAATCGGGATCCCGTTTATTAAATCAGGATCCCGTTTGTTCGATGCCGATTTCAATTTTTTGGCTAAGGAAAAAAACTTCCACGTTTCATGGACTCAACTTTGTGCACCTACCCAGAATGAGGCTTTGAATACTTACAAAAGACACTAGAAATGCTCACTTGGAATGATTCACCATATATGGTGAACGAGTCTTTTTTTTCCAAAAAGTACTAGAACCAGTTTTAGGGAATTGGGTATCCAGATCTTTAGAAATCACTATTAAAGAATAGAAATGGGGATAATTTACTATCAATGGTGAATGAATCCTCTTGTAGAAGACAAAAAAATCTGGATTGGATTCTATGGCTTAGGATCTAAAATTCTATTTCTAATGAATCTCTCGATCTAAATCTATAAAACTAGACTTGTAGATTCTCTCCAAGCTTGAAAAAGGGCTTGAAACACCTTAAATGAATTTTATGGGATAAGCACACCTTTTCTCACCTTCTCATTTGATAATTCTGCATACACAAACACATGCAAAGGGAAAAAAGTGTTTAAGGTTATGATTGGGGGTTTGCCTTGGTCAAACCCCTTTAGGTAATTAAACCAAAGTAATGAAATAAAGTAATGAAACATGCAAGAATGGAGATGATTAACTTGTCATGATTATTTGATCTTGAATTTCTAAAACAATGGAGGAATATTTAGCCCTTCAATGCTTTAGAAATCTAACTTGAAGACTGCTAATGAATAAACCCTAATTTGCTTGATTTGGATGAGAAGATAGAAGATGAAGTTATGATGAGAGTGTAAAAATGAGTTGTTAGATGTAAAATTAGGATAAAAACACTTATTTATAGAAAATTATGCCTTAGTATTCTAATTATACCTCATCATAGGTTGACATATAGTTAAATTAAACTTTAAATTTCACTTTTTCCCTCTCAAGCGTCAAAATGGGGCCAGATAAGACTCATTCACCACACATGGCAAATGGATCCCACTTGGATGGGATTGATTTTCCATGCATGGTGAATGGGTCCCACAAGGGCCATTCCATCAACTTAGAAGCCAAGGAAAGAGGAAATAAGGTTTAATTTACAACTTTCTCAAGTATTTGATGAATTAAAGCATCAGGATGCACAATATGGGTCATTAGGGACCTATTAGTGATTATGTAAATGTAAAATAGGGCTTGGGAAACATAAATAAATGTGAAAGTGTGATTAAATACACTTTACAACATTAAAATTAGGTCCACATAGCCTAGAAGGGCACAAAAACCAATGTGAATGTGCAAGATACATTACAACACTAGTTTATCATTAAGTTTATTTCAAGAACCTTCAAGAATAATGTAATAATGGTATTAAACACATTTTATAATGTTGAATTAGGGAGAAATAAGTTGATTAAGTTTAGAAAATCATGAAATTCCTTTACAGGAATTTACAACACCTTTACAAAACATTGTTAAAAGCATGTTATTTGATTGGAAAGGCTCCAAGACCTAGTGTGGATGCATAAAATGCCTCACAACACTAGAATAAGACCCCATTAAGTCATTTTTATCATGAATTAATCCCATGTGAAACAAAGGGTACATTTTTCTATGTTACACTAGCAACAGATGATCACTTTGCCTACCGTTAAACCACTTGAAACCACCAAGCCTTTACCACCCACCTTTAAACCAAATGTTTATTGTCATTTTCATCGCCAAAATGGACATGACACCAAAAAATATAAGTGTCTCAAACACTTATTTCAAGGCCTTATTGTTTCTGGTCATTTGTCCATTGCAGATGTTAATGATCAAGGAAATAATTGCATTGCACCCGCTAATCAAATTTTGAAAATCCTTACCAACCATATGCCTAAACACAATGTTTCATTTGTCAAGGCTAGTGAACCTTCAAACACTCATGTGATGAACATTGATACAAATAATGAATAGCATAATATTACTCCAAATGTTACCCAAGCTAATCCTATTGATGAACTTGTGGGTACAATAGATGTTGTCCCTCATAAGGGCCCAACCAACAAATCTCTTGATATTACCTTTTCTTCTCATGACATACTAAAAAGGCTTCCTGATGGCCCCCTTTGCATAGCCCATAAAATCTATGATAATCCCACCAATGTGATAATAATAGATCCCACCTGTGGTGAGAATGCTATCACATAAGAGTTTTTAGTATTGTATGATCACTATTAAGATGATTATAATACACCAACCGCATGGATTAAAACACATACTAGTTTTTGGTGCCCTATGATCAAATCGATCATACTACCATTATAGATAGGACCCAAAACATTGGATGCAACATTTTCTATTATTCCATAATCGAATTAGTTTTGTCTACGGCTAGGTCATCCTTGGCTTTGCTCTATGAAAGCTATTCCTTCAGTTGTTCACAATTTTTTGAAGTTTTCACATGGAAATGAGATATTTACCATACACTATGGTGGTTTTATTCCATTGTCCTCTAAAGTTAATTTTTCCTTAGAATCCTTTTGGCCTGAACCTATGGAACCCATCACCTCTCAAAGAGACTTCTTCTTCATAGCCTATCAAAAGTTCAAAGCCAAGCGAGTAGCCGAATTGTCTCTTCACAACATGTCCCCATCTACTCCCACTACTCCTATCCTAGATGAGACCATGCTTTAGCCTAAGTCTGAAATTGAGCCAACAATGCAACCTCATGAGAAACCAATGATAAACACTTCCCCTTCATAATATAAATTTCTAAGAGAAAATGAAACCAATCCTATCACGCCTCCTAATATTAAACAAGTTTATAAAGCCAAAGAGAAATCAATCAACCTAGCTTCTTTGGTTTTTTACCTTCTTCCCCCTAAAATAAAGGGAAGCTATGGTGAATCAACCTGCTCTTACACCTCAACAACTTCAAAATAAAATTAAAATAAAGCATGGTGCTAGGGAGAATAGGCATCACCACCATCTCCTTGCTCCTCAAATGCAAACCAAAAACAATAAAGAAAATCAACCTCCACCTTTTAGATAAGAAATAATTGATCACCCTACTCTTCTTCACCTGCCACAAGATAGTATGATACAACAATTACAACAAAACAATCAAATACATCAACCACAACTCTTGATACATCCTTAATTATAAATTACTCTTCGTCCTCCTATTGTGATTAATCTAGATGATGATGAGGAGGAGGAGATCACTAAAATCAATGAAGAAGTGCATAAAAAATTAAATTCTTTATTTTTATCATCCATGAGATCAAATGATAAACTTTCTACACCAAGTGAAGAACCTGACACTTCCCCTAGTTTGACCCTTGCAATTCTTCCTTTGGATAGTCAATGACCCTTACAATATACTGAACATGATTGGGAGGTAGATGATTTGTTAGATGGTTGACTTGCATTCACCTTGCTAGCCTTTTACATTCATTTTCATTTTCCTTTTTCTCTTCTTTGGTGTGCTTGTATGTGTGTATCATAATCGCCCATAATGTGTATTTGATGTTCACTCTCTTTGTACACTTCTTTTATTTGTACCTCAATTCTTCTATATGTCGTGCATTGCATTTAGCTTTTTGTGTTTTTCATTTTGTGGATGATGCAAGGAATTGAGATCGAAATGTCTCCTTGATGTTGACCCAAAAGGTTCCTTTTCCTTTTTTATCTTTTTTTTTTTTTCCTTTTTGGGATGACTTAAAGGGTTGAGATGCCCTATGTCTCTTCCATGTTGATCCAAAAGGTCCCTTTTTCTTTTCCTTTTCTACATTATCTTTTTCTTTTGTTTTCCTTTTGGGGATGATGCAAGGAATTGAGACTAAAATTTCTCCTTCATGTTGACCCAAAAAGGTCCCTTCTCATTTTCCTTTTGGGGATGACACAAGAAATTGAGACTGAAATGTCTCCTTCATGTTGACCCAAAAGCTTCTCCTTTTCTTTTGTCTTTTTATTTTATTTTTACTTGTATTTTCCTTGTGGGCACGATGCAAAGCCTTGAGACCACAATGTCTCTTCCATGTTGGCCCAAATTAGACTTGGTTTTCTCTTGTTTTCGCTCCCTTTGTTTCATTCTTATAGTTCTATGTGCTTTGGGGAATGATGTCAATTCAGAGCCCTTTCATAAAACCATTGCAGCAACAAACATACTGGCCCCAAATTCATAGATCCCTTATGTATTTGGTGTGTTCCTTTTTTGGGGGAAAATATCCTTTCTTTTCTTATCCTTTTCATTTACATGACACAACCTTACTTGGAAACATATGACTTGTCATGGAAGCTTTATAAGGTGGCTCTCCTATCTTGTTTTATTTTTGGATTCTTCCTTTGCTACTTTAATTGCTCATAGAATAGTGTGTAGTAATTCCTTTAAAGTTGGGGGCATGCATTAGCATCATTTCATTCATATTATTGGTTCTTAGTGCAGCCTTGTCGCTTCATATGACACATTTTTCACTTTATGTATGACATTAGGTATGATGTCCTTCATAAGTGTGATCTATCTTTGCATATTACATTCCTCTTAGTGGCCTAATGCAACATATTTCATCCCCTATCTTGTGAATTTACAATTATTTGATTGGTCCTCTCTTGGAGACATTAGACACAATGTTCACTAAGTGATGGACCTTGCATGAACTTAACAAGACTCCTTTGAACATCTTTTGCATTTTTTGTATTTTACATTTGACATATTTTCCACCTTGCATAATGTAACTTGCATGCTTATGGTACCATCCTATTTGATCATTATTTCTAAGAATATGAAGCTTTACTTGTCTCATGAAATATGAACTGACATTTTCCTTTATGGCACATTGTTAAAGTTATCAAGAGGCATAAATTTAATATGGTTTTAGAGTGGGAAGCCCATTTTGTGGCATGAATTTCCCCATAGCCACCTATGTGTTTGTGAGTGCATACCAACTATCATATGTATTTAACCTCTTGGTTCTTCTAACTTGGTGGACCCCCACAAGTTTGATTTCACTAGAGTGAGTATGTGTTTTCTTTGTTGGAGAAGCAGCCTACACCTAATTCACAACTAACAAAACAAATGATCAAAACTTGATCTAACTCTCACTTTTTACCTCCATTCCCTTTTCTCTTTCTTTCACATGTGTTACTTTGTTCTTATGTTTAGTTTACAATGGTATCTTCATCTTGGGGGGCTTGATCATCCCTCTTATTTGTTGTCATTCCATCTTGCTAACATAAGGGCATTTGGAATTGTGCCATAGAAAAATGGCCCCTTGTCATTTTCATGGACTTTTAGGTCTTGTTTCATGGTGTTGTAACTATTTTCTTTGATTTTATGTTGTATCGTGGCTTGAACATGCTTATTTAGGTACTAAAACTCAAACAACAATGTCTTGTGAAGGTGTTGTAAGACATTTCTACATTCCTCTAGACTCTATTTAATACAATTTACATAAAAATCATCTTTTCACTCATCAACAAGTCCTATATTAAAGTGTTGTAAAGTCTTGTAACTAGTCTTCATGCTTTTCTACGCACATCTTCACTATTTACACCTTTCTCATGCTTTATTTTATCTTTTTATGCCCTCATATGACTTAATTAAGTGTATTTTTAAATATTATCACAACAAACAACATTAAATACAACATTATTCCAAACACTTGTTTTTAGGTCCTAGGTGGGACCCATTCACCATGGGCGGTGAATGAGTCTTCCTTGGCCCCAAATTCAAAATATTTCAAATTTCATTTCAGGATTTTATTAAAAAACACTTGATGTTGGCTTGTGATGAGGTATGAATGGATAGTAAGGCATAAGAATTGTATAAATAAGTGATTTTCATCTCATTTTAACCCCCATTCATCAAGTTCACTTATCCACTTATACATTCAAGCATTCAAGCATTTTTACATCATTAATTAGAGCACTTTGAAGCTTCCATTGACATTACTTCATACTTGCATTATCAAGAGATATGTGAGTTGATAACATTTGCATGTTATTACTTTATCTTTCTCTTGCATTTCATTATCTTTACAAGGATTTAATTACCAAAAGTGGGGTTTTGACCAAGGAAAACCCCTATTCACTAACCCCTAATCATTTTCCCCCTTTTTCTTATAGATTTGATAGGTTATTAGGTGTTGAAGATTAATTTTCATGTAAACTAGGTGCTTCAAGTCAACATAAGTCAAATTCAAGCTTGGAGAAACTTATTTGTCTATTTTTTGCAGATTTGACTTTAGTAGCCTAACAAGCATACATTCCTAGATCTAGTGTTGTATAGTTGTCTCCTAGTTTCTCAAAAATTTGGGACAAGACTGATTTTCCACTTATAGTGAATGAGTCCCACCTTAGGACTAGAAACTTGAGTTTTGTCAGATTTCAGATCCTGAAAGACAAAATCAGCCCTCAAAAGTTTTTCATCAATAGGAGGAATGATTCGCCACCTTGGGTGAATGAGTCCCACTGTGGAAAATTAGTAAATTTCATCAACATTCCAAAAATTCCAAAAATCTCACACATCATCTAGGTGCACTCAGATTTACCCTTGTATCTTTTGTTCTGCATAATTTCTTCATTTCCATAGTTGCTTGCATATCATAATGTATTTTCAAACATAGCTTAAATTACACTTTTGCATTCATTTGATTTCATTCTAGTCAGTCAGTTAGATTTAGTTAAGTTCATTTACACCATATCACATTGCAAACGTCCTAATTTGAGTGTTACATAAGCATTTTTTTACCTAAAATTCTCTTCGTTTAGGTGAAAATCGCTAGAAGTGCAAGAGCCAACATTTAGGTTTCCAAAATCTATGTTTCATTTTGTTGAACCCAACTCTTGAACACTTTAAATTTTTGATTGCATTCATATCTTGCATCCTAGTTTTCATTTGAATTAGCATTCAATTAGGGGATTGATTTGTTATTGCATTCGAGGTCCTTTCATTTTTCATTAGTGAAACATTCATTTAGTTTTCCTTTTTGCAATCAAATTCTTTGAAAAAGGTAAAAATTTGTATTCTGCATCTATTATTGGCTTCTATAGAACATTTAAATCATCCTTAAAATTATGAAAAACACAAAAAAATTTCATCCTAGGACTCATTCACCACCCAAGGGAAATCAGTCCCTCTACATTTTTTAGATAGTATTTATATATTTCATTTGACCATTTTCTGCATTCTGGTTCATTTTTCAGTTATAGATTCTTTGTTTTTTCCTATTTCTTGTATCTTAGTTTATTGGCATCATGGCACTCTCCTTCAATAATTTTTGGAATTCCTTGAAATCATTGGTAAACATATCCAATTGTACCTTTTGTTGTGACCTTAATTACCTTGAACAATCTCATTCTCCTTTAACTCCTCATGATTGTCCTCCTCATGATGTAGACATCATTAGAGAAGATGGTGTTATCATGAACAAGTTCTACAATGATTTCCTGGACAACCTAGTAGCAAATGCAACCTTTTACCCCTCTATGAGATCACAAGAGCTTCCTCTTATTGCTCCTCATAATTACTTTGTTTATTTACATCCTAAAGTCAACATAGGACCTACAATTTCTCCCTCAAATGGACCTATTTCCTCTCAACCACCACAAACCCAACTATTCTATGAGCACAAAGTCACAAACATTCCTATAAACCTTGAAGAAACATATGGTAAAGGATTCACTATCTTAATTAAACAAGGTGTTGACATAAAACATGAACATAACATCCATCAACTTCTTGAACAACAATCAACTAAAGCACATACAACAGGACTATGATATCAAGATCCTTCTCATCCTGACAAACATCATCTTCAACCTAGGAGAATTTGGGATGCTAGTATAGTGTTCTTGAATCCTCCTCGTAACTTGAACATTCTATTTCCACATGAACCACCATTCTCTCCTTCTAATGACAAGGATGTTAGTATCCCTATGGGTCTCCTTCCTCCTATTCATGAAAAAGGAGAACCTAGTAAATGAAAATGACTATACAAATTGAAGAAAATATTTTTTGGTACACATCCTCCACCCAAATGTGAATGAAGAATTCAACTAATTTTCAACAAAGGTCTTATACTCTTACCACCTTCCAATAGATTATTTATTCATCCTGATGATTCTCATAACCATATTGTAAATATCATCATATTCTTGGAAAATGAATAGAAGAATGTCAAACATTGAAGGACATATTGGATAAGTATCACTTCACTAACACCGAATATTTCACCGTCATACCTTAAACCAATCTAAACCCCTTTTTCATGCATGCTAAAGTTGTAGAGTTTCTTATTCTCACTATTGCATGAACCTTTCCCATAACCCATCTTGGCTCATTCTTACCTTTACACTTTGTGGGGGGCAAGACATTGTTAGCCTTGTCCTTGAAATGGAGTTGTTTTTTTCTCTTAACCATGACTTTTTCCACTTGTCTATCCAAGATTGAGAAACCAATAACTTAGTTAATGGTTGACTTACATTTGCATTACTTGTCCTTTTCCTTTGTTTTTCATGTGCATATCATGTTCCCCCATATTATGCATTTGATGTTTTCCCTCTTTGTCCACTTCTTATATTCATAAGTTTATTCTTCTATTTGTCATGCTTTGTTTTGTATTTTCCTTTTTGGGATGACACAAAGTGTAGAGACGCCCTATGCCTCTTCCATGTTCACCTAAATGGTTCTTGTTTTTTTCAAAATTTTTTGTGCTTTGTTTTTAGGGATGACACAAATCCTAGAGAGACACCCTATGTCTCTTCCATGTTGACCCAAATGGTCCTTTTTCCTTTGTTTCATTTTTCATTTCTTGTATTTTTCCTTTTGGGATGAAACAAGGCATTGAGACTGAAATTTCTCCTTCATGTTGACCCAAAAGGCTTTTCATTTTCCTTTTCCTTTTTGTTTTTGTTTCACTTGTATTTTCCTTTTGGTGACGAGGCAAGGTATCAAGACTACAATGTCTCTTCCATGTTCACTCAAAATGAACTTTTTTTTTCCTTTGTTTTTTCTCTCTTTGTGCAATTCTTCCAGTTCTATGTGTATTTGGGGAATAATGATAGTTTTGCACTCTTTCATAAAAGCATTGCAGCAATTAGCATATGACCCCAAATCCATAGATCCCTTATGTGTTTGGTGCACTTTCGTTTCTAGGGGGAAACTTCCTTTCTTTTTTTTCATTTCTCCTTGACATGACACAACCTAGCTTTGAAACATATGACTTGGTGTAGAGCTTTTCGAGTTGGCTCTCATGTTTTGTTTTCTTTTTGAATTTTCTTTTCTTCTCTACTTTCAAGTAATTACTCACAAGATGATGTCTATAAATTCCTTTAAAGTGGGGTGCATACATTACCATTATTTCATTGTGAATTCATGCTTCTTAGTGTAGCCTTGTCATTTACGTGATGTGTTTGTTACGTTGTGGATGACATTGGGTGTGATGTCCTTCATAAGTGTGATCTTTCTAAGCATATTTCATTCCTCTTGGTGGTTTGAAGTGACACACTGCATCCCCTAAGTTGTGAATATACTATTCTTTCATTAGTCCAATCTTGGAGACATTAGACACAATGTTCCCTAAGTGATTGACCTTGTATAAAGTTAACAAAACTCCTTTGAAAAATCTTTCACATTACATTTTTGCTTTTTTTTACATTGTTGCATTTCTTGGCCACCTTGTATAACACAACTTGCATGCTTGTGGTATCATATTGTTTAAAGCTTAAAATTTACATTTCCTTTTGCTTTGTGGTGCCTTTTTAAAGTTATCAAATAGGTATAGCTTTATCATGGTTGAGTGGGAAGCCTAACTACAGGAATGAATTTTCCCCATAGCCACTTTTGTGTTTGTGAGTGCATACCAACTAGCATATGTATCTTACATTTTTGGATTTCTCACCCCATAGACAACTAGTTTAGTGGCCCCAGAGTGAGTATACAGTTGGGATTTCTCACCCCATAGACAACTAGTTCTATTGCCCCATAGTGAGTACACATTTTCTTTTTTTCAAACAATTATCCTAGATCTCTTTTGACAACTAGTTGGGTTGATGATCGAGGCTTCATTAAATTCATTTCAACTCTTGTGTGTTCCTTTGTCCTTTGGCTAGTTTTCCATAAGATCTTCATCCTAGGGGCTTGATCATCCCTTCTGATCATTGTATTCCATTGTGCTAATGTAATTATATTTGAGCACTCCCCTCGATGTTCATGACTACTTTAGTGTGAGTTTTAAGTAGGTTCATCCTCTCAATAAAGTGGGAGCTAAATGTGTCATAGAAAAATGGCCTCTTGTAATTTTCATGGCCTTTTAGGTGTTGTTTCATGGTGTTGGAACTATGTTGCTTTGATTTTCTATTGTATCATGGCTGGAACATGCTTATTTAGGTACTAAAACTCAAACAACGATGTCTTGTGAAGGTGTTGTAAGACATTTCTACATTCTTCTAGACTCTATTTAATGCAATTTACTTAAAAATCACCTTTAACTCATCAAAATTTCCTATATTAAAGTGTTGTAAAGTCTTGTAACAAGCCTTCACACTTTTCTAGGAACATCTTCACTATATACACCTTTCTCATGCTTTATTTTATCTTTTTATGCCATAATATGACTTAATTAAATGTGTTATTGTATATTATCCCGACAAACAACATTATATAAAACATTATTCCCAACACTTTTTTTTAGGTCCTAGGTGGGACAAATTCACCATGGGTGGTGAATGAGACCCCCTTGGCCCCAAATTCAAAATATTTCAAATTTCCTTTCTAGATTTTATTAAAATTCACTTGATGTTGTCCTATGATGAGGTATGAATGGATAGTAAGGCACAAGAATTCTATAAATAAGTTGTTTTCATCTCATTTTAACCCCCATTCATCAAGTTCACTTATCCACCTATACATTCAAGCATTCAAGCAATTTTACATCATCAATTAGAGCACTTTAAAGCTACCATTGACATTACTTCATACATGCATTATCAAGAGTTAGGTGATTTGATATCATTTGCGTGTTATTACTTTATCTTTCTCTTGCATTTCATTATGTTTTCAAGGGTTTAATTACCAAAAGTGGGGTTTAACCAAGGAAAACCCCTATTCAGTAACCCCTAATCATTTTCCCCCTTTTGCTTTTGTATTTGCAACCTTTTCTTTGCATATTTGATAGATTATTAGGTGTTGAAGATTTATTTTCATGTCAACTAGGTGATTCAAGTCAACATAAGTCAAATTCAAGCTTGGAGAGACTTATTTGCCTATTTTCTGCAAATTTGACTTTGGTAACCTAACAAGAAAAAATTCCTAGATCTGGTGTTGCAGAGTTGTCTCCTAGTTTTTTAGAAATTTGGAAGAGGACTTATTTTCCACTTGTGGATAATGAGTCCCACCTTAGAAATAGAAACTTGATTTTGTTAGATTTAAGATCTGAAAAGACAAAAATTAGCTCCCAACAATTTTTCATTAGTAGGAGGACTGATTCGTCACCTTCAGTGAATGAGTCCCACTGTGGAAAATTATTAAATTTCATCAGCATTTTAGACATTCCAGAAATCTCACACATCACCTAGGTGGACTCAGATTTATCCCTGTACCTTTTGTTCTACATAATTTCTTCATTTTCATAGTTACTTGCATATCACGATGTGTTTTCAAACATAGGTTAAATTGCACTTTTACATTCATTTTAGTTCATTCTAATTAGTCAATCACATTTAGTTAAGTTCATTTACATTATATCACATTGCACACATCTTAATTTGAGTGTTACATGCACATTTTTGGACATAAATCTCTCTCCTTTTAGGTGAAAATTTATAGAAGTCAAGAGCCAACATTTAGATTCCCAAAAATATATGTTTCAAGATAATTCTCAATATGCATGGATACTTTAGTGTGATTTTGAAGCAAGTTCATCCTCTCACTATAGTGGGGGCTAAATGTACCGTAGAAAAATGGATCATTGACATTTTTATGGTCTTTTAGGTCTTTCTTCTATGATGTTTGACTTATCTTACTTTGATTTAACATTGCAATGTAACTTAAACATTCACATTGGGTCCTAAACATTCAAATTATGACATATTGTGAGGATTTTTTGAAGTGTTGTAGCACATTTCTACACTTTTCTAGACTCTTCTTGTTATAATTTACCTAAAAATCACCTTTTCATCACTTGTTAAGTCCTATTCTAAAGTTTTGTAAAGTATTACAACAAGATTTCATGATTCTCTAAGCTTATTATCACTATTTACACCTTTCTTGTGCTTTATATGACCCCTTTATGCACTCATAAGGATTAATTAAGTGTAGTTTTGAATGTAAACCTGACAAATAATATTAAATGCAACTAATTCCCAACACACACTTAGAATTCCAAGGTGGAACCCATTCACCATGGGTGGCGAATGAGTCCCTCTTAGCTCCAAATTCAGAAGGACCTTATGTCGCCTTGGGATGAGGTATCATTGGGTTATTAGGGCATAAGTGTGTATCAATAAGTGTTTTTCTTCCCATTTCAACCCCCATTCGTTCAAGCATTCATCAAGTTCACTCATTCACTAATTACATTCAAGCAAACATCATGTATCTTGTTCCAACCATTGATATATCTTAAGATTTCTTCAACAAGGTTGGTGAGTTTAGCACACTTCAATGTAGTTTATTCATCATTCCTTGTTCATTTCATTTCATTTCTTTATTAAGGGTTTTATTACCAAAGCGTGCTTTGACCAAGGAAAATCCCTATACACTAACCCTTAACCATTTTCCCCCTTGTACATGTGTGTTTGAAGACTTTTATATGCAGATTTATTAGGAAAATAGGTGTTGAAAAGTTTAAAAGAAGTAAAAAAAGTGTTTCAAGTCAACTAAACCCTATTTCAAGCTTGGAGACAACCTTTAGTCAATTTTTTGTAGATTTGACTCCATCAACCCGACAAGAAGACAAATGTAGATTTGGAGCTACAAAATTGACCTTCCATTTCATAGATTTTTAAAGGAGGACTGATTCACTATTAGTGGAAAATGAGTCCCACCTGAGGGCCAAAAAAAATGATTTTGTCATAATCTAGTTCTTGACTATCAGAAAGTAGTTTCAGGTGTTTTTGTTAGTAGTAGGACTGATTCACCATCAATGGTGAATGAGTCCCACTGGTGATTTATTGCATTTTCTACCAATTTTCAAAGCCTTATAGATTCAACATCCATTTCTTAGGTGCACTAGGTTCAACCTCTTTCAATTTTCTTTGTGTTTGTTCATGTTTTAGTTCATTCGTAATGAATCAATTTCATAGCTTAGTTGTATTTAGATCATTACATTTAGTAATAATTCCATCTTGCTTTCCTTTATTTGAGTGAACCACCTTAATTTTGGGGTTATATCTCACTCCTTTTAGGTGAAAGCTCCTAAGAGTGCAAGAGAAGTCCATAGAACACACCCTCCAAAATTGATGGTTCAAGAAGGGACTTCAATATTTTCTATGAAAGATGAACATTGTCAGCAAATTCATATCATATTTCACAAGCAATGTGAGACCATTTACGCTGATGCTTAAGAAGAACCTAAAGTTCAAATGGACCCCTGAGGCAAAAAAATATTTTGAGCAGATAGAGATAACCATCTTTGTTGCTCTGGTTTTGCCTAATCTCAACTTTTCCAAGGATTTTCTACTCTATGTTTATAGTGGCCAACATAGTATAGCTTCAATGCTCGCTCAGAAGGACGACGAGAATAATGGAGAGTATCCCATCATGTCTCACTCAAGAACCATAAAAGGTTATGAGACTAGGTATAATATTGTAGAAAAGCAATCTTTTTCCATTGCTAAAAGTTTAAAGAAGTTCTGACACTTGGTTTCAGCCAATAAGATCACTATTCTCATTGCACATCCCAGTGTGTGGGAGTATATCACAAAAGATGAGATAATTGAAAAGAGGGAAAATTGGACCACCAAGATCCTAGAGTATGATGTGGACATTAGACCAAACAAGCTAGTTTGGGCAAGAGGTATGTCTGAATACATTGCACATGAATCAAGTTCCATAGTCGAAAGAGAGACTAACTAGGTCTACTCAAACTAATTTGAGTTCAATGAATCTTGGGTGGTGGATCAGACATAGTATATGCAAAAAGGGTACTACCCAACAAACCTTCTATCCCATAAAAGGTGATACTACTGATTGCAAGGCAATAGGTATGTGTAAATTGAAGGTGTATTATTTAAGAGAAATTATGATGGTGTCCTGCTCTGATGTTTAGACAAGTTGTAGGCAGAAAGAGTTCTTAATAAGTTCCATCGTAGTCCTTAGGGTGGATATTTATTTTCCAAGACTACCACCTTGAAGATAATGCATGTAAGATATTATTGGTCCTTCATGTTTTCTAAAGAACATCATCTGGTGCAAAAGTATATCTAGTGCCAATTCTTTGTTGGGAAAAGAAAGAATGTCACTTTTCCCTTGAGTCCAAGTGTAACTAAGGAACCCTTTGTGCAATGGGGTTTCAATTTTGTTAGAATGATAAATCATATTTCTAGTGTTGGCCACAAGTGGATCCTTATAGTAACTGACTACTTCACAAGGTGGATAGTGGTCGTAGCCCTAAAAAATACCATAGAGGGTGAGATTGTCAACTTCCTTGAAGGTTGGTAGCCAGATTTGGCTCTACCAAAACCATCATATATGATAATTCCTAATCCTTTTTAGGTTCAATGATGTAAAATTTTTCTATTAGACATGGGATTTTCCTTAAACTTCATTGAACTACTACCCACAAGGAAATGGGTTAGTAGAGTCAACCAACAAATACCTAATTAGGTTAATCAAACATATTGGGTCAGAATGACAAAGGGATTGGCACAAGCACCTATGAACTACTTTGTGGCTAGACCAGACCAATCCCAAACAAATCCTGAAGATCTCCCCTTATGAACTAGTGTATGAAAAAGAGGTAGTGTTTCCTATTTCTATAGAAATTCCTTCCTTACAACTATTCAAAGTGATGGAAATTAAAGAAAGTGGTGGAATGGATGTACGGTTGGTGAATGTCCTCAGACTAGAAAAAGACAAGGAAAAATATTATTAAGCCATGATTGTCCATGAACAAACATTAAAGCAACAGTTCAACAAAAATTCCTCTAACCCATAATTCATAGAAGGGAGCCTAGTACTAAAGTATGATGAACATACTGCAAAACTAGGGCAACACACAAAATTTGAAGTGCTATTTAAGGGACCCTTTTGAATTAGAGTGTGAAAAGAAAAGAATATATATGAGCTTGAAGATATGGAAGGTAACACTTTAGATATACCAATGAATGGTATTTATCTAAAACTATTCCATTAAAATACATAATTCTTTAAAAAATTTAACAGTTATGTACCGTATGTAAAAAAATTGTAAATACATTTTAAATTTTTAGAATAAGCCATTGAATAGCACAGAAGAAGCAAAATTTTTGTACTAGATATTACATTCATCAAAAAATTTACAATGTAATACAAGCTGAAGGCTTGGATTTAAACATGAGGCTCTCTCAAGCAAACCCAAAAGAGTTACAGAGTAAAAAGATGCAAAAGGGAGGAAACATGCAAAAAATAGTAAAAAAAAATCCTCCAACCATTTTCCAAGAAGAAAAAGGGCTCGTCATTGCATTTTTTTCTTCTTCTTCTCCTCTGTTAGGGAAAAATTGCATTGAACATGACACAGGCAAGATCCACACTATGTAAACCAAAGGCCTAGTTATCGCGACTCTGCACTAGAAATTTGAAGTGACTCCTCTAGGTGAGCCCCAAAATGCGCTCTATGTCATACTCCCATAGCAGGTAGATGGCCACTGGTTGAGAGGATGAGCAGTGCATCTCAAGGTCCATGGTGTAGAAGTTAGAAAGGAAAGGCAACTAGGGTACGTCTATCCCAAATTCCATGTTCCTATAGAGATCCATGGTAGTTGGTATACCAATGCCAAGGATAGCCACTTGCACTATCTCCTCAAGCCCTTCCATCAGTAAAACGTCAAACATCTGGTGGCATAATTCAATTATCATGGTTTTCAAGGCCATGTTTAGGTTGAGCATGGAGGTGACAATGTGGGAAATAATGTTGTAGTTTCTTTTGAGTTGGTTCTTGTCATTAATGAAGTCCTAACCATCTACCCACCTGAATGCAACCAAGGCAAGGAAGTTGCACTTCTTCACTAAGTGCTTAATTCTATCGCTAGTGACTTCCCCCACAAAGTAGTATTGTGGCCTTCATGGGAGAAGTCAAATAGGAGTTCCTAGGCTAGCTGACATCATGAGAAAGCAGTGAATTGTGGTGGAATGGGAGACAATAGAAAGATTGCTAAACTTAAAAGGCTATATTTTCAAATGAATGTTACAATAAGGTGGCATAGCTATATATAAAAAGATGATTTGAAAACCTTAACCAACAGAAGGTCCATTTTTTGCAGACGACAACAGGAAATATCAAGGAAAAATTGAGTAAGGTCTTGAGAAATAAATTTGGGTATTGGGAGTAAATGCTCTCATATGTTGATTGTTGATGTGTGTCCTTTTCCATTATCAGCATTAGCCAGCTTACTTATGTGAAAAGACAGGGATTAATGTGCTAAGTTCTACAAAATTAATGGGAACATCTTTTCAAAGGTGCTTTGCATCACTTCACCACATTTCTCATGACTAAAATAATGTGTTCTAATGAAATGAGTTATTTATGAAAGAAGGTGGTAGGGAGAATATACTAATTCCATTCTCGTGATGTTATGAACATTCCCAAGGGATAAGGATCTCAAATCCACATGTATCACCTCAGTGGTAGCATTTAATGGACCAATAATAATGTTGTAGCCTTAACTGCGTGTACATGTGAGGAATTAATTGTACCCACAAGTATATTTTTCAAAGAATAAAAAGGCAAGTGGTCATCTTTGTTAGAAAAACTCTCTATAACTTCCTTATATAGCCATGGAAAAACCCATCAACTTCTAGTAAAAAAGTTGTAACCCCAAGAAAAAGGCTTGCTTACACTGATATTTGTGGGTTGAACTCATTCACCAATGCTCTAGAGCCAGAGGAATGACTATTTGAATTCTATAAAAGGGTGCAACAGGATAAAAAACATCCCAAGATAGGTAGTGTAGGATGTCACCGATAATATTTTTGACCGCATATTGTCAACTAACCCTAAGAGCTTTAGGGAGGGAACACTCCCAAGAATGATATAACATGAGCCATTTGAGGGTTTTGTGTTTTCGCTCTAGAATTGTGGCCTACCATAGTTCATACTACATGTTGTACACCCACGCCCTGAGTTGGTCGACACATGTGCTAATATATTCAACAAAAGGATTGGAGTCATTGAAGGTATTAGGATTAAGGTTACCGTTTCTATTGAAACCATATAGGATATGTTTTCTATCCCTATGACCTAGGGTGCTAAACATTTCGATGAGGAAAAGATGGACATCTTTAAGGAAGAAATGGATAGGGAAGCAAATTTTTATGAGGATGAAGCAAAGGAATGACCGAAGAAAGGTCATATCTTTCCTCTTTCACGCATGAAATTCAAGAAGGAAACACAGTCTGTATTCTTGATGTTGGCCTAGGTTTTTGGCCTTGATAATGATGAGGAGTTCCATACTTTTTTAGGTGGGCCTAGCTTTTGTGCTTAAGATGGAAAAGAGCTAGAAATATTATGACTTTGCTAAGGTAATAGCTAGAAAAATGCTCAAACAATTGAAAAATTATAACTCTGAGTCTATGTTCAAGTATTCTTCTTTCTTAGCTCATTTTGTTTTGCATTAGAATTATGAGCGGCTGGAGAAAAATATACAAGTGTGTAGGTTAGATGTAAGGGGTTTTCATTGGCTTGTTTCCGTACAAACCCATGTACATTAAAAAATAGAGGATTATTATTAGTTTGTAGATCATTTTATAAGGCCAGTGCTTAAAGATTTGTTGCTAGGCCCTAGGGGTCATTTCTCTCCTGAAATATTACAATGGATGAAAAATTCTTCAACCCCGATAGATTATTTCCTGGGAGAGGATTTCACATTTATCAAATTTCATGGTTTTTCCACAAAACCTTTTTGACTCCCCAAATTTGTAATGGATAGAGTTTTGATATTGGAGGCATGCCAATAGGAAACCCTTGTTGACAATGTTTATGGCATTGGAAGAGACACAAAAAAAGATATCTTTGCTTCCCCTAATGATTACTAATAGTCGAGTAACGCTTAACAAGTGGAAGGCCTAGGGTGAGCTCACAAATTTGATGGTGGTCGACGACTTAGTTATCATTTGTGAGAAGTGGGACTCTAACCCAACAAAACACTTTAGTTTGAAACATGAGACTAAGGAATATTTTGAAAGGAGAAGGAATCCAACACAAGAAAGGTTAGAGGTATATATTGACTTGGCTCGCATTCCACTCAAGCAACCAAAATGGTTGAGTTTCTATGTACCGCATGAGGAGTATCAAAAGAACATCCTGATGGGCAAGTCCCTCAACACACAATTGAAGTGCAAGGGATGGTCGAAAAGAAAGGAAGTAGACTTCTAGAGATTCCAATGGGAGATGAAATGCCCTAGTGCCCTGATCAAACACTTTTTGGCACTTGACAATAAGTTTGAAGGCATCAATGTTCAAGAGGATGATTTTGACAATAGAAATCTAGAAATAAGCCATGAAATTGAAGAGGAGAAAATACCACATTGTATTTTTCATCCTTATGGATCCAAAAATCAGAAATATTGAGGAAAAGGGACTCACAAGCCACTTCTTTCACCAGTGCTTGAAGTGAAGGAAAAAGGATTCGATAGTCCCCAAGAGGGTCCATTGTAGTAGTCGAAGGCTAGGTTTTAGAGTGATTGGTTGCTAGAGGATCAGAGTGTACCAGTTCAAGTCATGAAAAGAGAAGAAGAATCCAAGATCTAGGTTCACCTGACATAATGATCTAAGGAGCAGAAGCATAGTTTTCCCTACAAAATGTTTTGACCACTGTGACCTAGGTATGTTTTACCCCCTCTTGTTCCTTCTGCATCTTTGGTTACTCCTTTTCCCCCTCTAGTGGAAATGAATCCTCCATCCTTGGAACTTGAGCTGGTAATCCTAAATACAACCACTACCACTTTTAACAAAACTATTGAAGTTACCTCGCGTGTCGAACAAGCATCATCCACTTCAAACACTATCGCTTCTTTAATATCCTTGTCAAGAGCCCCCATGGGAAGAGCAGAAACCTCCATATTACCCATCACTCCTAGCCCATCTACTTTTGGGAAGGAACCTCTCCTTCAACCCATTTTCCATTTAACCTCGACTGGCCTTTCCCCTACCCAAGCTCAATTTGGTATCCTACCTTTTTCCATGATAACACTCCCTTTTGTATCATTTCATGCTCATACATCCAAAGTTTCTCCTTCTATCACCCTTTTCGGACTCCCTCCTGGTGCATGCATTGTAGTATAGAGCATCAATGTCCCTCAAAGTCTCCAAGAGAATTTTGATGCTACCAAGTAGGCCCAATATGCTAGAAAGAAAAAATTGTTGTTAAACAATGTCATGTTGCTCACCACCAAGAAGATTGAAGCTTTCTTCAATGAAGAGCATAAGTCTCTACTAATCACTACCATGTAGTCATTTGTGTCTAATCCTGAGGGACAAATGTAGATGGAGGAATATGACATCAGAGCTATGGGCCTTAATTAGAATGAAAGTCACCCACATGACAAAGTGATCCTACATAAGGCCACACTAAAGGTGGTAAATGCAGACTATGAGAGGCTAGGTAGAAAGTTGAAGAAGCACGAGGTAGAATTGGAAAATGTGAAGGAAATAGTAAGCAAGTAGTAGAATGAGATATGAGCAAGAGATGTTGAGATAGCTTGCATACGAGAAGTACAAAGTCAACAAGGGGAGACATCCAAGTTACTTGTAGAGGCCTAGGGTGAATAGGTTTAGCTTTATGCTAAAATTGAAAGATTGAAATTCGATTTGGTTGTTGAGTGCCAAAGGAATGTAGAGCACCAGCATGCTCAAGAAAGCATGATATGAGAGCTAGACAATTTACAATTTCAAACATCTAATGATCTTTAAAAGGCCCACACAAAAGTAAAAAATTTAAAGAAAGATATCGATAGGCTAAGCTTAGAACTGATGAATTCCCTTAGAGAAAGAATTCAAATGGAGGAAACCACAAGAGAAAAAGAGGCTTCTTTAATTAGGAGCTACCTATTGCATGAGGATCTGGGACCCTCCCAATATTGAAGAAGCTGATGTCTACACATTGGGAGCATATCACAGTTTCTATTGCCATTTTGGGGCCCACTTTACATTAATTAAGAGTTGTTCTGGAATTGAATGTCATGGTTGGCCTGATGGCTAATCAATTTATGCAATCATTCTTACCCCGACTGGTGGAATTGCAAATCTTTATTTCTAAGATGTGTCTGGCCACTAATAAGCCCCTAAGAAATGTAGTGATTCCCAATTAGAAGGCCACCTCCATCAAAGCAAATGAGATCATCAATTGCCACAAGGATGCAGCAAAGTGCAAGGAGTGTCAAACGGTGCTAAACAAGTGGGTCAATGAAATAAAGGACTTTAGCATCCTAGTTGACTTTAGGCTACCTCCTCTTCTTTCACTAGATGGAGATGTGTTGACAGTTGAGAAGATGATGGATGTGATCCAATACAAGGTCCAAGCTTCTACAAAATTCTTGGGTTCAAGCATGACGCCCATGGTTGATCACCATAATTTTCCTCTTTCTCAACTCAACTATCACCTTATGATAGTTTCTTCTAGTTGGGGTTTTTTTTTTCTTTCAAATAAGCTTTTGAGATAGAGCAAGCATACAAGCACATCCATACCCTTTTCCAACTGACTGATGTAGATTGGGAGGCATAGAATTCATCTTTCCTCAAACTCCAAGAATTACCAGAGGCTAAGGTTCATGCCTCCACAAGCAAAGTCCCCCTGTGAGTCACCAGAACTATGAAACATTTTTTCCTTATTCATTTTAATTTTTGGCAAGTGTATATATTTTTGGCTTTGGATTTGCTTGCACTCGAGTAAAGTTATTAGAAAGGTGCAAAACATGCCATGTGGTAGCGGCATAGATTTCATTCTTATACTTCCTTTTATGAGAGATTCAGGAAAAATGTTCACTCATCAGAGATTTTCTCAAGGAGCTATATTCATAAGCTTGAGATTTTCCACTTATTTGACACATCATCTCTTCACTGTGGGAAAATTGCACTTCTTATGAAGTGATATCTTTTGCGAGTTTATCGAAGCTTTTTGGACTTTTCCTTTTCTTGTTTTTTAGGATAGAAGCTTTGAATTGGTGCCATTGGATGACATGACTGGTCAACTTGACCCTTTTCAAGGTTATTTTCTAGGATTTGATCATTTACAGACAACTATCTTTGCTAAATATCTAAAGAGTATTAATGTAATTGTTGAAAATTAATGAGAAAGGATTATTGTGACCTAACTAAAGATCTACAACTAGATCATTTGCTATCAAATTCCAACATCTGGAAGCAATTACTTCTGTGTTATGGTGGTGGTTTCTTCTTTATGCAGCTATAAATAAGATGATGTGATCAAGGAAAGTGTTGGATTCCAAGTTTTAATTTCCTTTGCTGGGGAATTTTTTTTTAAGTTTTTTTAGGTTATAGAACTATTTTTAGAAGCAAAAGTTGTAGAACTACTTTTCTCTACGATGTTATATCTTTTAAATCTCAATCTATTGTCAGATTGAAATTTCACCTCTATTTTAAAGTTCATTTGATATTTAAAGCATAATTTATTGATAAGAAATCTTTGGGACTATGCATGTATGGCCTTTATCAAACTTTCTTTCTTTATGCTTTCATTCTAAATAAAACACTGTGTCAAGTTAAATTCAAATAGTTTTAGTGCTTGATTTCCATGTTGTATGCTTGTATTGTAGGATAATAACTTGTGAAAACTAGATTATGTCAGTGGAATTCTCTATTTTTCTAAACGATTGTTTTATTATATTATGTTGTATTAGGAGAGAGATTTTATGCAATTTCTAAAAAAATTTCTATTAACCTTAGAAATCTTTATGTTTGATCAAACCTTAATGAATGTTTCCTATGGGAAGATTTAAAAGTTTGCACTATTCTTGTTGGTAGCATTTGTTGTTCATTCTCTTCCCAACAATGAAGGGTTGTGGTGTTCCATGTCTAAATATATCACCAATAGGATAGATTATGTTTGAAATGTTGTAAAATCTTTGGCACATTGCCATTTTTTATGTTTTATTTTTATATTTCCTTCTACCCTTTTCTCCAAAAACCCAGAGAAGAGTCAGCTTTCTATAAAAATCCTGGAGGTATTCAATGAGGTGAAAATCAGTCCCCCACTCATTGAATTTCCCATAAGACTATTGGAGAGGTGCAACCTTTGATGATCAAGAATTCTCAAGAACTTCCTCACATATAACCCATTTGAAAGGCTCTACAAAGCCTAATTTTGTTAGTCTATCACTTTTTAGTACCCTTTTCTTAGCACTAACAATGTGAAGCTACTTGCTTTTGGTAATATCATGTTGTTCTAGAAAAAAGAAAAAGCTCTATGATATTTCACTTGTAATTTTTTGTTAAGGAGAGGTTGATACCCCTACTTAACTAAATAGAAACCACATTTGGAGGGTGCCCATATGACTCGATCAGGCTTTCCTGTTAGAAACACTAACCTCTCTACTAAAATACTTTGAATCAGGTTCTATTGATCCAATATTAGTTATTTTTGGGAAATATCCCTCCAACTTACTCTACTAGTTACTTGATATGTTGAGAAAGCATAATCAACTAACCTACTACCCCATAACTAAGATCAAAATGGTGTAGTTGATTGTAGTTCTTGGATGTCCTTCAGGGGGGTATCTGTTCCAAGAATCATTAAAAATATGAATTTCATTTCCTTTGTGCACTTCCCAAGAAATGTATGAAGTAACAACTTTCTAAAATTAAACCATAAAGTTCCACATGGCTAAGCCATCAAGGGGATTGGAAATAGTGAAAATTCTTGTCATATTTGGGCTATCTAGATACTTAACCCACATGATTTTACACCATTTAGAATATGATTTTGTAAACATCTTCCATAATAAATTTCCCCCAAAGGCCATGTTTCTTTTGGATATATTATGGAAACCTACCCCACCTTTGGGTTTCTTAGAAGTCATGCTATCTAGAGAAATTGGAGCAAGTTTTTTCACCCCATTCATATTCCCCTTCCATACAAAATTCCTGATTAACTTATCAATTTGGTCAACAACTAATTTCAAATCCTTTAGAACTATTATGAAATAGTTTCAAATCGCTGCTAGTATAGGTTTTATTAACAATATCTAGCCAAATAATGACAACCATCTAGCTATCCAAGATGAAATTCTAGATTTTATCCTCTCTATCACTTTAGCCCAGTATGAAATTTTATTCTTCCCCATATAGAATGGAATCCATAAATATATGCATGGAAAATCTACCAATAGAAAGCCTAAATACCTTAAAATCTTTCTTTTAATAGCTAATTTAATATTAAATACATAAATCTTGGACTTTTGAGGATTTATTTTCTATCCTAATACTAAAGAATAGATGTCTAGAACCGATTTTACCTATTTTCCTTCTACAAGGGTTTCTTTTCCAAATAATAATGTATCATCAATAAAAAGTATATGTGTTACTAAAATATTTGATTTTGGAATATGTATACCTTGCCAAAAGCCCTGATTATGCACATTATTTATTGTTTTGCTTAATGCCTCAACAATAATTATAAAGAGAAAAGGGGATAGAAGATTCCCCTATGTCACCCCTTGTGTTGCACTGGAAAACCCTAATGGTGATCCATTTATTATAACTGAAAACTTTGCTCCTGATAAACAAGATAAAATCCACTTACACCAATTTTTGTAGACACCAAACTTGTCCAAGAATTTCATTATGAAATTTCAGTCAACTATATCATATTCTTTCATCATATACAACTTTACAATGAAGGATGATTGATTATTTGAATTAATAGCATGAAGCATTTCATGTGCAACCAAGGCTCCTTTTGCAATTTCTCTACCTGACACAAACCCCCCTTGTTCTTCTAAGACGATCTTGGGAATGAGATGTTGAAGTCTAAGATAAATTACGTTTGTGAAAATCTTTTAAATACTATTGCATAAAGCAATAGATCTGAAATATGTAAAAAAATTTGGCTCCTTTGTCTTTGGTAAAACTACTATGTTTGTAAAATTAAATCCCTTCAACATTGTACCAGTTTTCCAAGACTCTTCTAGAGCTAATAACATATCAAATCCCAACACATTCGAGCATTTCTGAAAAAAGAGAGATGCGCCCTAGTGCCTTATTTGGCGACATTGCAAATTCTACTTTCCTTAATTATTAATATTAATATTAATAATTAATATTAATGCACCATATTATGTGAAAATTTTAATATGTTTAATTTTTGTTTTAAATAATTTTAAATATATTACTAATCTTTTATCTTAATTAATGTATCTTATATTATAATGATTATGCAAAAAAATTAATATGTTAATTTTTCTATTAATTTTTTAATATATTACTATATTTATTTAATGCTAAATTTTTAAAACTTAAAATTTAATTGATATCTTGTTATTATTATGAGCTAACATATTTCTTGTTTATATTTAATTTTTTAAAATACATTAAATAATTATAAATATAATGCATTTTTATTCTTTGTAAGCATTAATAAATGCATATAACAATTGTTGTGTCCCACTAAGCTACAATATGGTAATGTAATATTCTAAAATTTATATTATAATGATTAATATATTATTTACGTAATTCAAATAATTAATTACTAATGTATTTTAAATGATTATGTAATTTTTATTAATATATAAATATTTATAAAATATATCTAAATTGTATGTAATATGTAGCTTTCATTTCTTTTCAATAAGTTAGAATATGAGATTTTAGTAATCCTACAATATAGGCAAGCAATATCATAGAATATAGGCATGTAGTACCCTCCAATATAGGTATGCAATATTCTATTATATAGGCATGCAAGTATCTTAGAATATACCCATGCATCTATCCTACAATATAGACGTTGGTTATAACTATTGTATTTTCTATTATTTTTATTTACTAAAAATAAGTCATGCATGTAATAATTGATTTATTTATTTAATTAAATTAAATTTAGTGCCTAAAGCACATGACTACATTTATATTCTTAATTAAAAATTAATATTTTTTATATTAAAATAAAATTAATTTTAAAATATTCTTAATGAAATGTCTAATAATATATTTATGTAGTATTATTTTATAAATTTAAAATGTACAATTATAAGATCACTATATAAATATTTACATAATTTTAATAATTAATATTATCATGTAAAGTTTTTATTATCATTAGTATTCAATATTCAATTTGTATTATGATTTTTATAATATTACTAATATTATTATTTTGAACTATTTATATTTTTATTAATATTAGTAATATAAATGTAAAAAATTCAAACAATTTTTTTATTTATTTATTTAAGCTAAATTTATATTTTTAGATGAAAAATTTAAAATTATATTAAAACTATTTTAAGGATAGTTATAATTTTTTTAAAATTCTTTAATAAATATTACGTAATTTAATTATATAAAATTATTTTATATATCTAAAATATATAATTATAATATTAATATAATTTATATTTATAATTATCTTATTAATATACAAATTTAAAAAATGAAACAAACATATTATATTTATTATTTAAACTTGAATTTTAAAACTTCAAAATTTAAAATGCATATTTATATCTTCTCATAATTATGATCCAATATATTGAATGTTAACATTTTAATTTTTTAATTAATCATCAAATTACAAAGGTTTTTGAAAAAAAACCATGTACTCATCAATATTTTATAAATGTTTATTCTAATAAACAAACTTAGCTTCAACTATGTCAATCATAGTTGCATCAGTATGAATCAAGCTCAAAGTCAAAGTCAATTCTACCAATTATAATATTTTTAAACATAGTAAAATCATGATACATTCAACTTCCAATAATTTGTTGATATCAAACTATTATGTAGCCAACCTTTAAAATATTCACATGCCTCATCCATCAACTATACAACAAATACTTGTATGGCTTACAAGAATATAATATTTAAAACTCTTATCTGACTTATCCCTAAATTTATATTTCACAAATAATTTATGGACTAATAAACAAATATAATTGCTACAATACTAAATAGACAAATACTCACCACTATGTGATAGCTTATATATTACTTGTAATTTTTTTAACACATATCTATTATGAATATTTAATATTTTAAATATTGCCTTACTTTCATCTCTTCCCTTGCAAATAAACCACACATATTACTCAAATCATAAATAGGTAAACATATTATATTTTACACATTGTCTATTCCAAGTTCCTCTACTTAAATCATAATCCTTTCTATAAAAAATAGTAGGTTTCTAATTAGTTCACATATTCACTTGCTTAAATCAATCATGTTATAGTCCTTTGATAAATTTTATATATTTTGTGGCCAAATAAGTGTTACATTGCGGTAGCTCCATCTATATTATGGAAAAAAAATTGGTACAAAGACCTACTATTTGGTAGTAGTATTATAATTCTTAGCAAACATCCAATTCATTCAAGTCCCTAGACAATCCGAGCCTAGCTTACAACTCAACATATAAGACAATCTTTAGGCTAGGCTAGGAAGGCCATCGAGATATCCATCACAACCATTCAACAGGCTGTCTAGATATCAATAGTTCTAGAGGGGGATGACTACTCTTAGTTGTGATAATCATCACATTGGTAAGCTTGACTATGGATCACAAGAGTCTGAAGAAATAATATCCTCAAGTTGCTCACATGCCCAGTTGACAAGGAAGTCAACTACATTATTCCCTTCATGGTAGATGTGGGTGATAGATGAATTGCTTAAATTGTCCAAGAGTTCCCATATTGCTTCAACTTTATATTTGAGATTCCAATTACATATTCTTGTGGAGATTATTGCATTAATGAAAATTAGTGAATCCCCTTCAATGTCAAGGACAAAAAGATGGTGGTCTCTCAAGAATTGGAGGCCAAGGAGAAGGTCAGGAAACTTTGCTTCATTTTTAGTGTCTAGAGGTAGTTTCTTTGATATGGGCCATACAACATCACCAAATTCATTTCCCATTATGATATCAACACTAGAAACCTTTGGATTACCCTTCAATGCTCTGTCGAAGTTAATTTTTAATCTTCCTAAGGTTGGGATGATCCACTTGCTTTGAGCTCTCATCAACTTCCTTTCACTAGCTTGATTTTTGCAAAGCAATCAAGCTAGGAACCAAAGGTTTGACCATCTCTTAATGAAATCCCCATCCCAGCTAGTGAATGGTGTCAACGTAGAGTCTTTGAGCCTTATATTGACTACTATGCAAATGCTTGTTTCCAACTCTCTCAACTCCTCAATCTTTGTCACTTTTCCCTTAAATATCCTATAATTCCTCTCATGCTAGATGTGTGAAATCAACAACGAAGGGAAAGCATTCCAAAGGCCTTTCCACAATGTAGGCTCTCCTCTTGACCAACCCTTCAAGAGGTAGAAAATGACATTGGGAAGGGTGCTAATATAACCTAGCTTCTTGTGTAGCCAATCCCAAAAAATTTATTGCAAATAAGCAATTTAAGAGTAGATGATTAATTGTTTCTTCTACTTGTTAACACTAAACACACTGGGTTGGCCTATAAACACCCATAGATTTTATTCTTTTTTCCATCAAGATGCATTTATGTAGAGAATTCTAGTAGAAAGTACCAACCTTGGGTATGGTCCACTTGCCCTAGCACAAAGAAGTTGGGAAATCTGAGCTTGCCTATAGATTTTGCATGCCATAACCAAATTTCACAGAGTATTACCCAAAGTTGGAGCCTATCCAGATGATCTCATCTTCTTTCTTAGATGTTATAATTCATCTAGTCAAGAGGGAATTATTTAGATCTTGAGCAGCCTCTTCCCCAAGTGGGAGAAGAGACAAGCGGTCCCATTCCCAATTAGAATCTTTGATATAATTTGTTGCTTTATTATCAAAGTTGACAGAGAATCCTTCCTAGTGTTCCTTGAGACTTGGAATTTTTGCAAGTGAGGGAAAAATTTTGATTGAGTCCTCCCATAAATTTGCATTTTTTCCATTGTGAATAACCACGAAACATGGTTAGTGATTAGCCATTCGCAACTTTGTATGAAGTTCCAAATGTGGGATCTTCTAGGGGGATTAGGTGTACTTAAGATTTAAGTAGTGTCATTTGAATCAAGATATTTCTTTTCCAAAATCTAGTGCCATCTTGCATTGGGATCTTGGTACAACATCTAAATGAGCTTAGCTCCAATAAATGTATTTTATTTTTCCACTCTACAAAATCCAACCCCACTATTTAATTTCTTTTTAGCTGTTATCCTCCAACTAATGAGGGGGGTTCATTTAGCCTCATTGGAACCTAGAAATTATTTCATAATCCCCTCTATTTAACTGTAGATCTTTTTTGAAGCTTGATTGCAGCTTAACTGGTATATAGGAATTACAGAGAGAAGCTTGATCATTTTGAATTTCTTTGAAAGCATGAGCCAATAACCTTTCCAAGATGAGGCTTTTGAATGAAAATTTTGGATAGTCTCCCCCTAAAGGAAAGAATGCATTGCCCCTTTAAAAAAAGGTACCCCCAAGTATTTTCTTGGAGTTTTAGCCTTTTTGAAAGGATGGCGAGGATGCACTGCTATACACACTTGCAAGTATTTAAAAAGAAGATTTTGAACTTCTCATAGTTTATCATTTTTCTAGATGCTACAACATAATGATTCAACAATAAGGAGATTTCAAAATCCTCCATCACTTGAGAGGCTACAAATAGAAGAGTTTCATCAGTGAACTATTGATGAGTGGTGCAAGGAAAGTTATCTGCAATCTTCACTCCATGCCAGTGCCCTAAATTTGTAGATCTCTAAATCCCCCTACCGAGGGCATCCACCATGATGATGAAAAGAAAGGGAGACATTGAGTCTTCTTGCCTAATGGTCCTAATAGGCTTGAGGAAGCCATAGGGACTCCCATTGAATAACATCGAGTAGCGAACGATGGAGATAAATTGGAAGGTCCACTCAAGCCACTTGTGAAAACTAAAATTCTCCATTATTTTAAGGAAATGTTAGTTGGCCCTATTGTAAGCCTTACTTACATCCAATTTCAACACCATAAAAATTTGGTTGCAAGAGGAGATTGAATGTAGTGTTTCATGGGCTAAGATAATGTTTTTCACAATGTTCCTCATGGGTGTAAAACAATTTTTCTCCTAAGAGATGAGGCATGGGAGAATGTCTTTCAATTTGCTCATGATAACTATTGATGTTATCTTATAAATTGCATTGCATAAGGAGATGGGGTAGAAATCATATAAAGAGGTGACCACTATTTTTCTTAGAATGAGGGTGATAAATCTATAATGGATATCCTTAACCATTTTGCTAGACTTTCTTAGGTCTTCCACCTAATTCAAGTAGATCTAGAAAACCTAAAAAATTTCATAGACTCATAAGCCAACACAAATAACATCATTGGAAAGAGCTCGCCAACATGATCCCAACGCAACTTGAATCACATAAAAAGGAGATAAAACATGTGAGTTATGCACAAGAAAAGGTTTAGTCAAATTGGGTATCAGAGGCTAGGCAAAGATCAAAAATTGGTCGTCTCCAAGTTGGTCGAATTCAGCCTCAAATCAAAGTTCTCATTGAGATGATTTTGATGCTACTTGAATCAGAAAAAACAAAGTCTATATGAGTGAGATATGGCCGGCCAAACCTACCAAAAAGAATGGGTTGACCAGGTCAAATGCTGACATAAGCATGTTGATGTGGCATCACCTAGGCTTGACATGTGGCATGCATATAGATCATGTGGTGGCATAACTTTTTAGGGTGATGTGGCATGTATAGCTGTACTAGAAACTAATGTGGACCAATTATACTATGACATGTGTAATCCAAGTGTTCGCAATATTGTGTCACATGGCCCAATGGTTGGGCACCATGTGGCATTGGTGGTTAAGTCAAAAATTCCATAAGGAGGCAATGGAGATTGAACCATTGACCACCTCCTCCTTATATACCCCCTCCGCAGTTAGACCATCCACTTTACTCAGCTATGAAAAAGGAAATAGTCATATTTAATAAATCACAAAATTGCTTTAATAAATAGTAAAGCTAAAAATGGGTGTCAAGTGGTTTGAACCCCCAACCACCCATATGCATTCAAGTGTGCCTCACCCTTACACTAAATGCCTCCTTTGCACAAATTTCTGGATAACAACCATTTTGATACAAATGGTGATAAACATTATTAAATCTTTTCAAATTTTATAAGCCTGATAAAATGAAGATTTAAAGGGGCTATTTAAAATGATTTTAGAATATTTTTAAGGATCCTAAGAGGATTTTAAGGGATTTATTATCCTTTAAAAATTGAAAACACAATAATAACAAATCAAATCTCCTATAATCATTAATTAATAGTTTGGCATCTTTTTAGCCCAGAAAACATGATAAATTAAGGGCTGAATAAAATATTTAAAAGATTGTCATAAATTTTTAAAGGGAATTTAAAAGGGCCTTTTAATATTATTTTGTAAGCCTAAAATTATAAGGGCCATTTATTTAAATAGGTGTATTATTTTTAGGGGATTTCTTGTTGTAATTGGGGATTTTTGAGAGATTTTAAAATTATATGGTTTTAGCCATATTGAGTAAATTGATTTGTATAAAAAGGAGGTAGATGGTGAGTTGGGAATGGCAAATTATTGGAGTTATGAGACTTTTGGCTTGAGAATAATTAATCAAGTTTACTTGGAGAAATAAATTCAATGTGAGAATTTTTGGAGGACAAGAATTACAAGGTGTTATTATACAACAAAATTGTAAAAGTGAGGGAGATTGTGAGGAATTTTGTGTAGGTTTGGAAGCTTGAATATTGTAATAAGGAATTTTCAGGTGCTTGGAAATATTAATGAAAGTGGTCCAAAATTGAGAAGTGGGCCCATAGACGTAGTCCTTTGAAAGAAAAATTCCATTATGAACCTGCATCTAATCTTTCTATCTTTCGTCTCATTCTTCTTCTATCTCTAGTTTTACATTCTCTCTATTTTATTTTCAGTTTTTCAATTCATTATTTTAATTCTAATTACAACATTTAAATAATTAGCTATATAAAAGTGAACTTATTTCATAATTTCAACTATTAAACAACATAGTCCTGCAATTATGTTATGATCGGGGAAAAATTGTAATTAGGATTAATTTGGAAGTTATTTTGTAAACCTCTAATTACAAATTACTTTTGTATCAAAGCCCATTTTGCAAGAAATTGTGGAAGTGAATGTTTACTAGGTTGAAACTAAAACAAGGAGAAGGTGCAGTAGAAGAATTCAATCCAAAGATTAGAAAACGAAGGACATTTCCACAATAAAAAATGGCAGTAGAGAAAAGTCATACAAATTTCAATGAGAATACTTTTCAACAAGCTTTTCTCGAGATGAAGTCAATGATGGAAGTTCTTTTTCAAGAAAGGCAAAAAAGAAAGAAGAGAAAGGAAGGTAAGGCTAGAAAGGAGGAAGTTGAATCCTTGTTGAAAGAAGTAAAAGGTAAAGGAGTAGGAGGTGGTAGTGACCCTCTTGAACCTCCATCTCCCTCCTCTTCATCTTGTTCATCCTCTTCTTCTTCGTCTAACTCTTCTAAAAAGAAAAAATATCTGCAAACTAATACACTTTTGTTAAAGCTTGATGTTAACTTTGATTTGTCAATCTATAATGGAGAACTAGATGCAGAAAAAATTGATAATTGTATAAAACAAATTGAAGTTTATTGTAGAATTCAAAAGTTTACTGAGGATTCTCAAAAAATCCAATTAGTTACTCTTCGCATAGGAGGCACATCTTTAATTTGGTGGGAGAGTAGAACACAGGAGGATCTAAGTCATTATGGAAAAATTATTTCTTCTTGGTTTGAGTTTATATCTGCATTACAAAAATAATTTTATCTACTAGGACAAATGCAAAAAGCAATAATGAATCGGCAATCATTAAGACAAGAGAAAGGACAAAAGGTTCATGATTATACACAATTTTTTAGGAAAAGAGCTTTGATTTTGGGAATTCCATTATAAACACAAGAAAATTTTTTAAAGTATATAGGTTGATTACATGAAAATTTGAGGCATACAATACTTATGTTTAATCCAACTAACCTTGATGAAGTTAGTGTGCAAGCCATTCATTTGGAAATGAGCTCAACGAATAGCCATGATGATCTCTTAATGGACTCCAATAAACACAAAGGGAGCAAGAAAGGGAAGGAGAAAATACAACGAACATCTCCTATAAAGAAAGAGGAAGAGAAGCCTTATTGCTCACATTGCAAAAAGAAAGGGCACAAAGATGCAAGATGTTGGAAACTACATCCTAATCAAAATCCAAAGTGGTTCAAGGATTGAATGGGTAAGAAGAAGACCACAACTATTGTGCATGATCTCAGATCAGGTTCTGATTATGAAACCAAGATTTCAGTTGTGGGTATCAAAGGTAATACTCCTATTGTCATTACTAGTTCTCATGCTTCTTCTCTTAACTGTAATGAAGTACTTGTAGAAAGTAAAATGAATGACTTGTTTTATATAAGGGCTATTACTAAAAAAATTAAGATTGATACACTAATAGATAGTGGGTCACATGTTAATCTTATCTTAGAACAAGTTGTTAAGAAATTGGGATTAAAAAATATACCTCATCCTAGACCCTATCCATTGGCTTTGGTGCATCATAATGCTAGTCTACATGTGTCAAAGTAGTGTAAACTCTAATTTGCAATCACATCCAGGTTTGTTGATGAGGTAGAGTTAGATGTCATTCCACTTAACATTTGTGGGATGGTTCTAGGAAGTCCTTATTTGTATGATATAAAATCCATTTTCTACAAGGAACATAATAGGTATCATTTGTTTAAAGATGGAATTGAATTTAGTGTTAGAGCTCATCACATGAAGAATGAAAAATATGTTGTAAAAATAGGGCATTTTAAGATGATTGTAAATGCAATCAATACTTTAACCCTCATGTCTATAAAAATTAGTGATACTAAGCATAAAGATTTGAATCATGATAAGGTATCACAAACAACACAGTCTAAGGATCAGTTGCAAGGAGAGTTAGGCCTTCAGCTAGAGGTGGTAAAAGAGGGTTTGAATGCTTCATTTTCTAATAATATTCCTATTCAGGAGATTCAGAATGATGATATGTTTTCCTTTGCATCATTTTATTTAGTATTATTTTTTACTATTCTACTAGTTAGTTCTATTTGTATGGTCGGTGTGACAATGAATATTGGTGGATATATAGTTGATTGTATCATAAATGTTATCTCATTTTTCATCTTATTTGTGATGGGCTAGTTGTTCAAAATTCCAATAGGGTGGAAATAGGATACTAGGAAAATAAGGCGACGATTCCCTCACTTAATTTCTATGTAAAAGCATAATTTTGGAGGTCCAAAAGCTTTTCAATGTAGAGGAATGATCTAGGTGGATCCAGAAAACCTAAAATTTTCACAATCTTAGAATCCAATGAAACTAGCATCATTAGAAAGAGCTCACCAACACGATCTTGACGCAACTTCAATCATGTCAAAAGGAGATTGTACGTGCAAGTTATGCTTGGTCAAAGGTTTAGTCAAATTAGGTACTAGAGGCCAGTCAAAGGTCAAAAATTAGTCATCTCTAAGTTGGTAAAATTTAGCCTCAAATTAAAGTGCTCATTGAGACAATTCTGATGCCACTTGAATCACGCAAAATAGAGTCTATCTGAGTGACTTATGGTCAGTCAAAGCTGCCAAAAAGAAGGGGTTGACCAAGTTAAATGATGACATCAACATGCTGATGTTGCATTACCTGGGCTAGACATGTGGCATCCGTATAGATGATGTGGCAGCATAACTTGGAAGGGTGATGTGGCATGTACAGGTGGACTAGAAATTGATGTGGACCAATTATACTATGACATGTGTCATCCAAGTGTTGACAACATTGTGTCACATGGCCCAATGGATGGGCGCTATGTGGAATTGGTGGCTAAGTCAAAAATTCCATAAGGATGCACAATGGGTTGAACCCTCAACCACCCCCTCCCTATATACCCTCTCCACCATTAGACCATCCACCTTACTCAAGTATGAAAAAGGCAACAATGATATTTAATAAATCACAAAATTTCTTTAATAAATGGCAAAGCTAAAAATGGGTGTCAAGTGGTTTGAATCCCCAATGTCCCATATGCATTCAAGTGTTCCCCACCATTACACTAAATTCCTCCTTTGTACAAATTTTTGGATAACAACCATTTTGATATAAATGGTGGTAAACATTATTAAATCTTTTCAAATTTTATAAGCCACATAAAATGAAGATTTAAAGGGGCTATTTAGAAGGCTTGTAGAAGATTTTAAAGATTTTTAAGGATCTTTAGAGGATTTTAAGGGATTTATTATCCTTTAAAACATTTAAACACAATAATAACAAATCAAATCTCCTATAATCCTTAATTAATAACGTGACATCTTTTTAGCCCAGAAACATGATAAATTAAGAGCTGAATAAAATATTAAAAAGATTGTCATAAATTTTTTAAGGGATTTTAAAAGGGTATTTTAATATTATTTTGTAAGCCCAAAATTATAAGGGCCATTTATTTAAACGGGTGTATTATTTTTAGGGGATTTCTTGTTGTAATTGGGGATTTTTGAGAGATTTTCAAATCATATGGTTTTAGCCATATTGAGTAAATTGTTCTGTATAAAAAGGAGTAGATGGTGAGTTGGGGATGGGAAATTATTAGAATTATGAGATTTTTTTCTTGAGAATAATTTGTCAAGATTACTTGGAGAAATAATTCCAATGTTAGATTTTTTGGAGGAGAAGAATTACAAGGTGTTATTATACACCAAAATTGTAAAGTGAGGGAGATTGTGAGGAATTTTGTGTAGGTTTTGAAGCTTGAATATTGTAAGAAGGCATTTTCAGGTGCTTGGAAATATTAACAAAAGTGACCCAACATTGAGAAACAGACTCAAAGACATAGTCCTTTCAAGGACAAACTCCATTATCATCTTGTGTCTGATCATTCTATCTTCCATCTCATTCTTCTTCTATCTCCTATCTTACATTCTCTCTATTTTTTTTTCAATTTTTAAATTCAATATTTGAATTCTAATAACAACATTTCAATAATTAGTTATATAAAGGTGAACTTATTTTGTAATTTCAATGGTTAAACAACATAGTTAGGAAATTATGTTGCGATCGAGGAAAAAATTTAATTAGGATCAATTTGCAAGTTATTTTGTAAACCTCTAATTACAGATTGCCACTACATACCAAGTTTTTTCCTCAAGAAGAACACAAAAATTCTTGGTAAAATCAGGTTGAAAATCCATCTAGCCCTAGGGCTTTCTTAGGAGCTAGCTCAAAAATATTTTTCTTCAATTCTTCCTTTGAGATGGAGGATAGAAGCAAGTCATTTTGTTCTACCGAGACTAGAGGGAGAATGTGATCGATTAATCCAGACTGCATATGGCCTTGCAAAGCTTTCATATCTACCAAAAGTTTCTAAAAAAAATTGATGGCTTCTAATTGAATATCTTCAGGCTCGTTCAAAACCTCACCATCCTCGCTTAAAATTTTTGAGATAGAAATTTTATATTATATATATAACTATATTACTATATATCTATATATATACACACAAACACACACACACACACACACACACACACACACACACACACACACACACACACACACATATATATATATATATATATATTACTACAACGTAGTAATAAATAAAAATAATTAATGGATATATTTAGATTTTATTATTGTGCATCTTATGAATTATTTTAGTGGAGGGATATCTTCTTATCAAATAATTTCATATAACATTAATTATAGATATGTAAATAAGAAAATTTAATTATATATTCATTTATTTTTATGGTGTGAATTCAAAATAACTTTTTCATATATACTTCTATTCTTTTCTTCTTTAAATATAAATCTTATGTTAATATACTACATTATAACTTGATTTAACTTAGTTCAATTTAAAATAGTGTATTTTTATTTATTATTATTAAATGGTAGGGAGTGGCATGGATTTACATATAAGGTGAGAAAATATGACATAAATTATTTCTATACTTCAAATAAACAAAAAAATAATCTATCAAAGAATCTTCATTATTTAATTATATTTTCTATCCCCTTATAATATATATTAGTTTATCATATTATTAGTGATTTTTTAGTGGAAATATTTGTCAATTGGCTAATTTTTAAAATTTTGGAATCCAAAATTGGCTAATAGTTCAAGCTATAATGTGACTTGAATCACCACACTTTTACAAAGTTTTATTATAGTCTTATTTAAATCAGCAAATAATTTATTTTATTAAAAAATTTAACTCAAAAAATTACCACAATATTCAATGCATGATTATGTTAGATTCACCTCTTTTTTATAAATTATAGTAGAAATCTATATTGAATTCATCAATAGTATATCATAATTATTAGTTTCTCTAGGGCCATATTTCTAATCTTTAGTTTTCACCATTGATTTAGAATATAATCTAATGTACCTTGTTGTATTCCATGAGATAAAATGTACCCATAATGTGTAATGTTGATGAAGCTCAGATTTTTTGGTCTCATGAGCATTAAAGATCATGGGTACATTATACCTCATAGACTACAATGAGGGTTGTTAGATCAATGATCCAAAATCAATCTTGGCCTGCATGAGAATTATAGATTGTGGGTACATTTTACCTTCTATAAGTAATGAGGGTCATTATATTATATTTTAAAATATTGGTGGCAAGTAAAAATTATAGTCTACTCCTTAAACCCATCAATAAGTTCCACCTTAGGCCCCTACTTTTCTAAGAGAACTATTTCTAGATTGGATGGATTCACCATCATAATTAATGTATTTTCCTATTATTTTTCAAGATTCGCCAAAATTTTCTACAAAATTTTAGTGGTGTAAAAAAATCACCAATAAAATTAAATTTTTTTTATTAAAAGGAAAGATTCACCAATAGAAATTAATATTCTTTCCTAAAAAAAGAAAGATTCGCTAGGACTGTATATCTTTTAATGAGGGGATTTTCTTAAAGTTATCACTGCATATTATTTTAATCATTTTTTATTTTTCTATTCAAATTTTTATTTTACATCAGAATTATCTTTTAAAACTTTTATTTTTAATCTAAACTCTTTCTATTAATTTTGATTCATTTATTGTAAATCGATGGTGTTTAATTATTTTTCTTCATCAATATATTCACCTACTAAAAATAGATCCTTATGTTTATTCAATTTATTAATATTTTCCTTTGACTTTTATCTCTTTCATATTTTTTTTTGTTAAAATTTCTTCATTTGTCTTTGCTATTCTTGTTCATTTCTTTTCTTTATTTTTTTTTTCTATTGAACTATCAATTCTTTTATGAAAATATGATTCTTAAAGAAATATTTAGTCTCCCATTAGCCATTCATAATTTTCAATCTTTTAAATTATCTCTCACTACACAATGATCATCATAACCATTTACTCATTCCTCACTAGGTATGTGCAGGATCGTGATGGGACAAAAGGTGGTGATATGATGGGTATGTGTAGTGTATGTGGATGACTACTTTTTTTTACCCAAATTGATGAAATGAAAAGGGTTTTGAAAGGAGATTCTCAACTTTCCACTAATATAAATTATTCTTTAATTTTAATTTAATAAATAATTATTATTCATTTTCTATTTGAATTATGAATAAAGTCCTGATTGATAGGTTGATTGAAAGAAATCTATAGCTTTCAAATGGTATCACATTGTTTTTAATCTGAAATATGTGTCACATTCTATGCTTCATATACTATAAGATTAAAAAAATAAAATTTGAATTTCATTGATTTTTTACCATGTTAAGGTGGTCAAAGATACAAGTTTTTATATGTTTTAAAAGTTGTAATAAAAAATTCATAATTAATTATTTACTTGGAAAAAAATTACAAACAAAATGTATCACATCAGTACATGAGTCCTCTACTTATATCTAAAATATTATAAAAAAAAATATTATCATTTTATTGTGGTTAGGGTGGTCAGACAGACACCTACTTCTTATTTTTTCCCTGAAATTTAAGTACTACTACATTGAAATTTCAAATTTTCACCAAATAGATTTTTTCTTTTTTAAAATAAACCTAGTAGTTTAGAAACCACATTCAATTTTTTACAACTTCTATTATTACATATTTTTGAAATAATATAGATAACTTATTCACTTTTTTACGTCAAGTTGCCTAGCTCTTATGTTTCTAAAAATTTTGCCACTTAAGGCCTTGTTATTTCCATGATGATCCTGCATATACCCCATTGTCTTGATAAAAATTTTGTCATTAATCTTTGTGTGTGTATGTGTGGTAAAATTTGTGTCGAGTGAATGGAAATTGCAATAAAATACAAACAACACAAAAAATTAAAAAAAGAACTCAGATAAGGCATAGAAAGCTCAAACCAACATAACGCGCCTCCTTTTGGATAGATTTTCTCAATATGTCGATTGGATGTGTGCTCACTAGAACTTTTGGCAATATAACAATACTCTAATGAAAATGAATGAGATTTTTTATAAGATGGTTAAAGGTTGGATATATACATTTGGGATGAAAAGGGATGAAGGGTTGAGATTGCTTGATGGAAGTGTGTCCAAGTGGTTAGTGGGTAGGTTAGGTTGGGATTAGGATTAGGATTAGTGCAAGTGAGAGTTGGAGGATGTGACATTAGGTCAGAGAAAATTAGGAGTTAAATACTTAGATTTAATTTTTATTTGTAGGAAAGGTATCTAGGAATTAAGTTAAATAAATGAGGGTATGCATTCAATTTAATGGATGAATGGGATGGTGATAAATAATTAAAAATAATTATTTACCTTAAGATAGGATTTATAGGGGTGATCCCACAATAGTGGTTTACAATTTTTGGCCAAACTGGACACTGATATTTTTTTTTTAAACACAATCTCCACATTCGGGCACCTATAGCGATTAAACCGTAAAGAATTTGAAGATGATGCAAACTAGAGTCTTGTCATATTTTGTCTGTAGATTCTAAAAATATTTTTTTCAATTTTTTTGGAATTAGATTGTACTTCTTTTTCCATCTCCCACGAAAATTAGTTTTTTTCAAAAAATAGCATTTTTAAAAAGTGATGCACACCGTATAACGTATAACTTTTTTTTCTTGAAAGATAAAATTACAATTCTTTCAAATTTAGATTTGTAACTCCGATATCTAGTGCTTCCACTTGGTTAGATAGTTTTTTATTGAATATTTTTTCTTTAATCAAGTTTTAAAATCAAATCAATTACAATTCAGACATAACACGACCGTATAACGCATAACTTTTACTGTATGTATCAATTTTTTTTTTTTGTTGGATCAAGGATTCTAATATCTGGTGCACTCATATTTTTAAATTTTTTTTTGATAATCTTCTATTTTTCCACTTGTGCAGAACAGAGAGTTTTGTTTTAAGTGAAAAACTTATATTTAATAAAACTTAAAAAATAGATAGATAATATAATCAAAACATACTAAAATTATATTCGTTGGATAGCTCGTTTTGAGGGGAACCCAATACTAGTTGGGTTTTTTAGATCTTGTCCATTTTCATTCTCAAATCGAGCTTTGAAACACAAAATTTTCAACAATTCTGGTGCCTTAGGAAGTAAGGGTGAAAAAAGAGGGGTTCGGCCGAACCACCAATTCATGTAATCAAAAAAAAGAAATTAAATGCATTTTTTTTGTTTTAGTCATATTCAATGGGTTCGGCCGAACCCACTTAAATATTTTTTTTTTATGGGGATGGTAACTAGTTTGGCCGAACCATGGGTTTGGCCAAACCCTATGGTTCGACCGAACCAATTAAATGGTTCGGTTGAACCATAGGGTTCGGCCGAACCCATTTGATATGAAGAATGGGAAAAATTCAAAATTTCCTTCCTCTTCAAAAGTGTAAACCACTTATGTGGCTTCACCCATAGATAATAGAAGAAATAGATTATGATAAAGGGTGAGAGAATTGAATATTAATTAAATAATAAAGTATTATTTAATTAATATAGAGGATACAAAATTGATAAAATTAGAGGTAAATTGACCAGATAGAAGTGATCAATTTTTAGTGTTTATAATATCAATTATAAAAATCTATTTTGACTTCCTATCTATGATAGCCCCTACTTCTATAATAACTCCATTAATTTCTCTTCCTTTTAATCATAGAAACCATGCTAACATTATAGTATCATGTTGTAAAAATTAGTGAAGTTATAAAGAGATTGAACCAAAGTACAAGTCATATAATTATACCTTTTAATCATCATTCTAATATGCCTTTTGATGATTTTTTATTATTATAGTTTCTTTTCAAATGCAAATTATATTGATTGTTAAGCTAGTTTCCTAAACAATTCAATATTATTAATTCCTTCAACCAAACTTTGGAAGTGCACTACAATTACTAATTTATGGTTTTTTTCACCCTTCAATGATGTTAAGTGTGGGTTAGAGGTTGAGGGAGAGGATCCATTAATTCAGTAGGGAATGGAGGTCCTTCAAACCATTTAGGCCCCTAATCCCATGAGATAATATTAATGGAATTTTTCTACATTAGCATTAGCTAGAAGATTAACATAATTGTTGCACTCCCTATAACACTATTAGAATAATGTCCCCTTCAATTACAAGCATATATCTTTATCATTCAATTATAGTAGACTCATTTATACAACTAGGCATGTTTTTTCTTGTCTCATTTGATAATTATTGTAGAGCTACCATCTACCACAACTTTTTTAATCCCTTCTTGCATTGAAATTTGTAGTCCCCTCTATTAGTACCATAGATTCACTATCATTATTGATTGTGTTTGTAAATTTTTTCAAACTACCACATAGAAAAGAGATTAAATGACCCCCATGTGATCATCACACATTGCCATTTGTAATATTATTTCTGCCTAATCTCTAAAGATTCAATTTTACCTTATAAATTTATTAAAATTGTTAAATTGTCAAATTTTATTTATTACTTTCTTATCTCTTATTACATAAAAAAATATTTTTAATAATTAATCATTAACAAACATTATAATTACATTATAAAAAATTAATTGTAATATTTTTTTATAATAATAAAAGTAAAACATAAGTTGGTAATGACATAGTGTAAAGTTGTGATTCTTAACAGCAAGTTTTAAACTTCTACAAGGAACTTCGAAGTCCTACCTATATATTACAAGCCGGATACCCACATATACATTTGCTAGGGGCAACCCATTTTGTCAATTAAACATAATTTTAAATCCCAGAATTGGAAACCGATATTTAACAATTCAATTTCGGAAAAGAACTGATTGCGTACCTGATAGTGCAAGATGAAACTACAATTTAACTGTTGAACCTCTGCGGGATGCGCAACTCGCCGAAGTATAACAATTCAGCTGCCGTTGGTGTGGTGTTTATCGGCGTCGTTCCCATCCAAAGCCCGTTTGTATGAGACAACGTAGTGAATGCTCTTCTAATGCTAAAAGTTCAATGTTTCACTCCTACCCCAACGCAGTGAATGATAGTTTACCTAATGGTGAAAGCGTGAATCCCCAATGACGAAATGGATACATGTACAGCTCCAAGACGATTCCACAGAAATCACTGTCATGCCGTTGGTGATTTGGTGATTCATTTAAATTTCTTATGACGACAGACATGACATAATGAGTGAGCAATGTAAGGTCCCAATCGAGTGACTGAAAAAAGTTTAATGGGTGATTTATTGCTGGGAGAGTACTTGTTTTAATAGTTGTTGTAGTATTTGTTGATTTAATGTCTACCAATAATTATGGTTTTAAAGTTGTCAGTGTTGATGATGCCTATTCATAATTGAATGAAATGTACTCTTTACATTTAGAAAGGAACAAATCATGTGATTTCACATCAGTGGACCAATAAAACATGACTTATTGTACAACTATTGATCTCACTTTTATTTTGGGTCTTTTTGGTCACCTTGACAAAAAGTATGTTGATTTGACATCATATTTGATGATGTGATCCTCAAACCTTAGTTGTAAGCAAGCGGTTTGCCAAATAAGTTGTTGTGAAAAAATGGAAGTGATTTGAAAATTTCACTTAGAAGTGAAATTAAAGTGCTCAACTACCATTCCTCTCTACTAAAACATATTAAATTGAGTTTCAAAAATTTGTCATGGAAAAAACTCCTATAATTAACTAGATGAACTCTAATGATAAAACGTCAGAATCACAAGTTAACCGTGGGATCTCTTTTTGATGTAAATTTTGGAAGTATAATTTAACAAGTTTAATATTATTTTTTCATTTTATTATGCTTGAAATCAATTTTTTTGTCTTAAGATATTTAAATTAATTATTCAATCATTAATTCCACATCGGTGATTTGTGTCGAATTATCTTGGGAATGCACATGGCTCCCTTAATATTTCATGTGGTAGTTCGGGCATAGAGCATTAAAATATCATTCACTACCTTGTGGATAGATGTGCATCTGATTTGCATGGTCCTTCTAATATTTCATGTGGAGTTTTGAACATAGAGCATTAAAATATCATTAACTACCTTGTGGATAAATGTGTGTGGCTTTTGAGGAGTGGCCTCCATAAAAACCAAACCAATGACATTTGAATTGTTCCAATTTAAAGAATTTCTCATCACTTAAATTATAGTCTCATCTTGTACTCCCAGAAACTCAATCTAAATAAATAAACCTTAACTCGTTCATCTAAAAAATTATTCTTCACTTAAAATTGATTAATTTATTTTTAAATAATTTTATAATTCTTTTACATTAATATTTCAATCATATTTATCAATAATCATTAAGATAAATAAATAAATAATAAACAATTAATTTGTAAATAAAATCATTTTATAATTTTAATAAATAAATACCACTCAAGCTATTGCAAGAATAACAGTATAAACATTTTAGCTAACAAAAATAAGATCCTACTTTGGGAACCTAGACAAACCACTATGCGGAGGCGGAGGCGAGGACTACCTATCATAGTCTTGAATTGGCTCAGAGAATAGGGTACAGGAAGATTTGGTTGGAGGGTGATTCTCTGAACATTATTAATAATTTCAAGAACATATCTCCCCCATCTTTGACAATTGAGGCCTCGATAAGGGATTCCATTGAAATTATTAAATCCTTTGATAATGTTTATATTTCCCATATTTTGAGAGAGGGAAATATGTTAGCTGATTTCTTCACTATATTTGGTGTTAGAGATAGTAAGGTTTGGGATTTAAACAACCCTATCCCTTTTGAGGCCATGACTATTATTATTGATGAAGGTTAATTGTATGGTGATCCTTTTATTCATTAAGGTGTGCATGTCCTTGCTCACATTGTTGAATGTCATTCCTAAGGATGTAAAGGTTATGATTTTGAGGAAAGGTTGTCATAAGGTGCAGAGTTAAAATTTATTATGGTATGTAGGTCCCATGGTTGGCTTCACACAGATTGTGGGTGTTAGTCACCTAAGCTTCTAGAGTCTTCTATTGAATACTTTGGTTCTGGGTGGTGTCTGTTGCCTTCTTCTTATTTTCTTGTTCAGTGCTTCATCTCTATATTCTATCATCATGGGTGGGGATAAAAATCATGCCAAGCCCAAATCTTGTGATACTACTAAGCTAAGAAAGGAGGTGTGGGGGATTTTAGAAAAGGGTGGTCTTACTCCATTCATGGAGAAGCTACATGGAAATAATCCTCGGGTTACTAAATTGGTTGTGAAAGGGTGGTAGGGAAATTATAGTGGATGAGGATTTCATAGCCTAGATTACTCGCTTGGTTATTAGGGGTATGAAAGTGTTCAGGGATAAGAAAGAATCATAGGCCGTGATGTCCCTTTTCTTCAAAAAGAATGAGATTGATGGTTTGAAGCCCACGAAGAGTGGTGGGTATCTAAAGAGTTCCTTGAAAGCTCTCTGGTGAGAGGTTGTCGAAGAAATCGTGAGGTATGTAACCCTAGAAGGAAGGTACATGGCCATTAACAATTACCATTTTTTGTTGCTTAACCATTTTTGGCATAGGAAATGGGTGTCATTTCCCTATTATTTGTTGATGTCAATGGACTATAGGATTAAAGAGCATAGGAAGAACCCCAAAAATATTATCCTACATTCAAGGTTGGTTCTTTTGATTTATGAAAATGTGAAAGCTCATGATTTCCATAAAAAACTTGTTCCTCCCAAAACTTGTTCTACTAAAGCTAGGGAGGGCTATAAAACTGAATTGAATGAGGAAAGGGATTCTAAGAAAATAAAGAAGAGGGGCTTTTTAAATAATTTATTTGAGTCAGATAGGGATGATGATGCTAACTATGTCCCAGATTTGTACACCTCTTTGGAGGAGGGCCCCATATCCCCTATTCAGGGTAAATCTGGGAAAAGAAAAATGGATGAGAAGGCAATATATATGACTTGTAGTGATGATGTGGAGGTAATTATTCCTTCTAAGGGGGATAGAGATAAAAAAATATTTATGTGGAAGCTTATTCTCCTCCCCATACATCTAGAGTTGTGTTGGAACTTGAGGAGGGGAGCCGAAAGAGAAGGGTTTTGAAAGCTAGTCAACACCTGGAGAAGGACTTCCCTCTCTCTTTCATTGGTGACTTCCATGAAGAGGATGTTTCGAGCACTTTCATAGGGTTTCTGAAGTAGGAGAAGGCTAGAGCTATGGGAACCAATAAAGCAAATGCATATAGGATTCTAAAGAGGAAGGTTGTTGTAGAGAAAATTTCCAATGCCATTTGTAGGATGAAGTCTCCTATCCTTGTTGGTAAAGGTAAGGAAGCTTCTGCTAATAATGTTCATGAGAGTTCTTCTGAAAAGGATGTTGCTATGGGAAAACACATTGAAAAATTTGATAGGGAGGATCTTTTTGATGTATTGGTTTCAACTTTTGATAGTGTTAATGTTCTTTTTAAACATTTTAAATGGTTATTTCATGAGATCAATAGGACCAATGTTCTTATTAGAGGTGTTTCTAGCAAGGCTGAGGGCCCTTTGATCCAAATCCAAATTGATAATTTAATGGATGGTCTCAATACTATTCTAATATTGTGGCAAAGGAAACTGTCAATCTAAAACAGATATGGAGGGAAGAATGTTGTTCCTTGAGGAGAAAATTGATAAAATTTGGAATGTCGTTATGAAGAGTGGAGAAGCCCCTAAATTGTTGCCTATGTTAGACTTTGTGATGGCTATCTCCCTTGGGACTATTGTTAAAAAGAGAAAGGAAAATGTGTCTATTGATGTTATGGCTGTTGAGGGTAAGCTGATGGCAGAGGGTTATGCTACTAATAAGGGTATTGCTAAAGGTTTTGATTTGAGTTGTGAGGTAAAAAATGGTGGGCCTAGGGTTAGGACTAGAAATAGAATGAAAAATTAGGCTGGGGCCTCGGGTATTGAGGTTTTTGATACTGGGTTTAAGGGGAAAAAGCTTGCTGCTAGTGAGATGGAAGTTATTGGAATTATGAACAATATGTAGTGGTGCTAGCCGGTTTCCTTATTTTTGGCTATTTTCTAGCTGGTGGTTTGCTAACAATGGGATGATGGTTGTTTAATGTTTTTCCCTTTTATTTTAGTTGTTCTTTTTTGTAATGGGTTTTGAGTCCCTTCAAAACCCATCTTTTTCCTCTAATCAAAACAAAAATAAGATCCTATCAATCAACAATTTTGAGTACCTTTCATTGATTGTAGAGTTGTTATCACGTGATAATAAAAGTTTCTAATTGTACTATCGAAAAAAGTAATCCTTTTTCACACTTAATTTGATAATTGACATTAAAACTGAAGTAATGATGTCTAGGAGTGATGTTGTAATGTGTTGTACCCATTTAGTCTATTCTAGGACATTTATTTGACTAAAGCATGCATTAATTGATCATTTGCAAAGGTGTTGTAAAGTGTTGTAACACACTTTCACACGTTTCTAGGATGTATTTGCTTAATTAATCCTTATGGGACCCTTTATGAATAAAATGTACATAATGTGTACCATGTTTAAGTGTTATAAAGTATTTTAAGGAACTTTCACACTTATCTAGATAGTTTTAATTATTTTTTGGTAATTGGAGTAATTAGCCCCCTTTAATTCAAATTTTGGCCTTAATTTTGACACCTCTCAAAGATCTATCCTAACAATTATAATTTAATTAATAAAATATTTCATTGGGAAAAGTTTGGTCGTGGTAAGTTGAGCCAAGATCAATTCACCCTTGATGGAGAAAGGGTCCTCCTTTAATAGGTCCTCACTTTATTTAGTTGATCCAAAATGGGTTTTTGTTCCTCTTTCAATCCCATGGGGTTAGGTCCTAGTAAACTAAGCCAAAACCCATTCATCCTAGGTGGTGAATGGGTCCTTCGTTAATGAGACCCCCCTTTTTGAATTTCATTCTAGCAAGAATTTAATAATTTTTCTTTCTAGATATGGTGTAGACCTTAATTCTTTGAATTTTGGGGTTAATCTCCTAATTTAGTATAAATAAGGGGTTAATTCACCTAGTTTCATCATAGACTTTCAAGCATTCAAGCACTATAGAAAATTGGAGTTCATAAGATAATTTCAAGGCATTCATAAGGCATTTCAAGGCATATTTCAAGAGTTTATTGTAGCAATTCAAGATCATTGCATCATGTCAAGGGTTTGATGCATGCATTCATGTTGTTGAGCTAAAGAGGCAGATGTAGCATTGAAGATCTACTTACAACCATTGTTCAAATCATATTCAAGGATCCAAGATATACATTCTTCATGGTAACTACATGTTAGTTTGCACATTTGTTTCACAAGACAGCATCTAGGGTGACATCATTTGCATATTTCACATTTTATGCTTCATTATTTTATTTCATCATTTGGTTTGATTACCTACAAGGGGTTTGACTGAAGAAAACCCCCATTCACTGACAAACAAGGTTTTCTACCCTTGAGTGTACATGATTGTAGATTTATAGATTGAAGAGAAAAATTTGCAGAAAAAATGTCAAAGTTGCCAAGTTGCTAAAGTTGTCATTCAAAATGTAAGATCATGGAAAGAGCTCTACAAAATTGCATACAAAATTTCAAAACTTGATAACACAGAATATAAGAGTGTAGAAATTAATGAATACGACCCTGAAATTAGTTTTCCAAAACCTTAAAAAGACCCATTCATCACTGAAGGCGAATGAGTCATCTATAACTCAAAAAGAACAACTTTCTGGCCAAGTACATAGGTTCTTATGCTCTAAGAACTTCCCTCATAGTTTCTATAATAGTTAGAAAGCATTTCTAATTGTTATTGGCATCTTATTCTACACATAATCAAGTGAAACACCTCTTAGAAAAATATTGATTCATCATCTTGTTCATTAAACACCTTGATGAAACCCATTTTTCAGTGTTTCATTTTTGTGAACCTGTCTCATTCAACATTGCAATTTTATGATCTCTCATTGCATCTTAAATTAGATCTTGTATTCATTTTATGTTTTATTTATATTGAATAAATATTTCATTTGGGATAACTTCTTTTTCATTGAAATATTACATATCATATAGGGTTTAGATTTGCATTAATTTGCATCTCTCTAAATCTAAAAAATTACAAAATAAAATCATTCATTTTACATCTCATTTAGACCTCATACAATAACATTTGAAAATAAAAATAAAATTGCATTTCAACCTAGGTATTTCATTTCATCTTTTCATTACATTTTTACATTGAATTTTTGGAAAATTTTAAGCTAAAGCTCACTATCTCAGACCTAGAACTCAAGGATGTATAAATAAGAGCTTTCAAATCATTAAAAAATAGTTTAAAAATGCCTAACCTGGACCCATTCACCTTTATTGGTTTTATCCTCTAATTTTGAACTATGCAATTTTTTTTCGTTCTTAAATTAAATGGCTCCCATTCCATGCCTTTGATAATTGTTTGAAGTCATAGCTCTCACAAGATTCATAACCTTTTTCGTTGATCCCTTTTTGTTTCTAACAAATGTCATGGACTTTGAAATTTTGATAACCTTCCGACTAATTGATCCATCTCTCTTCTCAACCGTGCTCAGGGGTATTTTGAGTAATTGGAATGTCAGAAGTTTTTGAAACCTCAAAACTCCCAACATGTGGTTCATGGGTTCTATCTTTTGGAAACCCCATGACTCTGTAGCAAATTTCTTGATTTTCAAAATTTTGCTAACCTATTTAATTATTTGTATGACATATCATGAGAACGTCTTTTTGGGTGTTTTGAAGTGCAAACTTGATCTTAAGGCTCTAATCTCAAGGTGGAAAACCCATGATGCATTAATTAGCCTCTTAAATGACAAGCATAACAAAGGTGTTTGCATGATAAAATTCATCATTATCTACCAGTGCAATCAAATAAGTCATTTATAGAGAAAGGTGGCAGTACTTCTAAGCTCCATTTTTCCACCAACTTAGGCATTTCAAAAATGGGGCTTCCTCCAATCAGTGAAACTTGGGACAAAGATCCTTTGCCAATCATGAAACTTGGCTTAGATTGGACCGAAGAAGAACAGGTTTATATTATCTCTCAATTGTGTATAGTTGTGTGCAAGGAGAAGGCCAACTACACCCAATATCACAAGGTAATATTCATTCTAGAGGAGGAAGAAGAATGTGCTAAGTTGCACAACCTCTTTACAAAATTGTGACTAGTGGTGGAAAATGCTCCTCCACCTAAATTAATTTGATTTTCTCCTATTTTTCATGGAATCCTTTTGTATTTGATGATGGTAACCATGAATTTTGTGTAGAGAAACTGTTTCTATTTCCAAAACCTTTCTTGATACCCATCACTCTTAAAAACCGTTATTTTTGGAAACCAACTGTTATCTTTTTGTACATATATAATGACTTAAATAATTAAAAAAGGGGGGAAGAATTAGAAAAGCAGAGGGAAAAAGAAAGGAATCTTCTCTCTACTTAATTTTTGTTCTGGGATGTTGAGTCTGTGTACTCATTTTTGATATTGTAGGAAATAAAGAAGATGCTTTGATCCTTGAATTAAATAATGTTTTCTTTGATTACAAATGAACTTTGATTCTTTGTAATTGTTCTTCAATGTCTATTTTTCTATATGAAAATTGTGTGTGTATGATTATTTCTGAAACTTTGAATTCAAAATAATTCATCTTTTGAAAGTGTTCTTGTTTCCTTTCCTTTCCTGTATATCATTTGTAAGTGTGGGATAGAAGAAATTTGTGTTATTTTTCCACAGTTACTACATTTTAAATCAAGTTTTCACACCTACTTTCATGGTTATGGGTCGGTGTTAGTTTTCCTTCATTGCTTTCTGGTCAAAAGCATACCTAGTATTTCCATTCATTGCATATCATAAGAGGGAGCTATACCTCTAAAATTTAGATTAAAGTTGTCAATCCAATGGAAAATTTCCAACCATTAGTGTTTTTTGTTCTTCTTTTTGAGCATCTTGAGTCATTTTCTACTTTTATTCTTGAAGAAAAAATCTATTAACTAATATATTTTTGGCGACTCCACTATTGAATGATCGAAAAGATCATTATTTTCTTGTTTTCGATACAAAATGGCGCCTTCCTAGAAATGAAGGTTGGAAACTTTGTTTAATCAAGATATCTCAGAAAAATGGTTCAATGCTAGACCAAGTAATGGAACCAATTATGAAAAATATCTACACCAACAATTGAGAAAATAATTGTTTAATATGACCAAATAATTCAATCTTCTTGGAATGCTTTCAAAGCAAGCATCTGTGAAGTTGAAAATAATATGTTGAATCCCTCTAAAGATCACAAATTTGTTTCACTGCTAAAGAGCGTACATCATAGATATTATCAACTCAAGGATTTTTAACAAGAGACTCATAAATTACAGGCTATGGTAAAAGGATTAAAATTGGTAAAAGAAGAAAAAGAACCAATATCTTCTAACTTCTTTTTCCTCAGTGAATGAGACTCTATGCAAATGTTTGTTGAAGCCAAAGACTCATTAGTGCTATGGAATCATAACTAGCAACTCAGAAGAAATTTGAAACAGACTGAGAGTAAAAAGCCAAATTATTTTACAACATGCATGCAAATGGGGGAAGATAAATCATCATCTATCTCTTCTAAAAAATATATATTATCTAAACCAGAGATTTTTGGCACCCTAAGACTTTCTAACTCTTATAGGGTTTTTCACCTAAAAGGAGAGAGTAGGGAAAAAATGCTAAAGGTTTCATTCAAATTATATTATGTATGATGTTTCTTAGGCTAAATGTAATGAACTAAGTTCAATTAAGTGATCTAAATGCCTAATTATGAATGCAAAACTTAAGATTTATACTATGTTGGAAAACACAATGTGATATGAAAACAATGAGATACAAATGAATAAATGCAGAACAAATAGAAATGAGTTGAATTAGAGTGCACCTGGAGGTTTGATGAAGAGTCTGTAATGTTCTAGATGTTTTCTAAAATCACAAAAATTCACTAGTGGGACTCATTCGCCTAGGGTGGCGAATTAGTCCTGCTTGTGATGAAAATTTTTAAGAATTAGTTTTTGAGTATTGGGATCTAGAATCTAACATAACTTACATTTCCATCCTTAAGGTGGGGCTCATCACCACTAGTGGTGAATCATTCCTCTCCCAAAATTATGAGAAATCAGGAGACAACTCTGGTACACCATATTTGAGGATACCTGCTTGTCGGATTGCCAAAGTCAATTCTGTAGGAGACAAACAAAATACTTTCTCCAAGCTTGAAATAAGGTTTTGATTTGACTTGAAGCACTTGAAGTACCTAGTTGGATTTTTGACCACTCTTCAACACCAAAATACTTGAGAAATCTACACACAAAAAGTCTGTAAACACATCAGCAAGAGGGAAAAATGGTTGAGGGTTGGCAAATAGGGGTTTTCCTTGGTCAAACCCCACTTTGGTAATCAAACCCTTAATGAAATAATGAAATGAAAGAGAATGATAAAAAAATAACACACAAAATTCCATCAAGTAACCAGACCCTTGTTGAAGAAAATATGAAGTTGTGTCAATGGATGCTCTTGAATGCTTGATTTATGCTTGATTTGATGTTGTAAAGTGCTTGAATGTTTGAGTGAATGAAAAAAATTCTTTGATATGATGTGTGATTGTAGGAGATGTAAAATGAGATGAAAACCACTTATTTATACACACTTGTGCCTTAGTAACCCATTAATACCTCATCATAGGCCTACATCAAGTCATTTTGATAAAAACCCAAACGGAAATTTAAAATATTTTGAATTTGGAACTAAGGAAGACTAATTTGTCAGCCATGTCGAATGGGTCCCACCTAGGACCTGAAAATGGGTGTCAGGAATTAAGTCAAATTTAATGTTATTTTTTGGGTTTGCATTAAAAAATGCACTTAATCAAGGATTATAAGGGCATAAAGAGGTCAAATAAAGCATACAAAAGGTGTAAATAGTGAAATTAAGCCTAGAGAAGTGTGAAATCTTCTTACAAGACTTTACAACACTTCAAAATAGGACTGGATTAGTCCTGAAAAGGTTTTTTTTAGGCAAATTATAATGAATAGATTCTAGAAGAGTGTAGAATTTTTTTACAACACTTCACAACACATTCCCAAGACGTCAATATTTGAATTTTAGTACATATATATGCATGTTCAAGCCACATTACAATATAAAATCAAATAAAAATAAACCAAACATCATGAAACAAGACCTAAAAGGCCATGAAAAATGACAAGGGGCCATTTTCCTATATGACATTTAGCCTCCACTTTAGTGAGAGGATGAACCTACTTAAAACTCACACTAAAGTAGCCATGATCATCGAGAGGAGGGTTCAAATGCACTTACATTAGAAAGATGGAATGAAAATGATCAAGAGGGATGATAAAGCCCCTAGGATGAAGATCCCATGGAAAACTAAGTATAAGAACAAAGGAACACACAAGTGTTGAAAGGGAAAATGAATAAAGCTTCGATCATCTATCCAACTAGTTGTGGATTAGATCTAGGCTGATTCTTTGAAAGAGAGAATGCATACTCACTATGGGGTGACAAAACTCATGGTGGTCCACCGAGTGAGAAGGCACAAAAGGTGAAATACATGTACGCTAGTTGGTATGCACTCACAAACACAAAGCTGGCTATGGGGAAAGTCATGTTGCTAAGTGGGCTTCCTACTCAACCATATTAGAGTTATTTCTCTTGATAACTTTTACAAGGTTCCATAAAGAAAAATGTTGGTGCATGCTTCATGAGACAAGAAAAGCTTCATATGCTTATAAATAATGAACAAAGAGAAAGGTACTATAGGCAAGCAAGTTGCATTATGCAAGGTGGTAAAAAAGTACAATGCAAAATGCAAAATGTAAAATGTAAAATGTGTAAAATGTAAAAGTGTACAGTGTAAAAGATGTTTAAAAGAGTCTTGTTAAGTTCATCAAAGGTCTATCACTTAGGGAACATTGTGTCTAATTTCTCCAAGAGAGGACCAATAAAATAAAAAAATATTCACAACTTAGGGGATACAGTGTATCACATCAGGCCACCAAGAGGAATGTAATATGCTAAGATAGATCACACTTATAAAGGACATCATCCCCAAAGTCATCCACAAAGTGATGAATGCATCATATGAACAACTAGGCTACACTAGGAACCAAAAATGCAAATGAATTATGGTAATGTATGCCCCCACCTTAAAGGAATTGCTACACATAGTTCTATGAACAATTACTTGAAAGTAGCAAAGGAAAAAAAATGGAAGAGGAAATCAAGACATGAGAGCCAACTTAGAAAGTCCTATGCCAAGTCATATGTTTCAAAGTTAGGCTACGTCATGTACATGAAAAGGAAAAAAAAGGAAAAGGAGGTTTGCCCCCCAAAAAAACAACACACAAAACAAATAAGGGATCTATTGATTTGGGGTTAGTATGTTCGTTGCTACAATGTTTTTATGAAAGAGCTCAGAAACTTCATCATTCCCCAAAGCACATAGAACTAGAAGAATGGAAAAAAGAGAGTGAAAAGAAAGGAAAAAGAAAGTCCATTTTGGGTCAACATGGAAGAGACATTATGGTCTCAATGCTTTGCATCATCCCCAAAAGGAAAACACAAGGAAAAGGAAAATAAAAAGAAAAAGATTTTGGGTCAACATGAAGGAGACATATCAGTCTCAATTCCTTGCATCATCCCCAAAAGGAAAACACAAAAAAAAAACAAAAAGTAAAAAAGGACCGATTGGGTCAACATGGAAGAGATGCAGAACATCTCTGCACTTTGCGTCATGCCCAAAAAGGAAAACACAAAACAAAAGTGAAAAAAAAAAGTACGGCATAAAGAAGAAGAGAGGTACAAATAGAAGAAGTGTACAATGAGAGAGAAAACATTGAACGCATGATACAAGGGAACATGATACACAATTGGGTATGTGCAGGATCTTCATGGAAAAATTAGGCCCCTAAGTGGCAAAAAATTTAGAAAAATTAGAGTTAGGCAACTTGACGTAAAAATTTGAATAAGTTATCTATATTATTTTAAAAATATGTAAGAATAGAATTTGTAGAAAATTGAATGTAGTTTCTAAACTACTAGGTTTATTTTTTATTTTTTAAAAATCTATTTAGTGAAAATTTACAAATTCAATGTAGTAGTACTCAAATTTAAGGGAACAAATATGAAGTAGGTGTCTGTTTGACCACACTAGCCACAATAAAATGATAATATTTTTTATGAGAGTTTAGACATAATTAGATGACTCATGTATCGATGTGATGCATATTTTTTTGCAATTTTTTTCCAAAGTAAATAACTAATTATAAATTTTTTATTACAAATTTTAAAAAATATAAAAACTTGTATGTTTGACCACCTTAACTTGGTCAAAAATTCATGAAATTTATTTTTTCTTTTTTTTAATCCTATAGTATGTGAAGCATAGAATGTGACGTATGTTTCGGATTCAAAAAATATGATACCATTTGAAAGTTATAGATTTTTTTCAATCAACCTATCAATTAGGACTTTACTTGTAATTTAAATAGAAAATGAATAATAATTATTTATTAAATTCAAAGTAAAGCATAATTTATATTGGTGAAAATTTTAGAATATCCTTTAAAAACCCTTTTCGTTTCATCAATTTTGGGTAAAAAAAATCATCAGCCACATACCCTACAAATACTCATCATATTGCCACTTTTTGGCCCATCATGATCCTACACATACCCACTTAAAAGAAAAATGAAAAGGAGCTAGTAATGCAAATGTTATTCAACCATTAATGTAGTTAAGAGACAAAGACAATTTCATTACAAGGGAAAAGCTAACAACTTCTTGTACCACACAAAGTGTAGGGAAAGGATGAGCCGATGTGAGTGATGTAAAAGGATCATGCAATAGTGAGAATAGTAAATTCTACAACTAGGGCATCATAAAGGGTGTAAGTTTTTATGGGATAATAGGAAAGCAATCAGTATTAGTGAAATGATACTTATCGATTATGTCTTTCAATGTCTGACATTCTTTGGTTCAATCTCCAAGAATGCAATGATATTTAGAAAATGGTATGTTAGAATCTTTAGGACAAATGACCAACTTATTCATAGGTGGTAAAAGTATAAGACATTTTTTTTAAAAGTAGTTGAAGTCTCCTTTCACATTCAGGTGGAAGATGTGTAGGAAACTTGAGTTTCTTTAATACATAAGGTTGTTTTCATTTGCTAGATCCTCCCTTTCATGAATGGAAGGAGGAAGAGGACCCGTAGGGATCCTAGCATCTTTTTCATTAGAATCATGTAGTAGTTGTTCATGTGAAAGGAGAATGTTTAAGTAAGGAGGAGAATCAAAGATCATTGTACCATCATCTCTAAGTCTCCAATATTCAAAAGGAGGTTTATCAGGATGAGAGAGATCTTGATATCCTAATCCTATGGTGTTTTCTTCTGTTGGTTTTTGTTCAAGAAGCTGGTGAATGTCATGCTCATGTTTTTTGTCACAACCTTGTTTTCTTAGGATATTAAAGCCTTTATCATATGTTTCTTCAAGGTTTATGGGAGTTTTTGTGACTTTGTGATCATAAAATGGGTGAGGGTGTGTTTTTTAGAGGGACTAGGTTCACTGGATGGAGGAACCTTAGATCCTTCATTGACTTTAGGATGTAAGTATGCAAAGTGATCAGGGTGTGTAAAAATAGGAAAATTTGGTTTTCTCATGGATGGATAAAAGGATGCATTGGCTTCTAGGTTATCAAGGAATTCATTAGAGAACTTTTTCATAATATTTTCATCTTCTCCAATGATGTCTACATCACGAGGAGTATAATCATGAGGAGTTGAAGGAGCATGTGGAATTTCAAGGCCATTAGGGTCACAACCAAAGGCACAATTGGACATGTCTACCAAGGATTTTAGTGAATTCCAAAACTTATTAAAAGAAAATGCCATGATGCAATAAATGACTAAAACCATTGATTTTAGGGATTAAAACATAAAGTAGCTACAACAAACAGTAATGTAGGAAAATTCCAAAAAATGTTTGGAAATGTTGTGTAAAAATTGTAGGTGGACTAATTCACCTAGGATGGCTAATAAGTTCCAGTATGAGATTTTTTGTGTTGTTCAAAAAATTTAAAATGATTCCAATGCTTTTTAGATGCCAATGAAGGATGTAGATGCATATTTTCTATTTTTTCAATGATATGTAATGAAAAAATGAAATCTAAATGAATTTTTCACTAATGTAATTTGAGAAATATTAGAATGCAAAGGAAAAACAATAACCTAATTGAATGTTGATGCAAATGTAATCTAAGATACAAGGTGCAAGTTAAATCAAATATGCAAAGTGTTCAAAATGTAGGGTCACCAAAATGAACCGTACATTTTTGGCACCCTAAGAATTTCTAACTCTTCTAGAGGTTTTTTCACCTTAAAGAAGAGAATAGGGCCAAAAATGCTCAAGGGTTCATTCAAATTGTTGGCCTTCTGCAATGATTTAATAACTAAGCCTTTACAACCATGATTCAGAGATTGGACATGTAACGCCCCGCCACACAACCCTAGGGAAACTTGCAATTTACTAACCAAACGAACTATTTTTTTTTAAATAAGAACAATTAGCATGTAAGTTAGAACAATTAACATACAAGTTCACTAACCATTTCCAACTAATCCCCTAAGGTTGTGAGACTGTGTTACCTAACCAAACTCGGAACATGAATCAGAACTATATCATATGATTACTTGACGAATAAAGTTCACATACATATCAATTTTCATTCCAAGAATATGAAGTGCCACATGATTCCAACTATATAGCATACAACATGATTACAATACTCATTCCCCGAATGAGATGAAACCAATAAGTATGATTACATATTACAAATTCCACCTTGATGACAAATGATGGGTAATAAAATTACATTACAATATTATAGAAATGAATAAGGCATGACATGAAACTGGATCCCACGAACTCTCCAACTAGAAATCTCATCCACACGAACCAGAACACAAACCAATAGTTTGAGGAGCACGTGCCACCCAACCGCGTGGAATCCCAAAGGTTCCACTCCCTCCGTGCTAGGAGATAGTAACAAGGAATTCCTACACAAGATCATCTACCACTAGACACGGGCTAATACATGGCTGAACTGATACAACTACAATCACAAGGTCACTTAACATCTACAATCACAATGTCACTTAACCACTACAATCACAATGTCACTTAACCACTACAATCACAACATCACTTAACACTACAATCACAATGTCACTTAATCACTACAATCACAACATCACTTAACATGAGGTTACAATGCTTCCAGAGAACAATGATCATGTACATTGCACAATAACTGATTAACTGTCGACATAGCTGAACTGATACAACTACAATCACAATGTCACTTAACCACTACAATCACAACATCACTTAACACTACAATCACAATGTCACTTAAATACTACAATCACAACATCACTTAACATGATGTTAGAATGCTTCCAGAGAACAATGATCATGTACATTGCACAATAACTGATTAACTGATTAATTGTCATGCATAATTTGCCATGAGTTACCCTAGCTCAACCTTCCTAGGCTACCAAACCCCCATCCTAGGTTACCCTGGCTTGCCTCTACCAGTCACTAGACCCTCACACAATACTATGCGTCCCATCTCATCTTGAGTCTTATCAATCACTTGCTTCATGAGAGAGACATCCATTATCTTTATTAGTGTTAAAGATCCCCATTAATTCTTTTAAATTATCACTTAGTTAAACTCTAGGTGAGTTACCCTAGCACCCCTTTGTGTGTTAGACCCCCACAAAGAGTCACTCTCCTATCGACAACACAACCACAATAGGTAACTAGATAACACGACCTCTCCAATCCAAGGAGGTAACAAAACAAGGAAACTCACTCCAAACACTGGAGGAAAACAAGGTCAAATCCCTCTCCAAACACTGGGGGCAATAATCTCAAAACCCTCTCCAAACATCGGAGGAAAACAAAGTACAAACTCACTCCCAACACTGGAGGAAACCAAATACGAAAACCCCCTCCTTCCAAAGGAGGTACAAATCTCATTACCCTCTCCTATTTCTAAGGAGGCACAAATCCCCATTCATGGAAACCGGGTACAACAACATAGTACAACTCTACACAATTCCCAAGGCAATTCACAAATTGAACCTCTACACAAAACATTCCACCCTAGAGAACTTCTCTGGAAGACTTACATAGACCCTTAACCCCATTTTCCCGACATGGAGAATGAAGGAAACATGATATAAAAGCATTCCAGGAAACTCAATATCTAATGTTAGGGTTTCCTAAACCTAGTCAATCACAGATTTCATTCTTGCATTTACTCAATCAACTACATCAAATTCACTTCCCATCATTGAAGTATTTACAACCCAATCATTTACTCTAAATTTTACAATTAACTTCTCTAATCAAAGCGTTCTAATAAATAAAGTCATTCGACTAAAATAATTAATCATTTCTCTAGTTTCACGATCATATACTATAAATGAAACCATTTGTTTAACAAAACATTTAGATTAACTAATAAGTCAATCAATTACGTCACACAAGAAATTATGTAAATAATTAACCTTATCCGCACAACTCAATAGTAACTCAAAGCATGTTGACAACTTTAAGGGGTTGGTATATTTCATTTTCCCAATTACATATATTAATAAAAATCAACCTTTGAAAATGAAAACACTTGATCATTTAAAATCTACCTTTTTAAAATAAATCATTTGAATATAAAATCCACTTTTGCTTTGATTACATAACCAAAAGTCATCTTAAGATAATCAAAATCAAATTATAAATAAGTCAAACATTTGACACATATATTCATCTGATTAGAATAAATCATTCGATAACTCTAAGTTTCCCAATTATATTCCTTAGTTTTATTATCATATCCCATAATCCAAACTATTTAAATAAATAACGTCATCGGATTAAGATTAAAACAATCCTATACTCTAAGTTCCACAATCGTATACTATTATTAAAACATCTGGATAATTAAACATTTAGATCAAACAAATTAGTCTTTATTTCAACTTCGCATTAAATAAATTAACTAAATCTCATCTAATTCAAATGAATCATTCATTATCTATAAGTTTATCAATTATATTCATAATCAAAATATTTTAATAAATAAACATTTAATTAAATTTCTTATCCTATATTTTAACATAGAATAAATTAATTAACCAAAATCATTATTTTAAATAAAATGTTTGATCATACATCAATTACATTCCCTCTATAGCAATGCAATATACATTTCAGATTGAGTTCTATCTAATAATTTAAAACCCCATTAATTAAAATATATCTAATAATTTTATATATTTCAATTAATCATATTTTATTCCTCTTTATTTTACATAAATAAAATATGTCTTTAATATACATTTAAATAATAGCTTAAAATCAATTTTTTTAAAATTTACGACTATTTATTCAAATATCAATTTCCTTTAACTATAATTATCACATAATCATTTTAAAATTTCAATTTAACATTTAACATTATTTTAATATGCCAAATAAAATATTTTTAAATATAATTTTAAACTCCCATTTAAAATTTCATATAACAAAATTATTCTTTAAATAAATATATTTATCTACATATAATTTAAAATTAATAAAAATCTAAATTTAATATATATAATATATATATTATAATAAATATATATTATATATATAATCTAAATTTAATATATATAATATATATATATATTATGATAAACATATATTATAATATAAAATTATATTAAAACTTAAGAATTTAATAAAAATCTAAATTTTATTTTAAAAACAAATAAAGGCTAAATAGCCTTTGGCTGCCAGCGCCCCCATGGATGGGGGGTGGTTGTTGGCAGCCCCCACACTCAATATTTTTATTTATATAATTTTGTTCCAAAAACAAAAAAAAAAAGAAAAACTCAATACCCTATTTTGGTAAAAAAAACCAAAACGAATTTCACCCAGCAATCCTAATTTTTTTAAAATAACAAATCTTTAAGAAAAATTTCCAGTCTATATAGATTTTATATGCAAAGTAAAAGTGGATATTTATATGGATACATCATTTCACAGCCCAAATTGGGCAAATTTTTGTGAGGAAAAGATTAAGAAGAAAAAATTTAAAGCACAAAATCATGATAAATTTTTCTGGGTTTTTCGCAAATAGACAAATAAATTAAATCTTTACATTTGAATCCTTCCAAGCTTCCTATTGCTAGTTTTTAAAACAAATCTCATGGGTTTTCATTAAGTTCAAACTTCATTTCAAGGATTTCCAAATAGCATATTAAGGATTTAGATTCTTTTCAAAATGAAACAAGCAAGATCAAAGAGAAACCTGATTTTTCCTCCAATACTTGAAGATTCGAATGGAGCTTTCAAATCCTCTTCAAATCTTGCTCAAGCAAACCTTCACAAATCCAAATCAAAACCATAGCCCTGGAAAATTTTTCCCCAAATTGCAAGCTTAAACTTAGATGAGATTCCATTATCAAAAATAAGGTTTTTCCCCAAAATTGGTCAAAAACCCTAAAATTCCCACTCACCCAAAATATATTTTAAAAATAACATGTGGGGGATATTTCTAATTTTTAATTCTAAAACCACTTTCAAATTTTTAATTATAAAACCCATTTCTAATTTTTAATTCAAAACTTATGCATTTTCAAATTCATTAAAACAAAAAGCATTTCCAAGTTGCAAATAAATGATTTTCTCAACAATTTTTCAAAAGTGGAAATTATAACACATTAACATTTATTTATTTATTTTAATTAAATCTTAATATCCACTATAATTTCCATTCCCAATTTTAAATTTGAAACCTATATATAATAACGCCAAAATGACTATTTTAATTAAAATCACCATTGATCCAATTAACCATTAAACTCAATTTAATTTTATTAATTAATCAAATGAATCAATAACCCAGCAATTGTTTTATTAATTAAATCAAATAAATCAATAAAATAAATCGCATTTCAACATTGCAACTAAACAAATATTTAATCATTAATTAAACTACACCTAGCATTTAATAAACTTAAAACTTTGAAATTAAATAAATACTCAAGGGGAAATTGGCCAAATTAAAACAACTAACCCCGACGACAACCCGACAACACGCTATGACTAGGGTGACGACTTGGCTTGGAAAACCTAGCTAATATCTCCCAATCAATTACCATTGGTAAATGGACACGCTCAGACCTATAAAGCTAGGTGGAGTCGATGTCATGTACCTGTCAACTTGCAACAAAGAGCATGTCGAATGTGAAAAATATATATAATATGATCAAACACACGGTGAAGAGGGAATCTCAAAATTGTAGGGCGCTCCCAAGCAAGTGATAAAACCCTATCCCCTTCACCAATACAGTATCACTAACTGATGCATCTAACATCAATGATATGTTCAATAGCATAAAACATCATTTAATCAAATATCTTCTACATTTATCTATAACATGCCATAAAGATAACAACAGAACAAAATAACATCACATCCAAAATATAACTTTCACATCGTTTAACAATCACGATCACAAGTAATCAAGTTCCAAAGTCAAAGCATGTTCAAACACAATCATCACATTATAATATAACATACGCATCATTAATCAGTTCACGATCAAATGATCACCAAGTTCCACAGTCACATCATAAGCATAATTAGACATTACCAAGAAAACACTACCGATCCAAATATCCAAAACGGAGGGGTGTTACAGGACATTTAACATGAATATCTATTTAATTATCATGAAGGTACATTTAACTTGTCAACCTAGGGACATGAAATTGAAATGGGTCAACACAATATGTGCACTAAGGGCTGAAGTAGCCATTGCATTCTATGGCTAAGAAACACAATACTGAAAGTAAATTGCTAGAAAGAAATGAAACAAATGATGAACATCAACTGACAACTATGCTAAGTTGAAATGCAGAACAAGAATGGAAATCTCAACAATAAATAGGAAACTACTATTTGCTTTGGCCGCAGGAACAATTAATACCAGATGTCTAACTAAACACTAAACAGTAAGCAATACTAAGATAATGCTAAAATAAGAAGACATATTACTTACCAAGTGGGCCCCCTTGGATAAGTATCCTCTAAAATAATAAGAACTCAGATGCTTGAAATCAAAACTTCTATTTCATTCACTTAAATCATGCATACAAAGAGTAATGTATTTATATTGTTGAAACCATAGAATGCAAGTGCAATACCAAATCATGCAACTCTAGAGGAAGGACCATAAAATTATTATTTATAATATAGCTAAATAGGGCAGTCAACTCCATGACTGGGGGGGCGCCATTTAGGAAAAATAGGGGAAAGTGGAGCGATGGTGGTTATGCATGCAAGGAATCTAGCCAGACATACAAGTCAAGCACAAATTCAACAAAGCAATAACACCCATGCATGATTGATCATTAAGGTCCACTACAAGGTAGTTACGCTCAGTTGCATGAAGAATCTTTGTTGCCAGCTACCTTTGACTTGGAGTGATTCCTTAGCTAGATGTTATGGTGCATTCCTAGCTAGCAGTTTCTTCCTCAACTTACCTCATTAAGTCTACATGATAGAGTCAGTATACATAATAATCATACATCTATAACCACTCTAAGAAACATCCATTAATCACATGCAAAGTCAATATAGATAATGCAAAATTTCATTAAAGCTTGCAAAGATAGGATATTGTCAAATGTTAATGGTTTGAGGGAAAAATAATGCCAATACCAACACTTAAGCATAAAATTCCATGACATTTATTAGCAAATAGACTATAGATTTTACCCAAAATTCCCATCACTCCCCCCAACCTAATGTTTTGTTGGTCCTCTAGCAGGGGAAGGGTTGTTCTTCTACTTGGTCAAATCTCTAAAAAATTTAACAGAGAGCTTTCCAACATTAGTGGTTGCAATGCATAAGTCTTGATCCCAATAGAATCCTCCCAATCTGTCAAACATGTTCCATCTCTACCTTTCTATAGCAACATCAAACTGGTAAAATCTAAAATTTGGCATGGGCCACATGAGCATGGGTGGTTGGAAAGTCAGGTGAAGCTATTCTCACCCATGTGCTCTCCCAATCTCAATATACCTCTCAATTCTTTTTAGGGCTGCAACATATTGTGGATGGAATGAGTCTAGGCTTGTTTCAACTCATCAATCAAAATTTTCCATCTCTGCGATAAACATCTCCTCATGGCCTCTTCCTTTTTTGTTGTCTTTACCTCATACTCACTATAAACTACCTCAATCTAAGACATAATTCTATTGGCATAACTCGGTGTGAGAAAAATTCTATGCCATTCTTTGTAAATGTCCCTTGGGTTGTGTGATTCAGCTCTAACATGCAGGGGAATACTAGATTCCAATTATTTAGAAGCACTATGTTGATATCCCCAACTAAACTAATTTTGTACCCAAGACATGAATTCTCTCAATTGAATATCTCCAACATACAACAATGGAATCCAATCATGGACATTTGTGATAGCATAATTATGTAAATAAAATTCACATAGCAAATTTTTCATTTCAGGTAAGGCAATCTAATAAGTATTGAGGAATTCCATGGGGGTGTCAATAGAAGGATTCAAACTTGAGGCAATTCTTGACATATCAAAAGAGAGACACCTCCGCTTCAGGAGCAGAGCATAGACTCTTGGAGGATCTCTACATTCTAGAATCTCTGGTGCCAAGGCTACCATATCATCTACCCTTTGCTTCAGGGTGGCAATTTCTGCATTTTTATCCTCAATTTCTTCATCTCTCTTTTGAATTTCCTCCTTTAATTTTCATTTTTCCTTTTTCCATTCTTCCTCTCTTCTTTGTATTTCTTATCATAAATTCAAAATAACTGCATGCATTGTAAAATAAGGAGGCTTATGGATTCCTACCAGTATTTTCTATGGTGGCTTCTCATATGGTACTATCTACATCCATGGACTTAGGCTTTCTAGTTATCTCAAGCTGCAAAGGTATTGTTTCTTCTCCCTTTTACTATAGGGTCTATTGTTCTTGCTCTTGCAATGGCTATAGGAAATCCTGCTCCGGTTTTGGCTATTGCTGCAAGACTCCTTGCTATAGGACCTTTTTCTCATGCTATAGGGAGTCCTAATTTTCCTCCAATTCTTCTACAATGTTAGCAAGATCAACTAGTTATATTTTCTACCCTCTTAAATATGTCTTCTTCTCCTTCAACATTCTCCTACTCCATTGGAGCTTTAGGTTCCTCATGTGAGGTCTTACTAGGTTTAGTGCTTTCCTATGGAGGCATACCAAACACAGGCCCAGTTGGTCTTGATTTATTTGGAGATCTCTCACATTTTCTTCTAGCAATAGGATGAACAATATCAACCTTCCTCTTCTTTGAACTTGGCACCACTCTTTGTACAGGCTACATTTTAGCCTTCCCTTTTCTCTTTTCTACTTCTCTTTGTTGTGCCCTAGTTTTCATGAGGGTTTCAAGTAGAATTTCATTGTCAGAACCTGAGGAAGGGATTTCTTTTTTTGTATGCGCTATTTCAAAAGAACTATTTTCTATAGCTTCTTATGTTGCAGAAAGATTCACACTAGATCCAACATCGAAGGTTGAAGCACTAAGAATGGCTTCAATTGTACTTACCCTCCTGCTAGACCTACGAGATTGAGGTATTTCCCTAGGTGGAAAATAATAAACTTTGATAAACTCTTTCCAAGTCATTCCAGATACATCACATAGAGATTTTTGAACTAGCAATTTAATTAAGAAATTGTAGGAAAAGAATTATCCCTACCTTTTTGAGTTTCGGCCACCATGATTGAGAGAAGATTGTACATCATGTTAGGCTCATTCATCCTTCTGTTGTGCCTCATATGATTCAAAATATTAAAGTGGGCAAAGGTCAAGTTTGATTGGCAACCCTCACAAGTGATGTATTTGATGGCATACACGACTATTTACTTCCATGGCTCAAGAAGAGACATTCTCTTTGTGCCATATTTTTCTATGCTCAATGAGGGGTCATTTGGCTCTATAACTTCAGCCCTAACTAACCTGGTGTCTCTGGAACCAGGGTAATTTTCACCATCAGTAGGTAACCCTATAACCTCTACAATTCTTTCCTTTGTTTCCAAACTTCCAACCCTTTTACTATGGCTTTTCCATCTGAAAAGGTCTGAGAAAATTCAAGGGCAATGCCTTCATCAAAACCATCCAACTTTAAAAAGTAATCTATCCATCCATAGTTTTGAAATTCAGCCAAACATTGTGTATCCTACAGTAAAATACTATGCATTGTGGGTTTTTTTTGAATTAACTTACCTGAGCCCATTGTTTACAATCAAACAAATGCTTTGCAACTTCTTTTCCTATAATTCCCCTTTTTCCCAGTACCACCCTACTAAATTTCGAGTGCTACTACCAACTATCTTTCTTTTCTTTTGTTTTGCAACTTCGGCTCTTCAACTCAATATTTTGATAGGGTCAAGAATGGCAAGAAAAAGGGGTAATAATAGAGAATCATGATAGGAAGAAATGGTGACTATAGTTACTATCATTTCACATGCAAGTTGTCCTCTCACTTGGATTTCAAATCAGCTCATTTCAAATTTTTGATGTAGCCTAGTATGAATTGACACATGGGCAATAAATTCACAAATATTTACATCATTTTCATTCCCTTGCCCCCTACCTAAATTTGGACATGTGTCCACACATGTGAGATGGGTCTGATGATTGATAGGTAATTATCGTATTTATGTGAACATCTATACTAATATATAGTGATTAAATGAACACTCCTAAAAGATGATTAAAAGTAGTTCAATTAATGGGAACATACCTGAATGTATGGAAGATTTGTTGCAAAGATCACAGATAAAGTAGCACTCACCTTGTTGGAGAATGAATTGAGCAATAGATGAAGATGAAGTGATGGAAGAAAGAGAAAGGTGGTGACAGATGGGTGGAAGGGTGGATGATGAAGAAATGGACTGCCACGCAAGTGAAAGTCTTTATTATGAAAAGTACATACCTTAGTTAGACAAAAGGAGGGAAAATTAATTTATGATGACCATTGAAAAGTAATTTGAACCTGACAAGGTCAATGGTGGTGAGTTCAATAGCTCCATTGGGAAAGACCTCAACAGCTTCATATGGTCCTAGCCACCTTGTCTGTAATTTTCTTGCATTATCCTGGTATCTAAAATCATAGAGCAAGGCCCATTCTCTTGGTTTGAATTTCTTGTCCTTGATAAATTTTTCTTTCCATTTGATTCTTTGATTCTATACTACTTTTGTATACTACAGGGATTCTCTTCTTATTTCATCCAAAGTATTTAGCTGCATGATTCTTTCTTTTTGTGCTTCAGAAATATCCATCCCCAAATCCACTACAGTTCACAGAGTCTTATTTCAAATTCAAAAGGAATCATAGTTGTCTTTCCATATAACATCTCAAATGGAGTGAATCCTGCACTTGTTTTTGATGTCCTATACGCCCAAAAAACTTCTGGTAATCTATTTTCTCAATATTTCCTATGGATGGCTATTTTTTCATTAGAATGGCTTCAATTTCTTTGTCTATCACTTCAACTTTCCCATTAGCCTGGGGGTGATAATGGGTAGACTTTCTGTGCCTTATGTTGTACTCATTAACTAGTGCTGCAACAAGAGTTGATGTGAGTTGAGCTCCTTGATCAATTACTATCCCTCTCGGGACTCTGTATCTTGTGAAAATCTCTTCATAAAGAAAATATGCAACCTTGTTATCTCTTGCATGCTTCATGGCATTAACCTCTACCCATTTTGTTACATAATCAGTGCATACTAATATGTAAGACTTACGATTTGATGGAGGGTCAATTGGTCCTCCAAAATCTAATCCCCACTTGTCAAAGGGAGTGATTACTACCTAAGGGAATAGTGGCATCTCATTAGATCTGGTTGGTCTACCCATTTTATGGTATACCTTCCTACATCCTTGTGGAGTGTTGTCTAGTAATACCCTATGTTCAAAACCTTCATTTTTGTCGTCTTGACTGTAAAGTGTCCTCCACATGGTTTATTGTGGCATGCATGCAAAATGTTATATGTATCATCTTCTCTTACACATCTTCTCATGACATGGTCTGGTCTAGTATAAAATAAACATCCAACAATCCAAGAGAAAGGAAAATATTTCTCAATAAGTGCCATTTTCTCTTTTTGGGAGAAGTAAGAAGGAATTCTACCTATAACCAAGTAATTGGCTATATCAAAATAACAAGGTGTTTGTACATTGAGAGATAATAGATGCTCATCAAGGAAAGAGTCATCTATGGGTTGATTGTCTTCTGATGTAGTTAGCCTTGAAAGAAAATTTTCCACAACATTAGCTTTTCTTGGCTTATCCACAATGGTTATATCAAACTCCTACATCAACAATAACCATCTTTCCAATATACATGTGATCAAAGGTTTATTTATAAGGTACCTAATGGCTACATGATCAGTGTGGACAAAGATTTGGTAGCCCATTATGTAATGTCTGAATTTTTTTAGTGCATAGATTACTGCCACCATCTCTTTCTTTGTCACTATATAATTGAATTCAGTTCCTTACAAATTTTTGCTAACAAATTAAATAGCATGTTCAATAGCTCCCTCATTCTATCCTAAGACCTATCCTATAGAATAATTTGATGCATCAGTATGGATGTGGAAAAGGAGTTCCCAATTGGGTCCCTTGAGTATAGGATCATGAGTTAAATTTTCCTTCAAGTCAAAAAGGCTTTGTCACAAGCTTCAATCCACTGAAATTCAACATATTTAGTGAGAAGGGTATACAATGGTGCTTCTACCTTGCTGAAATCCTTAACTAATCGCCTATAATATCCTACATGACCTAAGAAACTTCTAACATCCTTTTGTTTTGCAGGTGTAGGAAGATTTGTGATTACCTCAATCTTTGTAAGATCAACTTGGATTCCCTTATGGGAGATGTAGTGGCCAAGAACTACACCCTCTTGCATCATCATGAAGCACTTTTCGCTATTTAAGGATAGGTTCTGGTCTTTACATCTTTCTAGGAATCTCTTGAGATGATCTAATGTTTTATTAAAATTAACAATATAAGTGGTGAAGTCATCCATGTAAATCTCCATGTAGTCATGAGAAATGTCTAAGAATATGCTAATGACTACCCTTTAGAAAGTTACAAGTGCATTGCACAAGCCAAATGGGAACACTGAATAAGCATAGGTCCCCCATGGACAAGTAAAAGTGGTCTTCTCCTAGTCTTCTGGTGTAATTTGGATCTAGCTGTAGCTGTTGAATCCATCTAGAAAAGATAAGTATTGCTTCCCTACAAGTGTATCCAGAACTTGATCAATGAAGGGTAAAGGAAAGTGATCTTTCTTGGTGGCAGCATTGAGTTCCCTATAATCAACACAAACTCGCCATTTCTATCCTTTCTTGGTAACAATCACTAATGGAGATACCCACTAACTATCTGAAATGGGATACATAAATCATGCATCTAGTAATTTCTGCAAGTCTCCTTTCATAATTTATTTTAGTGCAAGGTTAATCCTTCTTTTTGGTTGTCTTACTAGAGTGCAATCATCTTTGATATAAATGTTGTGGGTACAAAGTTTAGGATCCAATCCCTTCATAACATGATAATCCCATGTGAATGTATACTAGTGGGTCCTTAATAAATTTTACAATAACAATTGTTGCTCTTCATTCAATTTTCTATTAACATTTAGATATCTTCCTTCTGACACCTATACTTGTGTAGTTAATTCTATCATGGCTACTTCATTAAGACATGGTACCTTTAGTTCATATGGCAGCAATGTATGGGACATACAAAATTTGTCTGTAGACATAGTGGTTGTAGGAAGAAAGTCTATAGGAAGAATATATGTAGGAAGAGTAGTCGCAGGAACAGTGGCTATAGGAAGAGCATGTAGAAGTGTCTTGATCGAAGTAGCAAGATAAGAGGATGATGCTTCGTCCACTTCACAATGTTTTTGAATGATGTTAGCCAATACTTCATCCTCATCTTGGAGCTGCATGGAAGAGCTTCTTCCTAGCATCATAAGTTGTGCCACATAATGAACTTCATCGGCCTCTTCACCAACTTGTGGCCAAACAGAATCATCTTCATTATGAGATGGCTGAGCAGGTGGATAAAGAATAAACCTTTTAGTACTCATTCCATCTGAAATGGTCATGTCACCTAACCGACATCCAATGCATGTATTTGAAGTTTCCAACCAAGGCCTTCCAAGAATAATGGAATACCCGCCTAGTGTAGCCTTGGGAGAAAGAATCATAAAATCTACTAGGTACTCCTAAGAGTCTAGAACTACTACAAGATCCTCCACTATACCATTCGGCTTAATAGTAGAGCTATAAGTAAGCTGCAAGATAGTAGTAGATCTGATGCTTGCTATTTTTAGTTGTTGCAGGATGTCTTTGGTCATTACATTTATTGTTGCCCCTAAATCAATCAGAGAATTCTTTAACTGAATTCGTTTATGAAAACTGCTACTACATAACTGCCTAGGTCATTACACTTGGGAATAATCACTTTTCCCAACATGATGTCAGGTAACTGACCCACCACATGGACTATAGTTGGGTCTTTCTTCTTTATTCTTGGCTACTTGAGACAAGCTTCATTGATAGCTTTGTTGTAGATTGGAACATTCTTTATGGCATGAAATAGGGGTATCTAAACAAATATATGCTTTAGCTAATCCAAGATGTCAAAAGTGGTATCCTCCTTATCTTCTTTCCTCTTAGTAATTTCCAACCTTTGAGGGAATGGTGGTTCTTGTTCAATCTACTTGACTTGAATTGGTTCAAGATTTTTATGTGCATTTGGCTGAATGGGGTCATTCAGAGGCTTCTCTTCCCCTTCCATAGAAATTTCAATGATAATGGGCTTGGAAGGGGCTGATAGAGTAGTTCATGAATGCAAGTGGATGTCACTTACACTCATAACATATGTAGAGAATTGATTTGAATCAATAGAGTATGCAGGCTACTATTGTGGTTTGTTATTTAGATTGGGTGTGGGTTGGGCTGGTAGCTGAGTTGGTTTAGGTTCATTTGAGCTTGGATTATTAGGTGGAGGCATTATAGCAGGTTTTTGGGGTTGAGAAGGTGGCCGCATGTAGCCGGTTTTTTTAGTAGGCCATTGTTGTCCTTCTCTCAATTGATTTTTTTGCTACCAATATCCTAGAGGGGGTTGCCAGTGTCCTTGAAATTGCTACTAATTTCCCTGAGGTTGATGTCACTAGGGTGGAGAATTCTGATGAATGGGCCAAGAATTTAGAGGGTTACTCCAAGGTTGTGGTGGATATGGGGGTTCCCATTGATTACTAGATAAATAAGAGTTAAAATATGGCCCAACATAGGATAGTGGATCTGGTGGCATACCTTGTTTGGGATCCCAAGGCTTCCTTTGTGCAACATATTAGACTTGGTCTTGCTTAGTATAAATTGGCTTGAACGTAGGGGGATCTACTTGCTTTGAAGATTAGCTACCATATTGCATCCAGATTCCTTCTTCTTGTGTTTGCAGTGAGGGCAATATTCTACTAGCATTGTCTCTACCTCCTCTTGCTTCTTCTTGGCCTGAAGTGTATCTAGATGAGTAGCCAGATTGTTGATAATGTCCTGCTTGAAGTCAGCCAGTAAATTAGTGATCTCCATTCTTGAAACTCCGCCTGTATTTGACTTACCCATGGGAGATCAATAAGCTATCCCTTTCTTTGAATCTTCCCTAGAGTAATTATGGCATATTTTCTTGATATCCTCCCAAGGGGCTTGAGATATATCTCCTCCTGCCATGATGTCCAAAGCATCAATGCAACTGTCATTAATTCCTCTCAGGAAAATCAACTTTTATGAGTCCTCATTAAGTGCATGGTGTGGATATTTTTGTAAGAAAAATAGAAACCTTGCAATGTAGTATTCCAAGCTCTCATCTTCCTTCTACTACATCCTAAAAATTTCACCTCCTCTCATGTCACTACCACTGCAATATTCATTGTATTTCTCAAAGAATTTTGTCTTCATGTCTTCCTAAGTTTCCATAGTATCTTTTCCTAGGATCACAAACCATCTTAATGCATCCTCTTTCAAAGTGGTGGGAAATAAATGAAGCCTATGGGAATCAGTGGTATAATCATAACTCCTATAGAGTATGTCAAACTCAAATAGGAATGTATCAGGATCTTCTGTCACAAGTCCATAAAACTTGGGTAGTGTTGAGGCAAGAATGTCCTTGATGTTTTCAACTTCATTTTGATGAGCAATGGGGAAAGGAAAATCTGATTGGTTCTATCTATTCCTATTTGCATCCCTCGTGCTTGCTTGATGTGGTTCCAAAACAAAGGGATTCTCAAGCTGGTTTTGATCCTCAAAGGAGACTTCATAGCTAGTCATATTAGGATATCCATCAACAACTTGGGGTGTGGATCTTCTTCTTCGTCTTCTTCTGATAGGTGTTGTTACTCAACTAGTTGGAATGGACATGGATTGTTAGGAAGAAATCTCCCATAAGCATCACTTCTCTCTCTATGCATACGTTAGCACCTACTATCAGTGAGCTCACACAAAGAATTGGTAAATAATAAGGGGGGGTCATTACTTCCTAAATGAGGATATGCTAAGAATAATTTCCAAAGCCCTAAAAAAAAAAACCACCAATGACTCCAAAATACTTCCTAGCTTGACACCCTCCCCGACAATGGTGCCAAAAATGTTGGCCTTCTACAATGATTTAATAACTAAGCCCTTATAGCCATGATTTAGAGAATGGAAATCTAACCTGAATAGCTATTCAATCATCATGAAGGTGCATTAAAATTTTCAACCCAAGGATGTGAACTTGAAATGGGTTAGCACAGTATGTGCACTAGGGGCTCAAGTAGCCATTGCATTCTAGAACTAAGAAACACAATACTGAAAGTAAATTGCTGGAAAGAAATGAAACAAATGTTAAATATCAACTAAAAACCATGCTAAGCTAAAGTGCAGAAGAAGAATGCAAATATAAACAACAAACAAGAAACTACTCTATCTACTTCAGCTGTAGGAACAGTCATAGAATGAGATTCTAGTGGTTGTAGGAACAGTCGATGCCAGATGTCTAACTAAAAACTAAATAGTAAGTAATACTAAGCTAATGTTAAACTAAGAAGACAAATTACTTACCAAGTGGGCCACCTTGGATAAGTATCCTCTAAACTAACAAGAACTCACATGCTTGAAATTAAAACTTTTATTTTATTCACTGTAAATCATGCATATAAAGAGTAATGTATCTAGATTATTGAAATTGGAGAATACAAGTACAATACCAAATCATGCAACTCTTGAGGAAGGAGCATTAAATTATTATTTATACTACAACTAAATAGGGTAGTCAACTCCACAAGTAGGAGGATGCTAATTAGGAAAAGCAGGGGAAAGTGGAGTGATGGTAGTTATGCATGCAAGGAATCTAGCCAGACATGCAAGTCAAGCATAGATTCAACACAATAGTAATGCCCATGGATGCTTGATCATTAAGGTCCACTACAAGGAAGTTACACTCAGTTTCATGAATAATCTTTGTTGTTAGCTACCTTTGACTTGGAGCGATTCCTTAGCTGGATGTTATGGGCCATGTCCAACTAGTAGTTTCTTCCTCAACTTAGCTCATTAAATCTGCATGATAGAGTCAATACACATAATAACTACACATCTATAACCACTCTAAGAAAAATCCATTAATCACATGTAAAATCAATATAGATAACTGAAATATTATGCCAAATGTCATTAAAGCTTGCAGAGATAGAATATTGTCAAATGTTAATAGTTTGAGGGAAACATTATGCCAATACCAACACTTAAGCAATAAAGTCCATGAAATATATTAGCAAATAGACAATAGATTTTACTCAAAATTAGACCAAAAACTAGGCTCGTCAAAAATTATGTTATGTATGATGGTTTTTAGGCTAAATTTAATGAACTAAGTGCAATTAAGTGATCTAAATGCCTAATTATGAATGCAAAATTTAAGATTTATAGTATGTTGGAAAACACAATGTGATATGAAAACAATGAGATAGGAATGAATATATGCAGAAAAGAAGAAATAAGTTGAATCAAAGTGCACCTGGAGTTCTGATGAAGATTCTGGAATGTTCTTAATGTTGTCTAAAATCACATAAATACACCAGTGGAACTCATTTGCCCAGGGTGGTGAATTAGTCCTACTTCAGATGAAAACTATCAAGAATTAGTTTCTTAGTGTTGGGATCTGGAGTCTGACAAAGTTTAGATTTCTATCCTTAAGGTGGGACTCATTCACCACTAGTGGTGAATTAATCCTCTCCCAAAATTATGTGAAATCAAAAGACAACTCTGCAACACCAAATCTAAGAATACCTAATTGTCAAGTTCTTGAAGTCAATTCTATAGGAAATAGACAAAATACCTTCTCCAAGCTTGAAATAAGGTTGATTTGACTTGTTGACCACTCTTCAACACCTAAATACTTGTTAAAACTACATAAAAAAGGTTTACAAACACACAAGCAAGAGGGAAAAATGGTTAAGGGTTAGAAAATATGGGTTTTCCTTGGTCAAACCCCAGTCAAACCCCAGTTTGGTAATCAAACCCTTAATGAAATGATGAAATGAAATAGAATGATAAAAAAATAATATGCAAAATTCCATCAATTTACGAAACCCTTGTTGAAAAAAAATTGAAGTTGTGTCAATGGATGCTCTTGAATGCTTGATTTATGCTTGATTTGATTTTGTAGAGTTCTTCAATGCTTGAATGTGATGTGTGATGGAAGGAGATGTAAAATGAGATGAAAATCAATTATTTATACACATTTGTGCCTTAGTAACCCATTAATACCTCATCACAGTCCAACATCAAGTCATTTTGAATAAAAACCCAAAAGGAAATTTAAAATATTTTGAATTTGGAGCCAAGGGGGACTCATTCACCACCCATGGTGAATGGATCCCACCTAGGACCTTAAAATGGGTGTTGGGAATTAAGTAACATTTATTGTTATTTTTTCAGTTTTACATTAAAAAGTTCACTTAATTAAGGTTTATAAGGGCATAAGGGAGTCAAATAAAGCATAAGAAAGGTCTAAACAATTAAATTAAGCATAGAGAAATCTGAAATCTTGTTACAAGACTTTACAACACTTCAAAATAGGACAATATTAGTGATGAAAATGTGATTTTTAGGTGAATTGTAATGAATAGAGTCTAGAAGAGTGTAGAAGTTTTTTAGAACACTTCACAAAACCTTCACAAGATGTCAATATTTAAATTTTAGTACATACACATGCATGTGCAAGCCACATTACAATACAAAATCAAAGAAAAATAGACCAACATCATGAAACAAGACCTAAAAGGCCATGAAAAATGACTAGGGGCCATTTTTCTATGACACATTATCATATGAACACAAAGTTTTCTTTATTCCTAATTCATTCTTGAAAGGTTCAGATGATGAATTTTGGTGTGGGGTTTTGGATGAAAATGGCCATGTTGTAGAAGTTGATATAAATGAATTCACTTGTAACTCTAGTGATAGGAAAGAAGGTACAAATGTGCTGCTATCTGAATCCTTTGATAAAAAGCTCGAAGAGAAGAAACCACTGAAAGAAGAAATGCATGCATGTAAAAGTAGTTTTGTTGAATGTGGTAAAGGTATGAAAATTTTGTACCCTCAACCTGCATGCATTTTCAATGAATATTTTACTTGTGCTAAAGAAGAGGGTCTGGCTCGTGTAAAATTTGATCCTATGTTTATAGAAAGTGATATTCTTTATGCTACAATCATCAGCTATATATCCAGAAATTAACTTATCCTATAGTCTATAGAAAGAATATTTAATTCTCGATGCTTTTCCTATATGTCTGGATGAATTCATCTTAAATGTCGAGCTTGAAAAGAATATCACCATAGAAATAAAAATGGAGGAACAATCAAATAGGTTTGAGAGTTAGGTTAGTTGGAGTAGATTAAACCCATTATATGCACCTATAGAGTATGATGAAATTTAAAAGGTTAAAGATAATCCCTTTTCAAATAATTTTTATTCTGAGTTAACTGGTGATAAATTGTTCTCTTGTCATGATAAAGATAAACTGGAGGAACATGTTCTTGATAATGGTTTTGAAAATCAAATTTTAACTATGCAAAAAGGAGAAGCTTGGATGGATGTTGGGAATGATGCTTCCATCTGTAGTGAGCATATTGAAAACAATCCTTCATGAATAGTAAACATTGAAAAGGTTTCTACTAATAGTTGTTTATTTGATATTGATGTTGTTACACCTTGTCTATAGACCTTGGTCAACAAAGAATTGGTTCTTAAAGAAGATAAGTTAGATAAATTACCTGTTAAAAGAGTTACCAAGGTTACATTTTTTGATGATCCGTTTGGGTCTAAAATAAAGCAAGGAGTCGTGGCTAGTGCACACATGAGGCATATGATGAAAAATGGATCTTTGGTTGCATGTTGATATGTAATATTTTATCATATGAGATGAATTTCCATTTGATCTACATACTACTATTGAGTTTTCTAGTGTTTAATGAAGACCCATTCTTCTTCCAAAGTAGGTCCTATTTCTCACAATTACTTAATGGATTTGCATGATCAGATCTAGGCTTTCTTCGAGGTACGTCTTGTGACCATGTATATACTTAGGAGTTTTGGTTGTGCTTGTAACTTAGTTTCCTTTTCTTCTCTGTCTTGTTTTGGCTTGCTTATTTTTGGCTTGTGCCTAGTTCCCCTCCACATTTTTGTAAGAAACACCTCATTCTCATGCTTTTCTTTTGACTCCACTTCCCAATGGACGTAGACTGGTTTGCCCCAATGGTTTTAGATTTCTCTGCATTTCTTTGGGAAATATAGTCCCCAACCAGAGCCAATGTTACCCTCTAATTTTCAACCATACATTTTTTTTCTTTCTTAAATTAAACGGCTCCCATTCCATACCTTTGATAATTATTCATAGTAGCTCTCACATGATTCGAAACATTTATCACTGATCCCTTTGTTTTTCTAACCAATGTCACAAAGTTTGAAAGTTTTATAACCACTCGATGGCACTATCCATCTCTCTTCTCAACCTCACCTAAGGATAATTTAAGTAATTGGTATGTCAGAGGTTTTTGAATCCTCAAAACTCTCGACATGTGGTTCATTGGTTCTATATTTTCGTGACCCCATGACTCTATAGCAAATATCTAAGTTTTCAAAACACTGCTAGACTATTTAATTGTTTGTACAATGTATAATGAGAACATCTTTTTGGGTTTTTTGAAATACAAACTTGATCTTAAGGCTCTTTTCTCAAGGTGGGAAAACCATGATGCATTAATTAGCCTCTTAAATGACAAGTGTAACGAAGGTTCTAGCACACTAAAATTCATCATTATCTACTGACATATTTAAATAATTCGTTTATAGAGAAAGGTTGTGATACTTCTAAGCTCATTTTTTCCACCAAATCAGGCATTTCAAAAATGAGGCTACCTACAATCGGTGAAACCTAGGATGGAGAGTCTATGCCCACCATGCAACCTAACATAGATTGGCTTGAAGAAGAACATGTTGATATTATCTCTCAATTACTTAAAATTGTGTGGAAGGAGAAGGCCAACTACACCTAATATCACCAGGTAATCTTCATTCTAGAGGAGGAAGAATGCATTGAGCTACACAAAATCTTTATGGAATTAGGACTAGTGGTGGAAAATGCTCCTCCAGTAGAAGAAATTTTATTTTCTCCTATTTTGTATGGAATCCTTTTATATTTAATGATGGTAACCATGAATTTTTCATAAAAAAACCATTTCCATTTCCAAACCCTTTCTTGATATCAGTCGCTTTCAAAGCTGGTTATTTTTGGAAACCAACTGTTATCTTTTGGTATATATATTGACTTAAAGAATCAAAAAAGGGGGGAGGAACTAGAAAAGTAGAGGGAAGAAGAAAGGAGACTACTCTGCACAATTTTTATACTCAGATGTTGAGTTTTTGTACTCATTTTTTATACCAAAGGAAGTAAATAAGATGTTTTAATCCTTGAATTCATTAATGTTCTCTTTGATTAGAAATAAACTTTGAATCTTTGTAATTGTTCTTCAGTATCTATTCCACTATATGAAAATCGTTCATGTGTGATTATTTCTAAAACTTTGAATTCATAATAATTCATCTTTTGAAAGTGGTCTTGTGTTCTTTCCTTTCCTAGATATCATTTATAAGTGTGAGATAGATGAACTTTGTGTTATTTGTCCATAGTTACTACATTTTAAATCAAGTTTTCACACCTACTTTCATGGTTATTGGTAGGTGTTAGTTTTCCTTTACTAATTTTTGGTCAAAATCATACCAACTATTTCCATTCATTGCATATCATAAGAGGGAGTTGTACCTCTAAATTTTAGAGGAAAATTTTCAATACAATGGAAAATTTTCCAACTATTAGTGTTTTTTGTTCTACTTTTTAGGAATCTTAATTTATTTTCTGCATTTATTCTCGAACGAAAAATCCTTTAACTAAGAACTAGAAAATGAGCCCCTATTTAGGTCTAATATGAACCTTTTTGCAACTAAAAAAGCATCAAAATTCACTCTGAAATCTATAGAAACATCTTAGAAAAACTTAACCAGGACCCATTTGCCCTTACTAGTGAATGAATCCCTGTTAGCTAATGATTTACATTTTTAAGACATTCAAATCTTAGTTTTTAGCTTTTCTTTGGTGTTGTTATATTTTAGTTTTAGTTTCATGATTTACAGTTTCATTAATTTCATTGCATTTAGCTTAAATTGCTTCATTTTAGTGGATTTCTAAAAGTTCAAAACTGCATCAAAACATTTTATTTTCAACTTATTACGTTGTGTAATTATTAAATTGCATTGCTTAGACTCTAAAAAATTGCATTTCATTCTAGGTTGTTGCATTGCCCCTTTGCTATTCAAAGGTTTGTACACTAGGGTTGTAAAACTTGCATGAGCTTTACAACTTGGTTTCCTATTCACAATACTATTATCAGACATATTTTAAGGCTCATGTTGTCTCACAATATCTTACTGCAAATCTTGGGTTTCCTAACTCTCTTTCTGATAGTGGTTAGAATCAACCCTCCATGGCTCATAGTTTGGATACTTAATTTCCTATGGATTCACTACTGTAATCAATGTGCATGATGTTATTGCCAAGATAGAGGAAGAACTAGAAAACTTACAAGTTCATATCTTTATTGAATGTATTGACATTAGCTTGGATCCTATTATACAAAATCTAAGGAAAGTGCTTAAAAATCAAAATGAAACACAAATCATCTATGTAGCCTTAGTTGCTTCCTTCAGGAGTACTTGAAAAAATAAGACAATAGCAACATACATGCCATAATCAATCATATTATTGAAAGTTCTAAGAATAATGTTAACATGGATCATGATCATATGCAATTACTTGCCATGGACAACATGATAGCATTTATTGAAGCTAGAAATAGCAAGGGCTTGACTAGAAAACCTCTTGACACTACTTTCTCACAAAATTACATACCTAAGCATGCACCTAATGGTCCTCTTTACATAGTTGTTCGAATCAATAATAAGCCCACTAATGGGATATGGATTGATCTCATCTGTGGAGAGAATGTGATCACAAAAGAATTATTATATATGTGCAAAAGCTATATCAAGAAATATATGATAACCTTAATGCATAGATGAAGACACATAATAGATTTGCTATCCCTACGATAAGCTCGATAGATCTCCATTCAAAAGTGGGACTAAAAACATTAACAGCCTCATTATCCATCTTCCCAAAATTGAACCAATTTCATGTGAAGCTAGGCTATCCATGGGTTTTATCCATGAATTTTGTCCCTTTAGTTATGCATAAATGTCTAAAGTTTCCATTTGGCAATGAGATTTTCACTATGCATCATAGTGGATTCCATCCTGTCTTGAAAAAAGGGAATTTTTCACTAGATTACTTTTAGCCTTAGCCTATGAAACCTATCAATCCTCATGAAGATCTCATTTTCAAATAATATCCAAAATTAAAGGCAAAGAAAATAGCACAACTATTCCTTTGCAACATGCCTCAACCTATGGTTGAATCAACAGTCCTTGATAGACAATGATTGAACCAAAAATACTTCCAACCATACAAGAACAATCTATAGAACAACTTTTTGCAATTTCCCACAAGACACCATGAGATAGTATAAACAATCTCGTTGCCCCTCCTAGAATCAAATAAGTTTACAAAGTCAAAGAGAAAGTGATTAAACAACCTTTTGTCATTTCTTCTAGTCCTCCCAAGGAAGAGAAGGAACCCTTGATTTACAAATCCGCTCTTACACAAACACAAATTGGCAATAAACTGAAAAGAAATCAAAATGCTAGAGAGCATAGACGTAGATGTCGTGTTATTGCTCATAGATTGGAAACTCAAGAAAAAAACAATAACATAGAAAATAAAAGTCCAAACCTACTCGAAGAAATGCACCATCTCTATTTAAAATTCCACATAAATGTTATTAATGGATGAGAAGCATTTATATGAATATTTAATATTTTAAACATAGCCTTACTATCGTCTCTTCCCTTGCAAATAAACAACACACATTGCTCAAATCATAAATAGATAACACATTATATTTAACACATTGTCTATTCCAAGTTCCTCTACTTGAATCATACTCCTTTTAATAAAAAAATAGTAGGTTCTTAATTACTTCACGTATTTTCTTGCTTAAATCAATCATTTTAATTAGTAATTAATTATTTTAATACTCCATATCTTATGAATTATTTTAATGAAGAGATATCCTTTTATCAAATAATTTCATATAGAATTAATTATATATTAATATGATTTTATGATGTGAATTCAAAATAATTTTTTCATATATATTTTTATGCTTTTTTTTTTTGGTTTTTTTCTGAAATGTAAATCTTATCTTAATATATTGCATTATAATTTTATTTAACTTAGTTCAATTTTAATTAGTGTATTTTGATTTATTATCATTAAATAGTAGGGAGTGACATGGATATACATATAAGGTGAGAAAATATGACATAAATTATTTCTATACTTCATATAAGCAATAAAATAATCTATCAAAAAAGCTTTATTATTTAATTATATTTCTCATCCCCTCATAATATATATTATTTCACCATATTATTTTAATCCATTTTTATTTTTCCATTCAAGTTTTGATTTTACATAAGAATCATCTTTTAAAACTTTTATTTTTAATCTCAACTCAATCTAATAATATTTTTCCATCTATTATAAACCAATGGTGTTTAATTATTTTTTTAATCAATATCTTCAGCCACTAAAAATAAATCTGTATGTTTATTCAAAATATTAATATTTGAATTTTATCTTTTTCATATTTTTTCATTAAAATGTCTTCATTTTCTATTGCTATTCTATCTTGTTGATTTCATTTATTTAATATTTTTTCTATTCAAGTACAATTTTGTTATGAAATTATGATTCTTAAATGAATTTTTATTCTCCCATTATCTATTCATAATTCTCAATCTTTTAAATTATATCCTTACTACACAATTAACATTGCAACTATTTACTCATTCCTTGTTGTCCTAATATAATTTTCATCATTGAAATGTTGTGTGTGTGTGTGCACGCGTGTGTGCATGTGTGCAGTGAAATTTGTGTCAAGTGAATGGAAATTGCAATAAAATCTAAAAAACATAAAAAATAAACAAAATTTGTATAAGGCATATAAATCTCAAACCAACATAAAGATCCTACTTTTGAGTAGATTTTCCCAACATTTATCAATCAAATGAGTGGTAACTTGAAATTTTTGTAGTATAACAATGATCCAATGGAAATGATTAAGATATTTGATAAGATGGTTAAGGGTTGGATATATACATTTGGGATGAAAGGCAATGAAGGTTTAAGATTTCTTGATGCAGGTTAAGCGTTAAGAAGGATTGAGATCTCTCAAACCACAATATTGAGGTAATTGGCACAAGGAGATAACTTGGGAGGAAGATTGTACCCTTGAAGGTACAAGAGCCATGTGTTTGATGTGATGGGGAGAAATGACCCACTTAATCATTAAATAATTGTCTACAAGTGCTTCGTGGGTAGGTTACGTGGGGGTTAGGATTAATGCAAGTGCAAGAGTTGGAGGATGGGACATGAGCTAAGAGAAAAATATGAATTAAATAATTACATTTTAACTTCTTATCTAAGATAACCCCTATTTCTATAATAATTCTATTGATTTCTCTTCCTTTTAATCATCAAAACCATTGTAGTATTACTATATGATGAAACTTGCAAGAATAAAAGATTAACAATGAACACTAATGATTTCATAATGCAATGATATTGTATTGATCTTAGTATCAACAATGAGCTCAAACCCTCATTATAAATAATGAGGATGAGAAAACACATTCCACAAGAATACATAATCACATACCATGGATTGATGAGAGGACTCCTCATCCTACAGTGGTGGTGAGTTGTGCTTCTCTATGCAAGGTGTGACATAGAAAAATGGACCCTTATCATGTTCATGGCCTTTTAGGTCTTGTTTCATGGTATTAGATCTATTTTTCTCTAATTTCATGTTGTAACATGGCTTGAACATGCATATTTAGGTACTAAAATTCAAATAATGATGTCTTGTGAAGGTGTTTTGAAGTTTTGTAAGACATTTCTCCACTATTCTAGATTATATTCATTACAATTTACCTAAAAATCACCTTTTCCTCACTAATAAAGTTCTATTTTGAAGTGTTATAAAGTCTTGTAACAATATTTCACACTTTTCTAGGCACAAATTCACTATTTATCCCTTTCTTCTGCTTTATTTTTCCCCCTTATTCCTTCATATCCTTTAATTAAATGTATTCTTAACACCCATTTTCAAGTCCTAGGTGGGACCCATTCACCATGGGTGGTGGATGAGTCCCCCTTGGCTCCAAATTAAAAATATTTTAAATTTCCTTTTAGGTTTTAATTCAAAATCACTTGTTGTCGTTCTTTCATGAGGTGTCAAAATGTAACTAAGGAACAAGATTGTATGAATAAGTGTTTTTACATCCATTTCAACCCCCATTGTCTCATGCATTCAGCCAATCATCAAATTCACTCAAGAATTCAAGCATTTACATCATCAAGTCAAGTATAAATCAGACATTTTGGAGCAGCCATTGACATATCTTCAGAATTTTCCAATAAGGGTTTGGTGAGTATTTACATTTTCATGTCGTGGATTCATCATTCTCTTTCCATTTCATTTCTATTTCTATTTCAAGGGTTTTATTACCAAAGTGGGGTTTGACCAAGGCAAACCCCTATATCCTAACCCTCAACACTTTTTCCCCTTTGCATGTGTTTGTGTATGCATATTTTATCAAATGGAAAGGTGAAAAAAGATTTCCATATCCCATAAAAGTCATTCAAGGTGTCTCAAGCCCTATTTCAATCTTGGAGAGAGTCTACATGTTGAGTTTTACAAATTCAGATTTGGGGAATCTTCAAAAACAAAATTGTAGATCATAAGGCACAAAATCCTGTCCAGAATTCTCTTTTTTCTAGAAGAGGACTCATTTTCCATTGATGGAAAATCAGTCCCATTTCTAGGCTTGAACAGTGATTTTTGTAGACTTGGATACCCACTTTCTCGAAATTGGTTATGACACTTTATTGCAAAAACATGACTCATTTTCCTAGAATGGCGAATCAGTCCCAGTGAACATTTTTGGTGTCTTTTACAACTTTCTAGATCCTCATTTCACCCTCTTCCAGCTTCTGGACAGGTACATATCTCTAATTAGGTTACTTTCTGTTATAGTTTGTTTACATTTCTAGTCAAATAATTTAAATACACATTATGTTTTCTAGAACTTGTATGTTAGACTAGAATTACATTCCTTAGTCTACATTTTCCTTAGGTTTTTAGCATTTAAATACATCCAAACACACACAGTTTCACACCTCTTTTTGAATTTCTTCTAATGAGAACATAAGCATTTTTAGCCCACCTTTCTCCTTCTAGGTGAAAAATCCTAGGAGTGATAGAAAGCAAGTAGGTGCCAAAAATCTATGTTTCATTTTGGCAAATCTGCTTTCTCAAATACCCTCTTTTCTTATTTGGAGTCCATTAATCATCCTAGAGTTGCTTACATTGCATTTTGCATTAGTTAGCTTGCATTCTAGGGTTTTATTTTTGCATGAGTTAAAGTGCATAAATGGTTGCATTTTTACATCTGTACTCCTTCAAAAGTTCTAAAATTCTACATTTTTCAATTAGGTCTGCATCATAGCCCTCAGAAACCATAAAAATCCCTCAAATTTTTTTGAAAATTTCTAAAAAAGTCCATACTGGGACTCATTCTCCACCCTAGGCAAATCAATCCTTTCTGACCCATGAAACTACATTTTCTAGAACTAAAAACTCTATTTTTAAGCTTCTGTTTGGTTCCTTAGCCTACCTATATCATTTAGTTAAGTTTCTATAGCATGCATTTCATTATATTTTGCATAAATTATCTACTTTCATGCATTGTTCAAATTCAAATTGTGCATTTACAACATTTCATTTTCAGATTATTGCATAGTGTCATCAAATAATTACTTTGTTTGAAATCTAAAAAGTTACATTCCATCCTATGTCTTTCAATTTCATTTTAAGTTTTCATAGATTCTCTTACATTTAAATCATTAGACATTAGCATTTTTTACATTCATGGCACTTAGAATTTTTCAATTTTCATTTTCAACATTAGTTCCTAGTTCATTTATACTAGATTCATTAGGAACTGAAAACAAAAACTGATCCAATTCAAAAAATGATTCAATTTCAGAAAACCATATCGTCCAAATGTCTTAGTAGTGACGACTTGGATAGGTTATACAAAACCCTACAAGGTTTTCTCTCCCCAAGTCCATCCACTAAGTCTTATGATGACAAACCTAAACCAATTCATGTTAATTTATCTTAGAAACATTTTATTAGTGATGATTTAGACATGTTAGATGAAGCCCTTACGGACTTCATCTCTCCTAGATCATCCACTAAATTTTTGACACAAAAGGATGCATGCATCAATAATCATGATAATCATAATTGTTCTTCTCCTGATATCTCTCCCATTGGTGATGAGGATAACTTTATGAAAGAAGACAATCATTTAAGAATATGAAAGCCTTGCTTGTCTTCCTTTGCCTCCCTCTTGTGACAACATTATGACACACAAATCTGAAATCATTGCCACTACCTTACCAAGTCCCCTTTCATCTCCCAATACCTCGCCTCCTTGTGACAATCATTTACTGAACACGGATACAATCCTAACTAATAAGGAAAAACACATTTGTGTGGAGGATATGATTGAGAACTATGAAAATCCTACTTTCCCCACTCAAGAATACATTATAGGACATGTTGATGTCGATAATCATGACAATCCACCCTTTTCTTCTCTTACTATCTTCTCTATACATGAAGATAGTTTAGTGTTAGAGGATATCAGTAGTGAAACTCATGAAAAACTTATGGGTAACCATGAAACTCCTAGTTATCCTTCTTTTGATTCCTCTCCTATGATCAATGAAGCTATCTTTCCAAATCCAATTATGACATTCAATGAACATATTATATCTCCTTCTAGGGGTAATATTATGGCACATAAGAATGACATCTTAGTAACAGTCAACAACCAAATAGAGCCTCCTATCAACCCTTAATCATCACCTTATGAAAGCTCACACTATACCTAACCTCATTTTTCCAAATCATAGTCTTCATGATTTTCCTTTCACAGCCATCAACCTGTCCAAAAAGCCTTCACTAAACATCCATACTATCACCAACCATTTTTCCAAGCAACCTTTACCCTTGTCACATCATAAATCAATACATAAATAACATTAGTTGCTGCTCCTTGCCATGTAATAGTTGTAGGATCAAATAATTCTCACTCTTACATGTTTCACATCCCTTGCAAGGGGAAGCATATTGTCATCCACTTTAGGCTCACCCAAGTTGTCCTGCATTAAGTGGGGGTAAAGGGTTAGAAAGCCTTATTCCTTATATGTCACTTGTCATTGTCTCTTTTTACTACTTGTTAACTTTTTATGAACATATAAGAACAAACTTGAGATGTGAATGACATTTCTTAATATTGACTCACATGTGACATACTCCCTTTGTTCATGACATAGAATAACTTCTAAACATATGACTTGGCATAGGGCTTTCCAAGTTGGCTCTCATGTATTTTTTTCCTTTTTCATTTTCCATTTCCTACTCTAAATTAATTGCTCATAGAACGATGTGTAGCAATTCCTTTAAAGTGGGGGGCATACATTACCATTAATTCATTTGCATTCTTGGTTCCTAGTGTAGTCTTGTTGTTTATGTGATGCATTTGTCACTTTGTGGATGACATTAGGTGTGATGTCCTTCATAATTGTGATCTATCTTAGCATATTACATTCCTCTTGTTGGCCTGGTTCGATGCACTGCATCCCCTAAGTTGTGAATATACTATCCTTTTTGTAGACATGAAAAATATCCTGATCAACTAATTTTGATTATTCTTTAATCACCCCTCTATTAACCATTTAATTAATCCATCTTAATTCCTCTCTTAATCAAATCAATCAAATTCACTCAATTAAATCATAAATCAATCCTAAAGTCCCTCTTTAATTAAATATATCAATCTTATTTAATTAGCTTCTAAAGTTCTTCATTTAATTAAATACATAAAACTTATTTAATTAAACCACTAACATTATCCCCTTTAGCTAAATAAATCAAAATATTTATTTAACTAAATCTAAATCATTTTTCATCTCCTTTTGATTTATTTTAATCCATAAATCTAAATCAAATGGGTCAAATCACCTAACCTCCTCTTATTTAATCAAATCATGATTAAATCTAATCTTAATCCATGTCACATCCTCTAGCTTTTCCCACTTGCACAAATAAATCAATTTAATTAATTTATTAAATCTTCATTTTCTCTCAATAAGGCATAAAAGTGGAATATTCCTCCATTTTAAATCTCCCTCCAAATGGGATGACTCCTTCCAACAAGGCATTTATTTCATCTTACAAGTCCTTTTTGATTGAGCCAAGTGGCCATTACTCTATTTGACTGTTCATCCACCTTGTCATTTCACCCTTTTCAAATTTTAAATTTATGCATTTATGAGCACATTCATAAAAAAAGTGCACATCCTTCATCCATCCATCTCTTGACAAGTGGCACCTTGCCATTGGTTGAAAATAGTCCCACATTGCTTCATTTTGGGAATTTCTCCAACTTGTCATTCTATAAATAAGAGCCTTATTTTATTTTAGAGAAAAGTTACTCTCTTCATATTGAGAACTAATTTTTTTCACTTCATAGCATAACAATCTTCATCATTTCATCATATGATTAAAAAATTGTGGTGTTACTTTTAAATATTATTGATTCTCAATCTCTAAATTTTTATTTTGTAATGTTTATAGGTTGACCTTAGAATCAAGCATTGGAATCAAGTGAAAGCAAAGAAAGATTGGAGTCAAAGAAAATCAGGTGTTCAAACTTGAAATTCATAAAGCATTTTTAAATGCTTTGAGCTTCCACTCTATGCCTTAGTTTTCTATTTTAGATTAACTCACATGTTTTTTGGCTCTAAAAAAAACATTTCATTTTTTGCTACAAAGGACTTATAAAGAACTTTAGGAAAAACTCACTAGATTTGGTTTAAGGATTAACAATTGAACAAGGAAATCTCCATATTTTGTTTTGGTGTTAAAAAAAGAATCAAATCATTGCTTTGTGGGTTTAAAATGAAAAAATGCTACTTTATCTTGTAATTTATTACTCAAAGTAATACTATTGCAAGGACTTATGCACTTCTCTCATGCCTCATGATGATCTTGAGAATCAAAAGGCCTTTTGGTGATCTTATGTTAGGTATATTAATTTCCTCCACACTTCATTTTTGGATTAAAATTGAACACATCTTGCGAGTGTGAGTGGAACATATTGTGTGTGTTCTCTCTTTGTTTCTCAACAAAGATCAATTGAACTATGAATATGTTTGCTCACTTTTTTTATCTTAGAGGACCTTCCTTGAGGAAAAAGTACTCACCCAAGGGAATGACTCAACTGGTAACACACTAAATCCAAGTGTATTTCCAAACAGGATATAAAAGTGGGTACTAGAACAAAGGCCAATATGAAATAGTTGGTTCTGATGAGAAGGGAAACAATGGTCTCTTGCCACATGGATCAATCCCTATGAATGAAAAGTTTGAATTAAAACCCTTGTTTTAGAAAGGCCAAAATCCCTATCTATTTGTTGGTGAAAGAACGATCATTCTGAAGCTACCCCACACTTTTACAATTTTTAGTAGAAATGGAAAGTATGACATGGGAGTTTCATGGGTGTTGATGCTTGGATGCCCCATATAATACAGTGTTTTGGAGGGGAGCCAGTGGGGTCAAGCATCTAACCATTCACTAAAAATAAGAGTAGCTAGACTTTTCCAAGTGGGGATTCAAAAAATATAGTTTTTCATAACCATAGGATTGTACTTGTTCTTGGCTACAAAACACTTTTATTGCTCATAAACATTTGGAAACAAACATTCAACATTGTCATCAAAACTTCAAACCCTTTAGGAAGAAAATATCTTTGACAAGATTCATGTGTTATTGCTTTCCCTTGGGATTTTATCCTTAGATGTTTCTAAACACTTGTACTTATATCTCAATTTGCTTACTAAATTCAACAATAGGAATTTTTTTCCTTAAATTCCTTTATTTCCACATAATACACTTTGTGGGATGATAAGAAGTTGGGACATGAGACATTTAGTTTGAAGAAACCTAACCAAAATTGTTTGTGGTAAAAGGAAGTCACTAAGAAAAGTTAAGAACAATTTAACCCCACACATGTGTCTCAAATGATTTCAAGCAAGATAAAAATATGGAAACCAAAGTCAAAAGCTCTTAGTCAAAAAGATCATCAAAAGCATATTTCAATACTATACAAATTTAGACGAAAATTTCTTTTTAACTTTTAAAGAAAAGCTTCAAGAAACAATCTTCATTTGTACTCATTCTATTATTGTCAAAACCCAAATCTTTTGAGGGAGTTTGAGCATCTTGTTTAGAGTAAAGTGTGTTCTTCAAAACCGAGGTCTTGCAAACAAGAATCTTTTTTGGTTCACATAGGATCAAAATAAAACTTTCATCCATCTTTGAAACATCAAAACCAAAATCATTTCATCATAAACTCTTGAAAATCTTGGAAAAATCCATCATGTTAAACTTTGGGAAAATCATTTGAAACAAATCCAAATCATCTTGTTTGATTAGATGTGTGTAGATGCATCCTTCTCCACACATTTAAGTCAAATTATCAAATCTTGTGAACAATTTATCCCTTGATAACATCCAACATCTTGGGGTTTAGGAATTCATAATCCAAAATCAAAACCCAATCAAAATCATCTTGTTTGGTTAGGTGTGTTTAGATGAATCCTTCTTCTCACACTTAGTCAAATTAGCATCTTGAGGATAAATTTACTCTAGAATAACATCTAACCTCTTAGATTTTATGAGTTCACAACCCAAATCCAAATCAAATCAAATCCTGAATCAAAATCAAACATCATTTAACCAAATTCCTAAAGTTTAACATCTCCTTTAAGATTTCTCAAGAGTTCTAAAACATTCATATCATCCACATTTCACACATTTCACCATCATACATTTGATCCTTAAATCATCTTAAATTTTATCTTTAGTACCTAAAATTTAGATCAATCCAAAAAAATTAGAGATTCATCTCCCATATTATTTAAAATTGATCCCTATTTTATGGTGCAAACAAGATATCAACACAAGAAGGAAATGGAGACCAACAAAGAAAAATCTACTTCAAGTGACTTAAGTCAGAACACTCTCAAAATGAATCCCATTGGTTCTGGGAGTCTCATGATTAACCTTCCTCCATTTTTGCAAGACTATCAAGGGGAAGGTCAAGTGGAGGAACTTACCAATAATCCCTTTGGGATGTCACAAGAGGAAATCACTGAAATGGTCCAAAATTCTGAAAATCATTAAATTATCAACATCATGATGACTCAATCCCTCACTATACATGCTTGAATTAGTAAAGAAAGGGGGTAAACTCGCTTCTGATTTCGATGTGAGCACTATTGTGGAACCATGTTTTGGGGTCATGCCTCCAATCTCATCCACACTCCCCATTTCATCCACACCTCCATTCCAAAATATCACTCAAACCATCCCTCAAATTACATCATCTATTTCTCCAACTCAACCCATTGTTAACAAGGGAAGTGCATTTATTAATGCATTGCAAACACATCCCCTCATAAACAATCAATATTTGGATGCAAAAAAAATCTTGGGATAGTCCATACCCCAAAATCCATCACATCCATATGTCCTCCTCACCTTTCATGATCCTAATGACCCATTATCATCTTTTTGCACAACACCTCTCCCCATAACCTCGCAGGAAGAAGGAGACATATTTGGAACAGGGGTCATCTTTGACACATCTTCATCATTCCCCCAAGGGAGTATGCCACTCACATTTCCACCACTCCCCCCTTTCCATCAATATCCACATCACCTCTTGGTTTAGGTCTCCCCCTTTACCAAATGGCAATCAACAAAATCAAATGAACCCTCCAATCATTAATCAAAATATCATATAGAATCCTTCCATCTTGTCATCGACATCACAACAACAGATGGTAACCATCCCAATAATGCAAACCACCACCATCACATCATCAACTATCCCCCAAACATCTCAAAACATGGTCTCTCAAGGACCAAGCATATCAATATCACCATCCACCACTCAAACCCCAATCATCAACACGATGGTGCCTCTCATCACCAGACCAAGCACCATTCCAAATCCATCTCCACCAACACCCCCACCAAACTCAAACACATAAAACAAATACAATATTGTGTTGCAAGCCACTCAGCAGGTTGGCTATCAAAAAGTGCTCAAGAAAATCCAAAACTGACAAGCTACACACCTAGCTGCTCAACAAGCTATCCAAGCTACTCAAGTTGCCAAAGTCACACAATAATCACAACAAGAACAATAGGCTGCACAAGATCAAGCCTTATTACAACAACAAGCAGCCCAAGCCACTCAAGTAGCGCAGGATGCACAAGCTGCACAAATTGCACAAGCTACCTAACAAGCACAAGACTAGGCTCAAGCTCAGGAACAAGCACAAGCTCAATCCCAATACCAAGCTCAATAAGAACATGAACAAGCACAAGTGCATGCAGAGACACAAGAAAAGTATCTTGCACAACAACAAGTAGCCCAATAGTAAGAATATCAGTAAGTGCTAAAAAAATACCAAGAGCAACAAGAAGCAACCCAATTAGGATCCCAACAACAAGTTTTTTTGGTGCAACAACAATAACAACAACAAGCTTAACAATAGACACTATTAGCACAACAACAATAGGACCAACAACAAGCGTTGTTGGTACAACAGTAATTGCAAGCATACTTGGCACAGCAGAATGTGCAAACACCATCAATAAACATACCAACCAATCCACCCATCCCACAAATAATTGAACCAACACAAAACACTTTCATCCCACCCCCTAGTTCTCAAAATTATGTCACAACACAAATCTATTTTCTCTCACAATAGGTGCTTGATCTTCAATGAGGGAAAAACACGAAAAACACCCAACAACTTGTGTCCTTATCCATTTTACAGGAGTCTTGTAATGAAACCACTACCAAAGGGATTCAAGATCCCAAAATTTGATAAATACCATAAGACAGGAAACCCTAAAGATTACATCAAGGAATTCCAGGTTCATTGCATGGAAGTCACATATGGCGATACTTATCTTATGCGGTTGTTTCCTAGAAGTTTGGTTGGACAAGCTATGGAATGGTTCACTCATCTTCCTCCAAGCATCAAAAAATTCAAGAGATAGTAGATGCATTCATCAAAAACTACACATTCAATATTGGTATGGATGTTAGTCTAGAAGAATTATCATCTCTGAAACAAGGTAAGGACAAATCATTTGCTTCTTTCTTACAACAATGGTGATCCAACTTCAATTGGAGCAAATGGGCCATGCTCGAAGAACAAGTGTTCACTATCATATCCAATCTCGAAGGAACCTTGGCATTCCATCTCAAAGTGCAAAGTATCACCACATATGAACAATTGATCTCCAAGGAACTCAACTTCGAACAAGACCTTATGTCACAAGGAAGATCACCTACATATCCTGAATAGTAGAGCAATTTCCCATCCACTAGTTACAATGTCAAACCTCACACATGGGAAAAGAATCAAAACATTACCAATGATGGTGTTGTCGATGCCAAATTTTTCATTAGTGCCCCTCGAAAAAACACACCCACACCGCAATAGCAACCCCAAAACTACCATCAAAATAATCATCAAACTAATACAACAACACAATAGCCAAACAATCAAGCGATCAAAAATGACAACGATCAAAGTGGACCACCCTAGCAAAACAATAACTCCCCCAAGCAGAAATACATTTCCCTTGGAGAGCCACTTGAGGTCATAATGAAGAAATTAGTAAACGAAAACCTCATATAGGCTCCTACCTATGAGAATTACAAAGAACCAGATGTGAAACCACCTTGCTACAATGAAAATTAGCTCTATGACTTCCATAAAATCAAAGGGAACACCACTAATAGTTGCATGAGGTTGAAAAACCTAATCCAAGACATCATTGATCAAAAAATCATAAATGTGGAGCAGCTAGGAGGAAATCACAACTCAAAATCTACACGCATCTAGTGCCTAACCATAAAAACAAAGCGAATAATAACACTGATAAGGGGAAGGGTACCTTCAAGAGCTTGAATCATGTGTACAACCATGTTGTCACATCCCTGGATAAATATTGTGCTACCATGACCATCAAAGGAGCCCATGTTGATTGTGAAGTCACCACAAGAGGCAGAAAAATCACCATTGTAGGGTCATCTCAGCCAAACAAAACACCCAGGCCCAACCCAAAATCTATTCCCAATGGCTATAATGTCCTTGATCAACTAAAAAGAACCCCAACACAAATCACCATCATGGAGTTGCTAAAAATTTAATCCTCCTACAAGAAAATCCTTGAGGAAGCATTGGCTTCATCAACCATCCCTAGAGATCTTGATGGGGAATAATTCCAAGCTATGGTTGAAAACATCATCATGCCGAATCTCTTTACATTCTCCAATCAATATTTTCCTGCTCAACAATTTCACAACCATGCACTCCATTTAAAGGTCCTAGTGCATAAAAATAAAGTCAAGCGAGTATTGGTGGATGGAGGTGCAAGTTCAAACATTTACTCCCTCAAGCTCATTAAGAACCTGAAAATCTTAGAGGATTCCATTGAAAAATCCAAAGGTATTACAATCAAGGCATATGATGATCAACAAAGAGTGTCCCAAGGAACAATCCAAATCCCTATTCAAGTAAGTTCAACAATCACGAAAACAACCTGTCAGGTCGTAGAACTCGACTTGCCTTATAAAATTCTCCTAGGACGTTTGTGGATCCATCCAATGCAAGAAGTAGCATCACCTTCCATAAATGTATAAAATTTACATATGAAGTCCAAGAGGTCACCATAAATGGAGATCCTGAACCATTCTCTTATTGCAAGAACCTAGAGGAAAAATACTACAAAATTCCTCAAGTGCCTAAAAAATGATGAAGGCCCATCAACACCATACATTGATCCAGCCACTCTTGCTTCCACTTCTATGACAGAGACATCCACCACTCCTGCCATCCCCACCATCTTTGATATCAAAGTCATCATTGAAGACAATTGTTGTGGGAAATACACAATTCCCAAAAATGATTTTGTGGTAGGAGAGTTACCAGAATTTCCTATATCATGAGGATGACCAAAATCACATGAAGCCTCCACATCCTAAACATCCCTTGAAGAATATCCCAAATTTAGAAGTTGGGGAGATCTCAGTCAAGAAGTAATAGAGGACAACCTATCCCATCTCCTATACCAAGACAATAGACTGAAAACCAATCTACCAATGGACGATAGCAGCAAATGTTTTCAAATGATGCTCGCAATGGGCTATGACATAAACCAAAAATTGGGGAAAAATGACAACGAGCTTCTAATACCTATCATTTCAGAGACACAAATGAGAAATCTTGGCCTTGGATGTACCCCTTTGAGAATAACCATACGTGGCCAAAATCCCTTAATTAAGAAAGTGAAAGCTCCTTAGCAAACAATAGTTGCCCTTAAATTGCCCATATCCACAGGTCTTCCCTTAGACAATTTCACCTTTGACATCACTGAGGTGTGTAGTAGTGAGGATGATGAACTTGAGAGAAGAATACCCTCCCTATTTGAAGAGTCTAACCTCTTTATGATTAGCTCCCTATCCTATGAGTCTGAAAACCAACCCCATGAAATCCACCTAATCTACCCATAATTCATCGATTATGAGCAACAAGGACCGCCAATTCTTGACACATTACAAAATGATAAGGCACTCTCAGAATTCATGAGACTATGGGATAATATTCCATGTGGGAATCAAAAATTAGGATTCATCATTGATCTAGATACACATGCATATTATGGGAAAATGATTGAGTCCCTCAGTCACAAAAGTGAAAAACTGAGAATAATCTCTAGGTCCTTGAGTGAAAACCACACTGTGGCACTCTCTAACCCAAAAATAGTAAAAATAAAGGACACATCAGATGGTGAAAACCTCTATGAGGAACCTAAGGATGGGAGATTCAATATTCCTCTTAAAGCTTTACACCAAGAAAAATTAGTGGTCCTAGCCAAAAAATGCAACCTAGTCAACTTGGGAACAAAAGAGACACTGCATATCATATTCTAGCAAAGTAATTATTGACAGAGGAATAGGAGCTTGTAGTCACATTCTTGAGAGAATGTAAATTCAAATTTTCATGGAGCTATGCAGACATTCCCAGGCTCAATCCATAAATTTTGTTTCATTATCTAGCAATTTTCCCTGAAGCAAAGTCTGTCTGACAAAAATTGAGAAAAATGCATCCTTAAATCTCCCTGCTAGTGAAAATGGAATTTAAAAAGCTACTTGATGTAGAATTCATAAGACCAATTGACTACCCCGAGTGGGTATCAAATCTAGTTCTTGTTTCAAAACCAGATGGGGGCATCTGAATCTGCATGGATTTCAGAGACCTAAACAAAGCATGTCTAAAAGATGATTTCCCATTGCTTAACATTGAAATGACTATAGACATTATGGCAAGACCCAAAATTCTCTCTCTAATGGATGGTTTTTTTGGGTATAGCCAAATAATGATTTCCAAAGAAGACCAGCACAAAATGGCCTTCACTTGTCCATGGGGGACCTACTGCTAGAACATGATTCCATTCAGCTTAAAGAATATTGGGGCCACCTACCAAAGAGAAATGGCATTAATATTTCATGAAATGATCCAAAAAATGGTGGGAGATTATGTTGATGACATACTAGAAATATCTAGAAAGAGGAGAGATCACATAGCAACGTTGAGCACTATTTTTGACAGGCTAGAGGAATACAAGGTTCATTTAAATCCAAAGAAGTGCATCTTCGGTGTATAGTCATGGAAATTGTTGGGAAACATAGCGTTAGTGAGGGGTATTGAAATAAATCCAAAAAAGATAAAAGTAATCCTTGAGATGGAAGCACCCAAAACATTGAAACAATTAAGAGGCCTCCAAGGCAGACTTCAATCCATCCACAAATTCATAGCACAACTAGCAAATAAGAAAAACCCATATTCTCACCTACTTCACAAGGGAGTAGCATACAAATGGGATGACAAGTGTGAGGAATCCTTCAACAAAATCAAAGAATATCTACTCACACCGCTGGTCCTCATACCACCAATCCTAAGAAAGCCACTAATCATTTAAGTTTTAGCAACAACAACAACCCTTGGAGCTCTCCTAACTCAACATAATGAAAATGGGACAGAAAGGGTCATCTATTACATTAGCCACACAATGGTTGGGCATGAGTTAAACTACTCATTCATTGAAAAAGAATGTCTAGCAGTAGTGTTTTCTTCACAGAAATTCAAACATTACATGTTGGCTCAAAAAATCAAACTCATCGCCAAAATTGACCCCCTAAAGTACCTACTATCAAAGGCAATGCTTACAGGAAAGATGGCCAAGAGGTTCATGATTCTATCTAAATATGACATCTAGTATGTGGAATGAAAGGAAATCAAAGGCCCAATAATCAAAAATTAGCTTGTAGAAGCACCCATGTATTTAGAGAATCCATTCATATCATAGTTTCTAGATGAATCCATCTTCAATCTCAGCATAGTTTACTATTGGAAACTCTACTTTGATGGTTCCTACATGCAACATGGTTCAGGATCTAGTGTCTTCTTCATCACCCCACAAGGGGATTGTATACCTAGATCATACAAGTTGGAATTCCCCTAAACTAATAACATTACATAATATGTGGCTTTAAGCATAGGTCTTAGAATAGTAGTGCAGTGGCACATCATGTTCCTCAAAGTATTTGGAGACTCCCAGCTAATAATAAATCTAGTAAATAATGAGTACCAAAGAAAGGATGATAAGATGACTCCATACAAAAAGTTTGCAGAGGGTCTCAAAGAATCATTCATTGATATCACATTTGAGGAAATTCCCAAAGAAAACAATAGAGCAGTCGATGCCATGCAAATGATTGTATCCCTACTGGACATCCCTCACAACGTCTCGAGACATGAATTCTTGGTAGAGAAACTTCTTGTACTTGCATTTGAGGTACCAGAGTCAGAATATGTGTGCAAAATCATTGGTCCTGATGATCCCTGGTACCATGATATTGATACCTACTTTCAAATAGGGTTCTTACCTATTGACTTACCCTCAGGCCTAAAATGAACCTTTCTCAAGAAAGCATCCTAGTTTGTCATCCTAGAAAAAATCCTTTACTATAGGAGTAAAGAAGAAGCCTTATTACATTGTTTAAATGTTGAGGAGGATTTGACTACCTTAACTGAGGTGCATAATGGTATTTTTGGTTCACACTCGAGTGGAATATCCTTTCCTAAGAAATTACTGAGGATAGGGTATTATTGGCCTACAATGGAAAGAGAAGCACATGACTATGTCAAAAGGTGCCTACAATGTCAGTAACATGGGGACCTTATCCATACTCCAACTCAAGAGCTTCATCTTATTGTCACACCATGGCCCTTTTCATAGTGGGGGCTTGATCTCATCAGAAAGATAATCCCCACCTCATCTAATGGCCACAAGTTCATGATAACTGCCACTAAGTACTTTACCAAGTGGGTGGAAGCCATCCCCATGACATACATCACTAGAAAGCAGATATCAAAGTTCATCTTGAACTACTTCATATGTTGATATGGTGTTCCCCAAGTTATTATCTCAAATAATGGGACACCTTTCAAGAATCAAGATTTTCATGACCTATGTGAAAAATTCAAAATCCAACATCACTTTTCCACTCCATATTATCCCCAAGGAAATGGCCAAGCAGAAGCCACCAATAAAACCATTTTGAAAATCCTCAAAAAGGCAATCAATGACGTAGTTCATGATTGGCATCTATGGCTAAATCCCACCCTCTAGGCCTATTGAACTAGCATCCACACACCAATAGGTACCACCCCTTCTCCCTAGTCTATGGATCAGAGGTTATATTACCTATTGAGATCAAGCTCCCATCATTGAGAATATCACTACAAAACCTCATCAAGGAAGAATAATATCGAGTATCAAGACTGAATGAGCTAGAGCTACTGGATGAGCAACATATGGATGCTTTAAATCATTCATAGGTCTATTAGAAATAACTCAAGAGGATCTATAACAAAATTATCAGGATTCAGAAATTCCAAATTGGAGAACTTATCCTATAAGAGATTAGAAGAATGTTCCAAACCCAAACAACAAAGGAATATTTGAACCCAACTGGTTGGGACCATTCATCATCACAACAAACTACAAGTTGGGGGCATATCAGTTATCAACACCTAAAGGCAAGCCTCTGTAGGAGCCCATGAATATCTCCCATCTCAAAAAGTTTTATGCCTAAACTTGCAAGGTATAGAACCAAAAAATCAAAAAGAAAATTAGAAAATGTCCTAAAAAAATGGTCACCCTGATGAAAACCTGGCAAATAGGTGTCTTGGTGACAACAAAAAAATTAAAAAATTAAAAAATCCCAACAAAAAATTAGAAAAAGGATCAAAAACAGTAAAGAGAAAAATTGTCCTCTAGTGAAACTACTTCGGTGGCACTTTTGGCAAGTACCTTGGTGAAAACCTCACAAATAGACGCCTTGTGTAAATAAGAACTTTCCATCCACCAGGATCTTCACAACTTGTTCTGCATCATCCATCCATTATGCTTTCATTATCCATCACATTCCATATCTCCATCCATCATCCATTTGCATCTGTACCCTAGGTTGGTCCTATGTTCATTTCATGATCCCTCCTAGTACTACTTGGTCACACCCACAAAAGGATATGAAAATCACAGTAAAATCTTTCCTGGGTATTGGACATTCCGACAAGTGACTAATATCTCTCTCTGTGGACATTCCTTTACTTGTAAAACTAGGGGACACATACTTTAAATGGCACGGCAAAATATATGCACTAGGAACTAACTTCGGTCAAATCTTAGCAGAGATAAATACTGGAAAAGAATTCTATCTACGCAGCAGGAAGGTAATGCAAAGTTTTTTAACTCAACCATGATTTGATTAAAATGGAAACCATAACAACTACAACTGAAACACAAACCATGAACTAGCCTTATGCTGGAGGAACAGACACAGGGATGGATTCTCTATGCTACAGGAGCAGTACAAGACTGAGTTTGTATGAAAACTTCAAAAATGAAAGCTAACTAAAGATCAACAGAAAAGAACAACTAACTAACTAGCTATAGATACTTACTAAGTGGGCCCCCTTAGCAAGCATCTACTGATTATGCAAGTGTTGAACTCAGAACTTCATTAAACTTTATTCATGAAAACAAAATGGTATACATTGCTTTGTTGATATGGAAACTAACAACAAACTCTATCTCTTGTCAAACAGATTCTGCTTTTCATTATCATACTAACTCTTACATGATATCTGTTACTCTGTTTCTATCTTACTCTAACTATAATCTCCCTTCTCTCTCATGCAAGAGGAGAACTTTATTAAAAATTAGAAGAGCAACTAACTAACTAACCCTATCAAAGAAAGACATGGAAGTAAAGTGTATCCCAGAATCAAGGAACAAACTTCATAAATGAATTTATGCGTTTAACCCAATCCGGAGAGAATCTAGCGCTCCACTCTTTCCAGATTGACTGTCATTAAAAATCTTTCCCAATGGTTTCGGTCAAAGAGTCTTCGCCGGAGCTCCCTCGAAGTCATGCAAGAAATGGACTTTACTGCAAGCCGAGATCGGTTGCGCTTGACTCGATCATTCTTCAACAACCTATGAAACAAATGCGAAAGATAAGGTGTATGGCACATACACAATATCCATTCATTAATCACACATTCAAATCTATTTTATCATTCAGAAACTATATGTGATATACCAGTCATTTAGGGAGTCAACGGGGCAATAAATGTAATCAAGTCAACACAATAAGCTGTAGGACTATGAAAGTATTTTGCTACAGGATATCCCCATAAAAGGTTTCAAAAGAGTTTTAAACAACCACAAATAACAAAAGTAAAGGTACTAAAAGTTTATCATATCATCCAAACTATGAGCACATTTTGGGCTCATCACTGCCCCCTACTTAGCCCAATGCTAGCCTCCAGCATTAACTTTCCTGGTGGTTTCTCTGAAGTCAATGGTTGCTGCATGACTTTGAAACGGATTTCCAAACCTGTAATAAAATCCTCTGAAATCCCGACACCTTTCATACCTTTGGTCTTCTAAACCGTCATTAATATTTGTAGCCTGGCGAGGATAAAGGGGCCACATTAGCATAGGAGGTCTGAATGTTAATGGCAACCATAGTTCAAATCTTGTTTAAAGTCCCAATTGTATGTATCTGCTTGATCTTTTAAGAGCTGCTATGAAATTTAGGGGACTATGAGGTTCGGATCTTCTTAATCCAACAGTTAATCTTTCCCATCTTTTCTCACTTCTGGTATATGCTAGTCTCCAAAACGAATATTGTTGTGCCTGAAATTCATCATATACCTGTTTCCTGATATCAAATATTTTCTCTCTGGCTGTAACATTATTAATCCCATATGTCAGAGCAAACCAATCTTTCAACATTGCATGGGGGTTTGAACTTTGAGAGTGTAATGGAACAGGCTCAGTTTTCTCAACTTCCTCATATGTTTCCCACTGACTACCATAATTCACTTCATTTGCTGCCCATGACATAAATTCTCTCAAATGGATATCACCAATATACATAAGAGGATTACATTCCATTTCAAGTGGAATTAAAAAGCCATGTAAATAGAATTCACACAGAGAATTTCTTAGCCAATTAGGGGCTGCCTGGTATGCTTCATAAAATTCTTTGGCAGTGTGAAGTATAGGATCTTGGTTTTTGGAAATTCTCATCAATTGGAACCATAAAAACTATTCTTTAAGGCGCAGAGCATAAACTCTGGGTGGCAGTCTACATTCCATAATCTGACCGGTCACTTTTAACATTTCATCCATTTTTGCTTTCAACTCAACAATTTCCTGTTTCTGATTTTACATTTCCTTTTTCAACTTCTTCTTTTCTACTTCCCATAGACTTTGTTGCATATCAGTTTGGGCTATGTGTTGGAAAGTCAGGGTTTGCAATGTAACTATTTCCCAGTTAGCTTTAACATACTCCAAAAACTCAATCAAAAATGTCTTCTTATAAATGACAATAGCTTTACAAGCTACAAGGTGAAATACAACTTCACTAGGCACATTCAATTCTTTAGTCTGTTCTTGCTCTTGCTACAAAATAAATTCTTCTTGTTGGTGCAGTGGAGAAGTCTGTGCTTCCTCTGAAAATTGCATAGTAGCGGCAGCCAAGTCATCAAGATTTGGTAACCCTTGCTCATTATGCCCTATTTATTTTGTCTCAACTTGTTCCTCTTCAGGAACGAATGAACTTTGAGCAACATTCTCGGGCACATTTTGAGAAACATTAAATTTGGACTCAACAGACCCTTTTGAAATTACAATAACCTCTGGTTGAGGTGAAGCAGGGGAGGTCTTAGATTCTTTCCTTGTGGAAACTCTTCTCAGTACTGATGCAACTGTAGGAGACGTTCTAGTAGCCTTCCTCTTTCTTGTCTGCTCAGAAGGCTCTGCCCTACCAGAGGATGACGGTGAACTAGTGATAGCAACAAGTGTTGTTGTAGGAGAGACGGCTACAGGGGATGGTGCTGCAAGAGAAGGACATTGCCTTTTCTGAGAATGAGGGTCAGATTCTAGGGACCCTTCTGCCTTTGTTTTACCCTTCTCTCTCCCAGTGGCAGACCTAGTTTGTACCCTAGCAAAGGATTCAGGTGCGAAAGTTGCACTCAATTCCTTGCTGAAGATTCAAATTCTCTATTTCCCTTTCTGCTCTGGTTTTTCTTCTGTCGTGTCGTCACATTTCCTTCTTTTCTAAAAATGAACTTTTTGAACAAGCAGTCTTAATCATAATTTCCAATAAAAACATGCAATAAAGAAGAACATGCGATCATATTTGGAAAGTACCAGAAAAGTATTAAAGAAAGATTATTTGTGCAGTTATGGCAATGGCAAAAAGACAGGTTTTAAAAGGTGGATTACCCCGCCCTCTACTTAGAGTATGATATGTGTCCTCACATGTACTAAAGAATAGGCAGAGATTTTGTAATAATGATTGGTACTGGCATAACAGTAAATGAATAGAATAAAATAAATCAAATATGCGATAAGAAAATATATGGCGTACCTTTGATTTTGCACGTACGTGTGAAGAAAGATGGCGGCGTCTGCATGGATTGACAGTTGGGAAAGATATCTTAATTAAGGGTGATGTGGATAGATGAAGTGGATGGGTGACATGGGTGGATGAGATGAATGGATGGAATGGATGGATGGGATGGATAGATGGAAGATAAAGAAGTGAGATGGGGGTGATAAATGAAAATGGAGAAAAAGGGGTTTTCTTTTTTTTTTTTTAAAAGAAAACCTTTATTATGGGCATGCTTTTCAAAATTACGGTGAAGCTGCAGGAGAAAGGCTAAAGCCTTTGGCTGCAGGAAGAGTAGCTGGAGGAACCTGAATGAACTGCTGCATGAATTCTTCTTTGAGACTGGTTTATGGTACAACTGGAGTCAGTGGCCATTAACTAGCAATTTGAAGCGGACTAGATCAATTGTCATCAGTTGTACAGCTCCATTGTTGAACACATTTTCAACTTCATAGGGGCCAAGCAAGCGTGTTGTGAGCTTATCCTGGTTTTCTTGATATCTGGAGTCATATAACAGAGCCTAATCTCTAGCAGAAAATTTCTTGATTTTGATGTGTTGATCATGCCATTTTTTCCTTTACTGTTGGACTGCTTCTGTGTGCTGCAGGGCAGCTTTTCTCATTTCATCCAAAGCATTTAGCTGTAGGAGACTATCCTTCTATACTGCAGATATTTTCATATTGAGTTCTAGAGTTGTCCTCAAAGTTTTATGCTCAAATTCAATTGGCAACATGGCTGTTTTCCCATAAAGTAGCTCAAAAGGTGTGAAACCAGTTGTTGTTTTCCATGTAGTTCTGTAGGCCCAAATTGCTTCAGGAAGTCTATTGCTCCAATCTTTTTTATGGATCTTCACTGTCTTTGTGAGGATCACCTCAATTTCCCTGTTTGTTACCTCCGCCTGACCATTGGCTTGAGGGTGATAGGGGTTGGACTTACTATGTTTGATTTTATAATTATTCATTAGTGCAGTGATCAGATTCGATGTGAACTGAGCTCCTTGATTAGTTACGAGCTCTCTGAGAACTCCAAACCTAGTGAAAATTTGTTCATAAAGAAACTCAGCAACTTTGTTATCCCGAGCATGAGTCATAGCTTTTACCTCAACCCATTTTGTTACATAGTTTGTGCAAGCTAGAATATATGACTTGCTATTTGATGGTGGATCAATTGGTCCCACAAAATCCATTCCCCATTTATCAAAAGGGGTGACTATGATCTACATATATAATGGCATTTCATCTGACTTAGTTGGTCTTCCCATACGGTGGCATCTGTCACATTTTCTTGTATAGGCTACAACATCTTTGTGTAATGTTGGCCAATAATACCCTATTGTAAGAATCTTCATTGATGTTATTTTTGCTACAAAATGTCCCCACATGGTTCATCATGGCAAGCATGCAAGATATCATAAGTCTCATCTTCTCTTACACATCTTCGCATTACTTAATCAGGTCCAGTATAAAACAGACAATTTGCAATCCATGAAAAATTTAAACTTTTTTCTATTAACAACTTCTTTTCTTTTGGGGAAAAGTGAGCTGGTATTCTATTTGCTGCTAGATAATTGGAAATGTCTGCATACCATGGAGTATGTACAACAATGGAGAACAAGTGTTCATCTGGGAACCTATCATCAATGACTTCATGTCCAACAGGTGCAGCTGATTGAAGTCTTGATAAAAAGTCAGCTACAACATTAGCTCTTCTTGGTTTGTCAATGATTGTAATGTCAAATTCTTGTAACAACAGGAGCCATCGTGCCAATCTACCAGAAATGGTAGGTTTGTTCATCAGATACTTGATTGCTACATGGTCAGTATGGACGAATATCTAATAACCTGTGACATAATGGCTAAATTTATTCAAAGCATACACTACTGCAAGCAATTTTTTTTTTGTAACAGTATAGTTGAGCTCAGGACCTTGAAGGTTCTTGCTGATAAAGTAAATAGCATGCTCAACTGAATTTTCTTTTTGACTTAGAACTGCTCCTATACCAAAATTAGATGCATCAGCATGTATGTGAAAAGGAAAATTCCATTTTAGACCTTGAAGAATAGGGGCTTTAGTAAGCAAGTCCTTTAGTTGCAGGAAAGATTTTTCACATGCTTCTATCCACTCAAATAGAGAGTCCTTTGTTAACAGGGCATAAAGTGGGCTGGCAATTTTACTGAAATCTTTTATAAACCTTCTATAATACCCTGCATGGCCAAGGAAACTTCTGACATCTTTTTGTTTTGCAGGAGTTTGTAAATTCTAAATTACTTCAATTTTAGCAGGGTCAACATGAATTCCATTTTTTGAAACATGATGACCTAGAACAATACCTTCTTCCATCATTAGAAAACACTTTTCACTGTTTAGAGACAAATTTTGCTCTCTGTACCTTTTCAATACCTTTTCTAAATTCACCAGTGCTTCTTCAAATGTGACTCCATAGGTAGTGAAATCATTCATATAAATCTCCATGTAGTCATGAGATATATCAGCAAAGATATTAATTACTACTCTCTGAAATGTTGCCGGTGCATTGCATAGACCAAAAGGAAAGAGTGAATAAGAAAATGTTCCCCATGGACAAGTAAAAGTGGTCTTATCATGATCTTTAGGGGCAATTTTTATCTGATTGTACCCATTGTAACCATCCAAGAAGGAAAAATATCATTTGCCAGACAGTGAGTCTAATACCTGGTCTACAAAAGGTAATGGAAAGTGATCTTTTTAGTGGCATTGTTCAACTCTGTAATCTACACACACTCTCCATTTTTCACCTTTCTTGGGGACAATGACTAATGGAGAAACCCATTGACTGTCAGAGATTGGATAAATAAAACTAGCATCAAGCAACTTTTGAAACTCACTTTTAACTATTTCTCTAAGTGTTGGATTTACTCTTCTTTGAGGTTGCCTAACTGGTAAACGATCCTCTTTGATATAGAACTTGTGAGTACAAACTCGAGGATCTATCCCTTGCATGTCTCCATATTCCCATGCAAAAGCTTTATGTTGTTCTTGTAGCATTTTTAATAAGTTAGCCTCTTGCGATTGTGACAACTTGCTATTGATATTCAAGTAATGATCTAGAGATAATTCTATCTGCTTAGTGAGATTACTCATAGAATCTACAGGTGATGTTTGTACCTCTTGTGGAAGCAAATTATGAAAAATTGCTGGAAATTTAGGCAGTGAACTTTCAGAATCTTGTTGCTGCAAGAAACATTGTAGATGGGTACCATTTGGATCAAATGAACTACCCGTATCAGAGTTGTACTGTAGAATTTGAAAAAGCAAAACATCCTCACTCTGAAGTTGTGAGAATGGGTCATTTTTAAGCATCATTAATTGAGCCAAAGAATTGGCTTCTTCAGTTTCTTCCCCCACATCTGGCCAAATAGGTTGGGACAAATCTGGTTGAGGTCTAGCAGGTGGATACAAGGCCAATTTCTTTGTGGACTGTCCATCAGAAATAGTCATATCTCCAGAACGACATCCTATAAAAGCATCAACAGTTGCTAATCATGGTCTACCAAGGATAACTAGATACCCTCCTAAAGTTTCCTTAACTAATAATATTGTGAAGTCAACAGGATACTCTCAAGATTTAAGAGTGACAATTACATCTTTCACCATCCCATTAGGTTTAACTGTGGGTGTAGACCTAATGTTTGAAATATTCAAGGAGTCTATAGTGTGCTTTGTCATAACATTAATGGCAGCACCTAAATCAATCAAAACATTTTTTACAACTTGGCCATTTATATATATCTGCACTACAGGACTTCCAAGATCAATATACTTTGGGATGACTACATTTCCCAACATTATATCAGCTAATTTTCCTAAGACATGAATTGTTTGAGGATCCTTTTTCTTTCGTCCAGGCTTCTTCAAACAGGCCTCTTTAATAGCTTTTCCAAAAGTGGGAACATCTTTAACAACCTAAAATAAAGGGATTTGAATCTGTACATTCTTGAGCTGATCCAGAATGTCAAAAGTGGGCTCTTCCATGGATTTAGATGCAGTACTTTGCAACCTCTAAGGAAAAGGTGGGGTATCTTGATTTTGCAAAGCAGGCTCCTTAGAAACTGTATTAGTTATGGGCATATGCTCAGTAGGAACAGCAAGTGCAGTAAATTCTTCAAGGGGAGAATTTGGTATTTCAGTAATCACAGGTGGTTTTGGAGTAGGTAAAGTAGTTCTAGACCTCAAATGGATGTCATTAACGTTTAAGGCATAAGCTTGATATTGGTTGGCTTCAGCAAGATACGCAAGCTGCTGTGGCTGCTGCTGTTGCTTATTATTAGGATTTGGCAATGGCTAGGTAGACAGAGGTGTTTGTTTTGGAGGTCCAATATTTGTGGCAATTGCTACAGGAGGCGGCATAAGGGCCTGTGGTTATGGCTGTGGAAGCTGCAGGAATCCAGGGGACTGGTTTTGCCATTGCTGAGGGCCTCTCCATTGATGATTTTGCTGCCAATTTCCTGAAGGTGGGGTCCATTGCCTTTGTGGCTGCTACCAACCTCCTTGAGGAGATTGCCATTGTGGGTTCTGATAATTAGGCCAACTTGGTTGAGGTGGATTCCAGAGTGGTGGCGATCCATATGCATGTTGCCATTGGTCATTATAGCCAGAATAAGGATTACCAAAAGTTAAAGGATCTTGAGGCATACCTTGTCTTTGGGCTTATGGTCTCCTTTGTGCAAAAAAGAACACTTGATCATCATCACCTTCTACTGGCTTGAAATCAGTAGGTAGTTGCCTAGCTTCCAAATTAGCCACCATCTTGCATCTGCAGTCACACTTCTTCTATCTATAGTATGGATAGAAGTCGGCCAAAACTGCCTCAACCTCCTCATGTTTCTTCCGAGCTTGCATAGTGTCCAGTTGCGTAGCCATAATATTAATGATGTCTTGCTTGAAGTCAGATAGCAAATTTGTTATCTCCATCCAGGAAACTCCACCAGAAGAAGATTTCCCCATTATAGCATGATGACCTTGACCTTTTTAACTATTGCTCGAAAGTAGTTAAGACATATTTGCTTTATATCATCCCAAGGCAGTTGGGTTATATCACCTCCTCCCATCAGGTCTAGGGTATCTATATAGGCATCACTGATTCCTCTTAGAAAGAGTAGTTTCTGAGAGTCCTCGTTGAGAGTATGGTTTGAGTTCCTTTTTAGTAAAAAAAAAAACTTAGAAATATAATCTTCCAAGCTTTCATCCTCCTTCTGCTGAATTCAGAATATGTCATCACCTTTGTTGGCGCTCTTACAATATTCCTTATACTTTTCAAGGAATTTTGTCTGCATGGTCACCCAACTATCGACGACGCCTCTTCCCAGACTCATGAACCATCTCCTTCCTTCAAGGTGGAAGGAAATAACTTCAGTTTATGAGCGTCTGTGTTGTAGTCATAACTGCGACAGAGGACATCAAATTCAAACAGAAAAGTTTATGGGTCCTCCATAACCAGGCCATAAAATTTTGGAAGCAAGGAAGAGGGAATGTTTTTAAGATTGTCAGTATCTCTCTGGGGAACAATGGGAAACTCAAATGCAGGAGGTGGATTATTAGGTGCATTATTTTCCATGTTTGGTTGCTGGAATAACAGAGCGAATGGATTTTCCTCAGGTTCGTTGTTAGCTAGGTCAAATGGTAGTTCAATAAATATATTTTCAGGGAGGAACCTTCCCAGTGTGTCTCTTCTTCTTCTATGCATGCAATACAGTGAGTAGTGGCTTGAAAGATTTTGAAAATTTTTGACTAACAAACTAAAGTAATGCTAAAAATGACTTCTGACAAATTCCTAGCTGGATGCCATCCCTGGCAATGGCGCCAAAATGGTCACACCCACAAAAGGATATGAAAATCATAGTAAAATCTTTCTTGGGAATTGGACATTCTGACAGGTGACTAATATCTCTCTCTGTGGACGTTCATTTACTTGTAAAACTAGGGGACGTATACTTTAAATGGCGTGAAAAAATATATGCACTAGGAAGTAACTTCGGTCAAATCTTAGAAGAGATAAATACTGGAAAAGAATTATATCTACGCAGTAGGAAGGTAATGCAAAGTCTTTTAACTCAACCATGATTTGATTAAAATGGAAACCATAACAGCTACGACTGAAACGCAAACCATGAATTGGCCTTATGTTGTAGGAGCAGACACAGGGATGGATTCTCTATGTTGCAGGAGCAGTACAAGACTGAGTTTGTATGAAAACTTCAAAGATGAAAGCTGACTGAAGATCAACAGAAAAGAACAACTAACTAACTAGCTACAGATACTTACTAAGTGGGCCCCCTTAGCAAGCATCTACTAATTACGCAGGTGCTGAACTCAGAACTTCATTAAACTTTATTCATGAAAATAGAATGGTATACATTGCTTTGTTGATATGGAAACTAACAACAAACTCTATCTCTTGTCAAACAGATTCTGCTTTCATTATCATACTGGCTCTTACATGATATCTGTTACTTTGTTTCTATCTTACTCTAACTATCATCTCCCTTCTCTCTCACGTAGGAGAACTTTATTAAAAATTAGAAGAGCAACTAACTAAATAACCCTATCAAAGAAAGACGTCGAAGTAAAGTGTATCCCAGAATCAAGGAACAAACTTCATAAATGAATTTATGCATTTAACCTGATCTGGAGAGAATTTAGCGCTCCACTCTTTCTAGATTGGCTGTCATTAAAAATCTTTCCCAATGGTTTCGGTCAGAGAGTCTTCACCGGAGCTCCCTCGAAGTCGTGTAGGAAATGGACTTTTCTTGCAATCGAGAGATTGGCTGCGCTTGACCTCGATCGTTCTTCAACAACCAAAATAGATAAAGAAAAGGCGTATGGAACATACACGATATCCGTTCATTAATCACACATTCAAATATATTTTATCATTCAGAAACTGTATGCGATATACCAGTCATTTAGGGAGTCAACGGGGCAATAAATGTAATCAAGTCAACACAATAAGCTACAGGAATATGAAAGTATTTTGCTATAGGATATCCCCATAAAAGGTTTCAAAAGAGTTTTAAACAACCACAAATAACAAAATTAAAGGTACTAAAAGTCTATCATATCATCCAAACTATGAGCACATTTTGGGCTCATCAGTACTCATCTCATTCTTAAGGTCAGTTTTTCCTACCTCTATCAAAGTAGTCTATTGCATCACATTGGGGGAATTTTCTCATCGGATCAGATTCGTGTATATTCTTGAAGTCCCTAAATCAAAAAATGCAAAAACATCATAAAATCAAAAAATCAAAAAATATTGAAAAATCCAAAAATCCAAAAACATCAAAAAATTAAAATATCCAAAAACATCATAAAATCCAAAAATATTCAAAACATATCAAAATCCAAAAAAAGGTCAAAAATTTAGTCAAAATTTTGAAAACATAGTCATCTTATCGAACAACGGGTCTCTAAACCTTGAATGTAGGCAAGGTTGATATTTGATCATCCCTCAAGACACTTAGGTTAGTCCTTTAGGAGTCTGTCATAATAAACTTGCACTCCATTTGTTCATATCTCATCAATCAAGTTTGTGTTAGTTAAACTACGTGGTATTTGTGTGTATAATGTAGGCAAGGCTAATATGTTGATCAACCCCTAAGGCCCCTAGGGTAGGTCCTTAGGTTAGTCTCTTGGTTAAAATTTTAGAAAACCCCAAAACATTTTAAAATTCAAAAATCTAAACATTTGTAAAATCTCAAAAATACCAAAAACAACCTCAAAACATTTCAAAAAACATTAAAAACATCCAAATATTTGAAAAAATACATCTGTCTCATCTCTCTTTCATCTGCAATAAGCATCTTTCATAATAATCAATCATCGACTGAGCAAAATTTGGTGAAATAGTTGGAAACAAGTCTAGCAGATCTAAAGTAAAGCTCAAAACATCAAATTCTAAGGTTTAAGTCAATACATAAACAATTTGGTCAACTCTTCGTGTCAATAACCTATCATCGTCGAATCAATCCCAAATCAATCATCTAATAACATCATGTCCTAGGATGTATCCTTCCTACAATGGCCATTTTTTATTAGAAAGAACACTTACTGCCATCCACTAACATGTCCTAGGATGTATCCTTCCTACAATGGGCATTATCTATTGGCAATCATTTTGGTTCTTATCCTTAAAAAACACATTTTGTTTTGGTTATTTCTAGTGAAGAACACTAGCTTGTTTGTTTACTTCATCTTTGTCTTTTGATTTATCTTAGTGTTCTCATTCCAAGGACCTCTCGATGATGTCCAAACAAAAGGATTTAGAGAGATAGGAATGGGTCAATGATCATTATCTTTTTATCTACTACGCTTGTTGGATATTTTTGTAATATAACCTTGGTTATACATGCTTTTTTTAGATGCAGGGAAGATGTTTTAGGTATCTTGTTGACACATGGGAATGATTTCCTTCCTATGTTTTGGTCTAAGATGTTTTGAATATCTGAACTATATTTCTGAATAAGGTTTTGTACACCAATTGTGAAAAAAAATACTCCTATTTGATTGTCAAGTCAAAGTCCATCACATTAGGTACAACACCATCTCGGTTCTTTATACCTTGATGCATCATACTTATGTGTGTTATCAAACATAAGGTAAGTGGCCCTTTTAAAGCCCCAATTCATGATTATAAAATAATCCATCTCTCATCATCATCTCTAATAAAGTTGATTTGTTGAATCCTCTTGTCATCATCTCATTTATTCTTTATTCTTTTCCATGCTAACATCATACTAGGATAGTTAATCATCATATCCAATGCATCCATCCTGCATCCATAAACCATTAGCATATCATATCATATCATATAAGAAACACTAATCATCTCACATCCATATTCATCATCATAAAATTGATATGTTAACTATCTAATCATCTCATAATCATAGCATATCACATCATCCATCTCATCCATCTCAAATGCAATGAATTATCATTTTAAGTTGTTTAGGATAATATAGATCGGTTATTCTAAGCATCTTAAAAACCATATCATTTGCATCATCTCCATAACCATCCATATGTCCATCTTGAACCTCTTTGTCATGATATTGACCCTCAAATCAAATATTTTTGCTCGATCTCTCAAGGGCACAATGTACCAATGTACTTCTTTCTACTGGGGAAACTGAAAAAAAAATTAAAAAATGAATTTTAATCGCAACAATTTTATTCTTTGAACCAATGTAGTAAGTTCATAAAATATTGTGATCAACTAACTTCGATTCTTCTTTAATCACCCCTCTATTGACCATTTAATTAATCTATCTTAATTCCTCTCTTAATCAAATCAATCAAATATACTCAATTAAATCATAAATCAATCCTAAAGTCCCCCTTTAATAAAATATATCAATCTTATTTAATTAGCTTCTAAAGTTCTTCACTTATTTAAATAAATCAAACTTATTTAATTAAACCACTAACATCATCCCCTTTAGCTAAATAAACCAAAATATTTATTTAACTAAATCTAAATCATTTTCCATCTCCTTTTGATTTATTTTAATCCATAAATCTAAATCAAATGGGTCAAATCACCTAACCTCCTCTTCTTTAATGAAATCATGATTAAATCTAATCTTAATCCATGTTACATCCTCTAGCTTTTCCCACTTGCACAAATAACTCAATTTAATTAATTTATTAAATCTTCATTTTCTCTCAACAAGGCATAAAAGTGGAATATTCCTTCATTTCAAATCCCCCTCCAAATGGGATGAGTCCTTCCAACAAGGAATTTATTTCATCTTACAAGTCATTTTGCATTGAGACAAGTGGCCATTACTCCATTTGACTCTTCATCCACCTAGTCATTTCACCATTTTCAAATTTCAAATTTATACATTTATGGGCACACTAATCAAAATGTGTACATTCTTCATCCATCCATCTCTTGACAAGTGGCACCTTTTCATTGGTTGAAAATTAGTCCCACATTGCTTCATTTTGGGCATTTCTCCAACTTATCATTCTATAAAAAAGAGGCTTCTTTCCTCATTTCATCATCCATAGTTTAGAGTAAAGTTACTCTTTTTATATTGAGAACTAATTTTTTCCACTTCATAGCATAACAATCTTCATCATATTGGCTTGTCAAAGGATTGGGAAAGGGTCACTTTTCACATCAAAGTGACATTAATCCACTATGGAAAAGGTATGCATTTCGCTTCTTTTATGCTTTCAATTGGTTTATGAAGGATGATGTATTATTCCATAGAGATGTTCGATGTTTGTTTTGTTTTAAAATACTAACCATGCTAATGTGTGTGTTATAATTTTGGCAATTTGCAAATTTTCACATCTACACTTTGATTGGTCCTATCCTAGAGATATTAGATACAATGTTCCCTAAGTCACTAACCTTGCATGAACTTAAAAAGACTCCTTTGAACATCTTTCACATTTTACACTTAGTAGTTTACATTTTTGCATTGTGCATCTTTTGCCACCTTGCCTAATGCAACTTGCATGATTGTCGTACCTTCTTTTCATTTCATTTTTCTTTGTGGTACCTTGTTCAATTTATCAGGAGGTATAACTTTAATATGGTTGAGTGGGAAGCCAACCTAGTTGCATGACTTTTCCCCATAGCCACCTTTTTGTTTGTGAGTGCATACCAACTAGTGTATGTTTCTTACCTTTTTGTGCTTTCTCATCTTGCGGATGGCAAAAAGTTCCATGGCCCTAGAGTGAGTACATTTGGCCCTTCTCACATGGTGGACCATTATGTGTTATGTTTCCCAAGAGTGAGTACACATTCTCTTTTTCAAACAATTTTCCTAGATTTAATCCACAACTAGTTGGATTGACAATCGAATCTTCATCCGATTCATTTCAACACTTGTGTGTCCCTTTGTTCTTATGTCTAGTTTTCCATGAAATATTCTTCCTTGGGGCTTGATCATCCCTCTTTATTCTTGTCATTCCATCTTTCTAACATAAGTTCATTTGAACCCCCTTCTCGATGTTCATGGCTACTTTAGTGTGAGTTTGAAGCAAGTTCACCCTCTCACTAAAGTGGGGGCTAAATGTGCCATAGAAAAATGGCCCTTATCATTTTCATGGCCTTTTAGGTCTTGTTTCATGGTATTAGATCTATTTTGCTCTGATTTCATGTTGTAACATGGCTTGAACATGCATATTTAGGTACTAAGATTCAAATAATGACATCTTGTGAAGGTGTTGTGAAGTGATGTAAGACATTTCTACACTCTTCTAGACTCTATTCATTATAGTTTACCTAATAAATCATCTTTTCATCACTAATCAAGTCCTATTTTGAAGTGTTGTAAGGTCTTGTAACAAGACTTCACACTTTTCTAGGAACAACTTCACTTTTTATCCCTTTCTTATGCTTTATTTGGCCCTTTTATACCCTCATATGCTTTAATTAAGTGTATTCTTGAATGTAAACCCAAGAAACAACATTAAATACAAGTTAATTCCTGACATGCATTTTTAGGTCCTAGGTGGGACCCATTCACCATGGGTTGCAAATGAGTCCCTCTTGGCTCCAAATTCAAAATATTTTAAATTTCCTTTAAGGTTTTTATTTAAAATCACTTGATGTCAGCCTGTGATGAGGTATCAAAAGGTAACTATGGCACAAGATTGTATAAATAAGTGTATTTATATCATTTTCAACCCCCATTCTCTCATGCATTCACCCAGTCATCAAATTCACTCAAGCATTCAAGAATTTACATCATCAAGTCAAGCATAAATCAGACATCTTGAAGAAGCCATTAACATATCTTCAAACTTTTCCAACAAGGGTTTGGTGAGTTTTTACATTTGCATGTTGTGTATTCATCATTCTCTTTCCATTTCACTTCTATTTCTATTTGAAGGCTTTGATTTCCAAAGAGGGGTTTGACCAAGGAAAACCCCTATATCCTAATCCTCAACACTTTTTCCCCTTTGCATGTGTTTGTGTATGCATATTTTATCAAATGGAAAGGTGAGAAAAGGTGTCCATATCCCATAAAAGTCATTCAAGGTGTCTCAAGCCCTATTTCAAGATTGGAAAGAGTCTACAAGTTAAGTTTTGCATATTCAGATCCAGGGAATTTTCAGAAATAGAATAGCATATCATAAGACACAAAATCCTGTCTAGAATTCTCCATTTTCTATAAGAGGACTCATTCACCATTGATGTAAAATCAATCCCATTTCTAGGCTTGAATAGTCATTTTTGTAGATTTGGATACCCAATTCCTCGAAACTAGTTCTAGCACTTTGTAGCAAAAACATGACTCATTCACCCAAAATTGTCAATCAATCCCAGTGAACATTTTTGGTGTCTTCTGCAAGTTTCCAGAGCCTCGTTTCACCCTCTTCCAACTTCCTAGTACATATTTCCAATTGGGTTACTTTTTGTTACAATTTGTTTACATTTCTAGTCAAATAATTTAAATACACATTATGTTTTCCAGCACTTGTACATTAGATTAGAATTACATTCCTTATTCTAAATTTTCTATAGGTTTTTAGCATTTGAATACATCCACACAAACACTTCACACCCCTTTTTCCATTACTTCCAATGAGAACATAAGCATTTTTGGCCCACCTTTCTCCTTCTAGGTGAAAAATCCTAAGAGTTATAGAAAGCAAGTAGGTGCCAAAAATCTATGTTTCACAAGGGAGAGGTGTCGAGAGTATTGAACGGGTCTCTCAAGATACTTCAACACCTAACTAGGCTTAAGTTAGCATAACTAGAGTATAAGACACTAACACCCCCTCTTAAGCATAGATTAGGTGGGTATAGATGAAATGGGTCCCAACTACTAACTAGATGAGGTACCGATCTACAAAATAACCTCTCTAAAAACTAGAGTAAGATAGAAAACCCAATGGAAGAAAAACTATCCTCCAAAAAGAGAGAAAAAGAAGAGAAGACTAGAAAGATTCCCCTAAAGATGATCCAGTTGTTAATTTAGACCTCACCCTAAGAGGAGCTCATAGATGAATGAACTTGCTCTTAGTGAAATGTTTGACGAGGATGTCGACAACTTGTGCTGAAGATTGGAAAAATACTAAGTCAATGACCTAACTATGAATGTGCTCTCTGATGTAATGCATTTCAATCTCAATGTGTTTGGTTCACTAATGCTAAACCAGATTCCTACATATGTGAATAGGATTCCCATTATCACAATGAATGATAGTTTGTTTCCTAAAAGGAATACCAAACTCTGTAAGAATACCATGTAGCCAAATAGCATATGTAGTGGCATTAACATCTCCCCTGCACTCTACCTCTATAGATGATAAAGAAATAACAGATTGCTTCATTCTTGACCAACTAATAGGATTTGAACCAAGTGAGAAGCTGTATCCTAAAGTAGACTTGTGATTCTTTGAATCACTAGCCAAATTTGAATCTATGTAGCCAACAAGATCAATATCTATACCAGCTTTATAGTGAATCCCAAATCCAAGTGACCCCTATAGGTAGTGAAGAATTCTCTTGGCTACTTTCCAATGCAACTCGTGAGGTTCTTGCATGAATCTGGAAACCATGCCAACTACATATGAAATGTTTGGCCTATATTGAGTCAAGTATATTAGACTCCCAACAAGTTGGCAATACAAAGTGGCATCAACCAATGGTGAAGTACAACAAGTCTTAAGCTCGACCCCTGATAAAAAAGGAATTGGAGATGCCATACAAGAAGTCATATGAAATTGTGCCAACAAATCAAGAGTATACTTGGGTTGTGTAAGAGTGATTCTTGAATCAGATTGTGCAATCTCAATGCCTAGGAAATAATGCAAAATACCCAAATCTATCAAATCAAATTTTCCATGTTGAGCTAATGTCACTATTGCAATAATAGATGAAGAACTGTTTGTGATCAAGAGATCATCAACATATAAAACTAGTATAAATTATGAATCATCTTGATGAAATAGATACACATTAGGATTAGAATGACACCTAGTGAAACCTAAAGCAAGGAAGAAGGAATCCATCTTGGCATACCAAGCTCTAGGAGCTTGTTTAAGGCCATAAAAGGATTTCCTAAGTTTGCATACTAAGGATGAATCTTGAACATACCCCTATGGTTGTTCCATGTAGATTTCCTCTTCTAGGTCTCCATGAAGAAATGCACTCTTAACATCCATCTAATGTACTTCCCATCCATATGAAGTAGCAATAGTAAGTGTGAGTCTAGATGAAGTAATCTTAGCAATAGGTGCAAAGGTTTTAGTGTAATCAATGTTTAGAGATATTTACTAGGCCTTTAACTGAGAGAGGATTTAAAAGTTCATCTCAGGCTTCTTGGGATTTGTGTGATTACACATGAGGCTAAGATCATCTTGGGGGGCACCTATAGCCTCTTCTCCTACTTTGCAGATAAGTGACACTTGTGGGTTTCTAATATTTGTGGGTTTTGGAAGTTCTAGCATTGGAGTACTCAGCATGAGGCTGTGATTTGGGACATTTAGCCCACTAGAGTTAGCAGAGAGGAGGTGTTTGAAGACACTTCTTATTTCTACTTTTTGCCCTTGATTGAGTAACCTTGAGCTAGTTCGGTTTTTTTTTTTGAGCCATCATCCCGGAAATATCTCAAGATTACTCAGCAGAACAGGTCCTCTTTCAGGTAGTCACTTCCCTCCTATCATCACTCAGGGGTCAAAAATTTGCAGAGAATATGGACTCCCAAAACCAAGAGAGCCATGCGGTGCCGCGGCACTGAAGTATCCCATTCACGATGTCTTTTGGTGGGTTTTCGCCCTAAGATAGTTTCTTACCGGGAATGTAAATTATATTATTATAATGCTAGTTTCCTGTCTCGGGACGGGCGGGCGGGCGGATGGCGGGCAACGGGCGGACGGGTTGGTTTGCGGATGAGCGGACGGGATGGATGATGGACGGGACGGTGGATGGGCGACAGACTGGGCCGGACGTTCGGTGACGGACGGATGGGCCATTATGGATTATTGGTTTATTTTTAGACTACCATAACAAAAGAGATTCAAAAGACCTCCTATATGATCATCATATAATTTTTAATATTATTTATCCCTAACTAAGATTCAATTTTTTCAAGAAATTTCGAAATGCTGATTATCAAATTTTCTTTATTAGCACAATATCTCTTATTACATGGAAAATCTACTCTTACTCATTAAACATTAAAAAACTTTACATTTACATTATAAAGAAATTAATTGCAATTTTTTTATCAAAATAAAAGTAAAACATAAGTTTGTAATGACATGTGATGGTTAAATTGTGAAGTTGTGATTCTTAATAGCAAGGTTTAAGCTCCTACAAAGGTGTTATTGTAAAGTATTCAAGTTGGTGATGGCATCCCCCAACTTGACCTTAATGGTTCACAACTCGACCAAAAGAATTTACCCCAATTTGAAAATAAAATAAAAGTAAAGAATAATAATAACAAATGTCCTTCACTATTTTTAATCCATTTAATTTTTTTCTTAAGCATTAAATTAAATTTTTGAATTTTAAAAATTGGGTCTTCGAAGTCCTACCTATATATTATAAGCAATCAAAAAATTTATTTAAGTACTGCTACATTGAAATTTCAAATTTTCACCAAATAGATTTAAAAAAAAAAAAAAACCTAGGAGTTTAGAAACTACATTCAATTTGCTACATATTCTATTCTTACATACTTTTTAAATAAGATGGATCTTAACTTATTCAAATTTTTACATCAAGTTGTCTAACTCTGATTTTTCTAATTTTTTTGCCATTTAAGGGCCTGTTTTTTTCTATGATGATCCTGCACATACCCTATATGTGAAATTATCTCCAAATCTCGTCAAAGATTAGCTTAGGGAAATATTTTTTCTGCGATGACACCCACCTTGGCTATGTCTATCATGGCAGTACACTTATGTTACTAGAAACATCATGGGTACCCTTTGTTTCACACTATGATAGCTGAAATGTGATTCTCATTCACAAGTGAATCAAAAGAATTTACCCCAATTTAAAAATAAAATAAAAATAAAACAAAATAATAACAAATATCCTTCACTATTTGTAATCCATTTAAATTTTTTCTTAAACATTAAATTTAATTGTTAAAATTAAAAAATTGGGTCTTCAAAGTTTGACATATATATTAGTAGGATGCCCACATAAAAATTAGCTAGGGGCAAACCCTTTTGCCAATTAAGCATAAGCGATCGAAGAATTTATTTTCATACATGTATGACCCTCTATTTTTTATTATGTGTGAAAATATCTCTAAATCCCGTTAGAGATTAGATTAGGGAATTCTTTTTTCCAAGAATGTAGAGATGGTGGAAAAAGGCTTTTCATATAGATGCAAACTTGTTCCTAGTTATCATTGCATAGTAACTTAAACTCGACGGGATGACATCCACCTTGGCTATGACTACTATGGTAGTACACTTATCTTACTAGAAACATCACAGGTAACTTATGTTTCGCATTATGACGGTCGAAATGGGTTTTCCATTGCAAACGACCATTTCTAAACCGTTTTGGTGAAGAGGGATAGCAACTTCTCTTACAACTGCTCTACTTCTGGATTGAGTTCTATAAGATCCTACGCTTAAGCTAAGAGATATATTCAGAAATAAGTTACAATATGGTAATTCCCCAACATGGATTGATAGAAGCCTGCTTTGTTTATTTTAAGATCTCCCTTATATCACGTCCAGATAGAAGTATAAGTTTTGTTTAATCGTGTGACGTGGCAGGTTTTTTGGAAGTTGGAGTTTGGACTATGCTTCGATGCAGTTCCCAACACTTTGGTTACACAGGCTTTACATTTCCACTCTTTCTTCTACTTAACTGCCACAGTCTTAGCGTTTTGTGCATAGTTTAATGGATGGTCTGTAGTTGTCTTTAAAAATATATGTACATTAACAAAAAACTGGAATTCGTCTGGGTAACAAAGAGGTCATTAAGCGTATGGATTGAATGCTGATATTTTAGCAGAACTATCTCTGGTTTTAGAGGTATTCGCCAGGTGTTTGAGTACGAACCCCTTGAAAAGATAGGTTCTTTTGGCCAGATACAAGACTATATCTATTACACAATCCCACTCATAGTACACAGTTTCTACGTCTACAATAATAAAAATTAAATCGCGAGATTTTCTTCTTAAAAAAATAAATGTTGCGTTTGTAATTTCTTAAAATAAAGAATAGAGGGTCAGTTGAGCAATATTTCCTTTGATAAAATAATGTTATATATAAATAAAAATAGTCACTGTGAAAATTCAAACAAGACAGTAACCTCGAACAAAACACAATTACATAAGACTGCAACGCAACAAAAACAAGAACACTAGAAAGAATTAGAACTTTTAAAATAATTTTTGTGCCAATAATAATTAAGAATAGGCTTCCTTCTCAAATTTACTGATAAGATAAACTATGACCAAAAAATCTATTTTGCCACTTTCTTTTAAACTTCAAAATCCGTTACAAATAATAAGGATAAAAATCACATAATTTTAAATTCCAGAATTGAAAGCCGACACTTAGCAATTCAATTTTGGAAAATAAATGATTGCGTACCTGATAGTGCGAGATGAAAAATACACTTTTAACTGTTCAACCTCTGCGGGATGCGCAACTCGCCGACGTGTAACAATTCAGCAGCTGTTGGTGTGGTGTTTGTCGGCGTCGCTCCCAACCAAACACCGTTTGTATCCGACAACGTAGTGAATGCTCTTCTAATGCTAAAAGCGCGATGTATGACATCTATTACCAACGCAGTGAATGATAGTTTAATGATGAAAGCTTGATTCCCCAATGGCGTAATGGATGCATGTACAGCTCCAAGACGATTCCACAGAAATCACTATCATACCGTTGGTGGTTTGGTGATTCATTTAAATTTCTTAGGACGACAGACATGACATAATGAGTGAGCAATGTAAGGTCCCAATCCATTGGGAACTGAAAAAGCTCAATCGGTGATTCATTAGGGGAGAGGACCCATACCTCTTTCAATAGTATTTGTCAATTTAATGTTTATGACTTTAAAATTGTTAGTGTTGATAATGACTACTCATAATTGAATGATATGTATTTTTTAAGTTTAAAAAGCAACAAATTATGTGATGTCATATCAATGTACCAATAAAACATGAATTATTGCACAGCTGTTGGTCTCAATTTTATTTTGGATCTTTTTGGAAACCTTGACAAAAAACATGTGCTATCATATTTGATGATGTGGCCCTTAAAACTTAGTTATAAGCAAGGGACTTGCCAAGTAAGTTGTAAAAAATTGGGAGTGGTTTGAAATTTCCACGTATAATTTTGAGAAGTGTGAAGTTAGGGTGTTCAACTACCAAGATCCTCTCCCTAAAACTGTGTTTCCAAAATTTACCCTTGAAAAAGCTCCCATGATTAACTTAATGAACTCTAATGACAAAATAACTCAACCGCAAGTATATTAAATTGTGTTTCCATAATTTACCCTACAAAAAGCTCTTATGATTAAATAGATGAACTCTAATGACAAAATGGTTGAACCACAAGTTAATTGTGGGATCTTTTCCCATGGAAGTATAATTTAATAAGTTTAAGTTTAATATTATATATTTGTTTGAAATCATTTTTTATTTGTCATAAGATATACAAATTAATTATTCGATCATTAATTCCATGTAAGTGATTTGTGTGGAATTATCTTTGGAATGCATATAGCTCTCTTAATATTTCATGTAGGGGTTATAGCATTGAGCATTAAAATATCATTCACTATCTTGGCGTTAGGTGTGCATATGATTTGCATGGTCTTTCTAATATTTCATCTAGATTTTCAAACATAGAACATTAAAATATCATTCACTACCTTGTGGATAAATGTGTGGCTTTTTAGGAATGACCTCCATAAAAACCAAATACAAACAAATGAAACTTAACTCTTTCATCTAAATAAATATTCTTCACCTAAAATTAATTAATTTGTTTTTTAATAATCGTATAATTGTTTTACATTAATATTTCAAATAATAATTATTAATATATCATTAAAATAAAGTAAATAATTAATAAACAATTAATTTGTAAATAAAATCCTTCCACAATTTTAATAAGTATCTAACTGAGTTGAGATTGTTAGGAAAAAGCTAAGTGATGAGATTGCCTCCCTTGTTGAATTTTGTTTGAAATCAACATTCTTTTCTTTCCAACGTGTGATCTATGAACAAGTGGATGACATAGCTATTGGTTCCTGTAGTGTCCCTCACACTATTCTTCGATAGACTGACAGTTGAATTGTTTTGGGATGAGACATTATGGTACATTGTTTGATGTTGGACTTATTGCTATGATGATGTTTGTGATGAAATTTCTATTATTTGAGTTTTATGCACATGATATGATTAGTATATGGTTTTATTTGATCATGAGGATTATGTGATTATCTTATCATGGATATTATGCAATTATCTTGTGACTAATCTTATCCTGATTGTTATGTGATTTGATGTGATTATTTGGTGATGGCTTACTAATGTGTTTGGGTGAAGGGGATAGTGTCACATCACTCACTTGTGAGTACCCTGCGACACCGCAATTCCCTATCACGGTGTGCCTAATTATATGTATATGTATATGCATGACTATTTTGTGTGTTGTACGTGGCAGTTACTAGGCATTGACTCCACTTGAATTGGAAGGTTTGAGCGTGCCTCAAAATCTAATGGATCAATTGATCAAAGATAACACTTGGTCCCCTAACTTAGCCATCATCCTTAAAGAGGATGAGTATCTGATTTGACCCCATCAGTGTTGTCAGTATAGTTGGTATGGTTGGTCAGTGTTGTTTGTGGTCTTTCTTTTTGACCTTGGATAGTGGTCAGGTATGGATTGGCATTTAGTTCATTTAATTTAGAATTGTTTGAATTTTTATTATTATTTGTTGCATTAAAATAAAATTATTAAGTTAAAAAGGTACTTTTGAGAAATAATTATAAATGCTTATATATTATAATAGTTTATGATAAAATAAATTATAACGTAAAGTTGAAGGTATTAAATACTAATGATGAGGTAAATAAATAAAATATTGTAAAGCTAAGTTATAAAGTTAATTAGCAAATGTAAATACGATTGGAGTATGTCTTGACAGATAAATATTAAAATAATATGATAAATAAAAATAGGCTTTAATTAATTAAAAATGAATTATTGTGTGAAGGAAAGACTAACTTAATAAATCTAAAGTTAATTTTAATTGGGAAAAATTGTTTGGTCTTCCAGGACATCAATAGTCTCCTTCTTTCTAGCAATATTTTTTTGTTGGGAGATTTTGCATTTTTTTGGCTAAAGGAAGTAATTTTCCTATAAATTTTTTGAATAATATTGATTTTGTGGGAATTGGGATTTTGGAAAAATTGATTGGGGTTTTGGAGAGATTGGAGTTGCAAGTTGAGAATTTGGAGGTTGACATTGAATCTCCAGCCCTGCAAAATGATTAGATCTAGGTTGGAATTAAATTCTTTGGTTACATTGTTTTTGTGAATCATATCTCTATTTTTGAAATGAATGCTTGCATATTTAATGTTAGCAAGAAATGAAAAAAATTACTTGGTTATTTATTCCCCAATTGGAACAATTCTTAAATGCATTTTCTGACAGTTTTTATATCCCTTTTGTAAATCAATTTTTGCATATTTTGTAATCTTTTGCAGCCCATGAAACCATGTTTATTTGGGGTATTTTGTTTAATCCATTTACTTTATCTTTGTTTCCACAATTTGATTGCATATCAAATAGGGAAATGCAACTACAACATTTGACAAAACCATCTATTCTTTATTTTGGTGCAATCCTCTTTCTCCTTCACTGTTTTCCCTTTGGCATCATGTTCATAATCTATAGCCTATCAAATTTCATACTAGGTTATCGATTCACCCCTACCATTGCATTTTTGTAGGATTCATAAACCTCTCATTATCTATTTGGTGCATTTGGTTACTATTATTTCCTTATGACAATTTTTTTTAGGTTGTCCACTTGTAGAAACCATCAATTATGAGAGCTAGGCTTGGTACCTAGCCAACATTAGCTGGAGCTAGCTACTATCCATTCCCTTGCGAGTTCACTATTTGTAGGGATTTAGGGTTTGGACTATCTTGTAATCAATGCTATATGTTGTGATTTTATTTTGTGTCTGTTATATTCAATACTGAACATTTCAAATTCATATCGATGGTTATGATTTATATTTTGAATTCGATACTATGTATTGCATTTTCACTTCAATGAACATATGTTATGTATGGTAATTGTTGTATATAATTTAATTTTGGCATTCAATTATATATATATGTACGTCTGTGTATATGTATGTATACATGTTTATATGTGTGTATATATATGTTTGCCATATTATAATCTGATATATTGTATTGCAATGTAAACAACACTTTGTTAATAATATAAGTACACACACACACACACACACACACACACACACACACACACACACATATATATATTATGGGTATAGTAAAAGAATATTTTTGCCTATGTGATTAATTGACTATGTTAGATAAGTCAAATGGGTGATTTAGTAGGGAAATTGATTTACTCATATTTAGTTAATTGTAAGATTGTTTAAATAAATGAATTATATTATATATTTTTTAATTATTAAATTTTGATTTCTTTTATAATTATTTTATAGTTGAATTGTAAATCCACCATGCAATTAGTTATTGAGAATAATTGTTATTGTGGTAAATGGTTCATTAACTGAATTAGTGGCTAAGTTAATGAGTAACATGAAATGTGTAAATAATGTCTTATATGGAGTATTTTATGGTTGATTGATTGCTTAAATTAAATTTTATGTTTGATTATTAGGATTGGGGTGATTTTTGTAATTGTTTAAAAGTGGATGTCATTGTGTAAAGTTTTTTAGGTTGACTTCTAGAGGCTTAGGAGGGAGTATTTTTTTATGTATGGTTCTTATTATTGTTTCACTTTGGAAGTGGTTTTGCAATGTTTTGAGTTTTGTGCAAGAGGATCAATTCCTCACACTGTGTATAGATTCTTATGATTGTGATAGGTGTGCAAGATGGTCAATGCCTTGCACTGTGTATGGATTTATGTGATTGTGATAAACATGCAAAATGGTAAATTCCTTGCTTGATGTGTAAGGTTTACTAGTTGCAAGTAGGGGGAGTGGCTGTCAATGGGGGTTGAAACCCAAAGTGGTGGCTAGGACAACCCATTGGAGGGTTTCTTAATCCAGTGATAACCTTAGTAATGAATTAAGGGGATGGGAAGAATTCACATTAAACAAGATAATGATATGCTGCACTCATGGCTCAAGTGCTCATTTAGGCTTGAGATGAGATAGAAAGGCCTGGAATGACAAGACTAACTACCTTGTCATCATGAAAGGTATGTTGGTTTTTCATGAGTTTGTATGGGGGTTGGGGATTAGAAGAGGTTTCCAACATAACCCAAGATGGGGGTTGGGGCCTAGGAAAATCTACCTAGACAACCCATATCAAGCTATGTGATGACACTCCTCCCTATTACAGTCTAGCATTCCCTTGTTTTATTTTCTCCTTTTCTTGTGCGAGTGCCTCTAGAAGTGGAGTTAGTGTTGTAAGTGATGTTGGTGTTGCTATTAGTGTTGTGTTGGAGTCATGTATAGCCCTTTTTTATGTTACCATGTTGTCTTCTTGATTGTCTATATAATGTGGGACCTTGTGTTATCTCCTAGCATAGGGGATGTACCTCAAGGTTTCACATTGTCAAGAGGTTGGGGAGTTTTCCTCCATTGGGTATTCTTATTGCATGTTCGGGAGTGTGGAGATTTGTTCTTGGTTGTGGAATCTAGTTCTTGTTCTAGTTTGAGATATTGATGGAAGCATTATTGTAAATATTGTAATGATGTAATAGATTTTGATGTACTTCTCTTGTAATGAATATTGTAAAGTGATCTATATCTTTCATATATTAGTTGGCTAGAAATTTTTTTATTTAATTTTGATTATCAGTTGACATGTTCTAGAATTAATTAATGTAGAAATATTTAATGTGGTGTTTTTAAATGAACCTTGCATGTTAGATAACCCATGTCATTTGAAAGGTTAATGAAATGATTCTAGTTATCTTGTTTATGAGATTTGCGAGTAGCAAAGTTGAGGAAGCTTAGAGGACCTAGCTTTAGATTATAATATCATGTAATATATTATGATTTTATTTAAAAAAAAAATTGTTTCATTAATATGGCTTAGTTAGTGTTGTCATCTAGGGTTCGTTGGCAAGGTATTATAGCTCCCTACTTTCTCCTATCATATCCAACTTTAACATGGAGCAATTTAAAGAGTTAGACCTTTCCTCCTTCCCACTTAAACTGAGATGGTGGAAGTGCTATATGGATGATACCAATGTGTGTTGGCCACATGGCCCTAAAATGTTTAATAATTCCATGCTCATCTCAATAGCCTTGCCAAATGCATCTCCTTCACCAAAGATCTTAAATCTAAAGGTTAACTTCCCTTGACATCTTGCTCATAAAAAAATCATTTGGTTCTATGGGTCATCAAGTTTTTCACAAAGCAACCCACACTAATTGTTACCTACACTCTTCTTCTCATCACCACCCTAGCCAAAAGAGAGGGTTCCTTAAAAATCTAGCCATGTGGGCCTATGAAATTTGTGATGAAGAAAATCTTAACCAAGAGTTGGCCCATCTTCCTAAAGTCTTTAGCTTAAATGGGTACACAAGAAAGAAAATTTTGAAAGCTCTCAACCAGGTTAAGATGAGGTTATTTTCCAACTCCACTCCCCCCAAGCTTGAGGCTTTCCCTATTGCTTCCCTTTCTTATATTGGAAGCATCTCCCACAAAATATCTAAGATGATTTTAAAAAAAGAATTTAAAGTTGCTTTAAAACCCTTTTCAATTGTACAAAATTACATCCCCTCTCTCAAATACTGTAGGGATATACTCCTTGACTCAAGAGTCTACAATGTGGTTTTTTCTTGTGGTACTCCCTACATTGGCAAAAATGGTCATTCTTTTAGCACAAGAATTAAAGACTATTGTGTTGATGTCAAACATGATTAGATAATCAAATCTACCATTTCCAATCACTCTTCTTCTTTGAAACACCACATTTTTTTGGAAAAAAATGTAAGTCTTATACAAAGAAGATATTTTTTTCAAAAGGAAGCTTTTAGAAGCCATTGATATTAATAATAACCCCATCAATCTTAATTGTGATGAGGGGTGGAGTCTCAACCCTTCTTGGTAACCCTTTATGACAAGTCTCTAATTCCATTATTTCATGCTTTTATCTTATTTCCTCATCTTGGTTTAATTACTTGAAAAGGGGTTTGACCAAGGCAAACCCCCATGCCCTAACATTCAACATTTTTCTCTCTTTCCTTGGGTGTTTGTAGGTTTAGGTACTTTGAAGACTTAAAAATCACTTAAGAATAGGTTAAAAAGTTGTTGAATTCATCTCCTTATTGAATAGGTCAAAATATCCACAAAAAGTCACTTATAGTGCCAAAAATCAAGGTTTCAGAGCTAGACACCTAGAATGATAGAAAGAGAAAACTGAGAGCTTTCGTTTCCACTTTCAAGTTTTTTAGAAATTCAAAAGTGGAATCATACACCATTAGTGGCATATGAGTCCCACTATACCTATTTTTTAGAGTTTTCTATAGATCCAGATACCCATTTGTTTGAAATGGGCCCTAGTGCATTTTTCCAAATTTAGGACTAATTCACCCAAAATGGTGAACGATTCCCAATAGACCAAATTTTTAGTATCAGCAACATTTCTAGTCTTCAACATATTTCTAGGTACATTCTTCTATTTTTCTTTCCTGATCTGCTTTACTTGCATTTTTGTTCATTGTTCTAGCTCTTTTCACATACTACACTATGTTTTCAAACACTCTGCATTTTGTTTGTTTTGCATCCATAGTTTATCTTATTTATCAATTTCTAGCCTTAGGAACAATCAACTTTGACATATTTCAATTGTTATTGGATTGGAATCTCGAGGATTTTTTCTTGAATGTGAGCATTTATAAATTAGATCCCTCTTCTTTCATTCCCCTTTTGGTGTGAACAAGGAAAGTTGTGGATATTTTTTCTGTGTCCATAGTCATAAGTCTTTTATCTCTTGCTTTTATACATTTTTTTCATTTGTCTTTTGTTTTCCTTGTGGGGATGATGCAAGGCATTAAGACATTCATGTCTCTTCCATGTTGACCCAAAATATTTTTCTTTGCTTTTCTTAATCATTTTCATTTGTCTTGTGTTTTTCTTTTGGGGATGATGCAAGGTGTTGAGACATTCATGTCTCTTCCAAGTTGACCAAAAATATTTTCCTTTAATTTTCTTTATATTTTCATTTGTCTTGTGTTTTCCTTCTGGTGATGACACAAGGCATCAAGACATTCATATCTCTTCCATGTTGACTGAAAATACTTTCCTTTACTTTTCTTAAACTTTTTCATTTGTCTTGTGTGTTCCTTTTTGGGATGATGCAAGGCATCGATACATTCATATCTCTTCCATGTTGACCTAAAAAAAAATTCTTTTTTTTTTGCTCTCTTTGTGTCATTCTTCTATTTCTATGAGTATTTAGGGAATAATGACAGTTCCAAGCTCTCTTAAAAACATCGTAACAAGAACATACTGACCCAAAATCCATAGATCCCTTATGTGTTTGGATTTTCATTTTTGGGGGAAACCCCTTTTCTCTTTTCTTTTGCATGATGTAGCTTTATTTGGAAACATATGACTTGGAATATGGCTTTACAAGTTAGCTCCCATGTCTTTTTTTTTATTTGTATTTACCATTTTCTGCTTTAAAGTGATTGCTCATAGTATGGTGTTTAACAATTTCTTTAAAGTGGAGGCATACATTAGCATTATTCTTTTGCATTTTTTTTTTCTTTTTCATGGTTCATGGTGCAATCTCTTTACTTTATGTGATGCATATTTTTCTTTGTGGATGGTATTGGGTGTGATTTCCTTCAAGAGCATGATCTATCTTAGCATATTACATTCCTCTTAGTGGCTTGATGTGACACACTGCATCCCCTAAGTTGTGAATCCCTTATGTTTTGATTGTTCCTCTCTTGGAGACATAGGCACAATGTTCCCTAAGTTAAGACCTTGCATGAACTAAGCAAGACTCATTTGATGTTCTTTACATTTTTCATATGCATTTTCAATTATATGACCACCTTGCATAACACAACTTGCACTCTTGTGGAGCCATCTTGTTTGTTCATGCACTCCAATCATACAAAGTTTTTCTTGTCTCATGAAGCTCGAAAACCAAATTTTGTGTGGTTCCTTATTAAAGTTATTAAAAGGTATAACTTTGGTATGGTTTTTACAAGAAGTGGAATGAGGACATGGCTTTCCCTTATCCACTCATGTGTGCGTGTGAGCACATACCAGTTGTGCATGTATATGTCTCACGTTATTGGCCTTGTCATCTAGTGGACAACCTAGAGTTTTGTTGCCTCAGAGTGAGTGTGCATTCTTTTACAATAACACCCTAGATTTGATCCACATCATGTTGGAAAAATAGCCAAAGCTCGATCTACCCCTTCCTTTATTTTTTTTTCCATGTCTTTGGCATTGTATGCTTGTGTCTTGTTGTTTCTCTTTATATCATTTTCATGTGTGCTCTTTTCTGCATATGTTGGTTTTCCATAGGACCTTGGTTGTAGGGGCTTGCACAACCCTCTTTCAAATCATTATTGTCCTATCTTACTAGCATTGGTGCATTGGAACCTCTCTTGATCATGGTCGTCTTATCTTACTAGCATTGTCAAATGTGGTCTACTTTAGTGTGAGTTGGAAACAAATTCCTCCTCTCACTAAAGTGGGGTATAGATGTAATGATAGAAAAGCTCCCACTAACATGGCCTTTATTTAGTGTTGTAATATGTGCAACATATTCACATTACCTAGGTCTTAGGCCCTTGTGAACTAAATGAGCTTATTGGTGCCTTATTTACATGTTGTAAAGTGTCGTAACACACTTTCACACTTTTCTAGGGTTTTAATAAATAGGATTATTTATGCTTTAATTATCCTTATTTTACATCCACAAGCCTCATTTAATGTATCTTTTCAAGGATAATCCTAAAACAAATCAACATCTAATTATAATTCAAGTGTTTTCAGCTTGTGTTTCCTAGATTTAGTGATCGGGGACTTATTCACCACCCTAGGTGACTGAGTCTCACCAATGTTTTTGGGTCTCGAACCTGGTTTCACACCTTTCTAATCATTTTTAAAAATGGTCCCATAAATTATGCCTAATGGGACTCATTTTCCACCTTGGGTGAATGATTCTTGTGTGGACCAAAATTAAAATTAATTCAAAATTTTGGCAATATTTTATCCTCCTAGATCTGAGGTAGTCTTGTAGTGTTAAATAATTTTGGAAATTCTTGCATAATTAAGTATAAATACAAGTTTCTTTCACGAATTTTACACCTAGCAAGTTGAGTGAGCATCTTTATAGCAAGTTTGAATTTAGAAGAGCATTCAAGAGTCTTCAAGAGTAGATTAGCAAGCATTTTAGAGCATTATTCAAGTGTCAAGCATCATGTCAAAGTCTTCATGCATCATGCTTTTTTCAGAGCTTACAATTGTGATGTAGGGTTTTATGATTCATGCTAGCATTTCATTCAAGATCTACCACAATCAAGAAAGGATAAAGATCTACATCCATTGGAGCAATCTCATACATATTTGAAGCACTTCATTGCTAGGGTTTGGTGAGTTGCAACATCATATTTTGTTCACTCATCATTCTCCATTCCTATCTTGTTTCATTTCAAGGTTTGATTACCAAAATGGGGTTTGACCAAGGAAAACCCCTATCCACTAATAAAAAATCATTTTCCCCTCTCTTTAGTGTGTGATTTGCATGTTTAGATTGAAGATACATTAAGGAGAAAGTTTGGAGAAAGTTGTCAAAGTTCCTAAAATTTTCAAAGTTGTCACCTTATATTAGAGATAATTGGAGAACTTCTACAAGTTGCAAATTAGGGTTTTGGATCCAAAAATCAATTAGGAAGAAAAAATTATATTGTAAATGATAGAACTAAACATTAAAGCTTTAGAAAACCCTAACTAGCTTGATTTTCCACTCCTAGTGAATGAGTCCTAGTTTAGGTCAAATTTCATTTTTTTACAAATTCAGATACCCATTTGCCAGATTCATGTTCCTGCATAGAAACCCAAATATGAGACTGATTCACCTAGCCTAGAATATGAGTCCCATTAAGCATTAAAGTTAGAGTTTCCAGCATTTCATGGCCTCATGCAATCTCCTTCATATTCCCAGGTGTACATATTTCATCTCACAACTTTTTATTTTGTTTTATTTACATTTCTAGGTCATTTAGTTAAAGTTTGCATTAAATTAGGGTTAAACATTAGATCTTACATTACATTTGTCTTTCCATGCCCTAGCTTGATGGTGAAGCCCCTCATTAGTTTACAATCAGCCTCTAGGACAACCCTATTGCAAGGTCTCTTTCTCATATGCATTGAGATATCTAGGTTCACCCTTGAATGGAATTGGAAAGTTGGTGTGCTTTATGTCCTAAACCATATGATAGCATCCTAACCAATTTTTCAAACATTTCAAATACATTTTGTGGTGAAGGTATAATAGAGGTATGTAATTAGAGTATTCCAAATGTCTTAATTTTCTATATTAGTAAACAACATTCTTTCCATTTCTTAGCATAGAAAATCTACAATGATATTTGAGTTTACATCAACTTTATTGGAAATTTGAGGTTCTCATAGTACATAGATAGATTACTGTAGTGTGTGAGCCTTATCACTCTTTCATGCATATATATTTTCATAAATTGCTCCATAAAATTCATACTCATTGATTCAATCTTCCACTTCCAATATGGACAGTTCATCTCCTTTGGTATCACCTACTATATTAGAAGTTAAGAGGCACTTCGCCATGAACATCCAAAGGTTCTTTCCAATAGAAAAATATAAGGATCAGCTCATCATCATTTGGGGGCCTTCATAGTCTCTCATCTTTGTAATTTATTGTTATCATCTCCATTTTGGAAGGTAGTTTTTCCCATAGGGTTTACTACATTTCTCCACCTTTTCAAAGAGTTTTATTATACATGGGTACCTTGTAATTCCTAGTTGTTAGGACCCATCCATCTATGTACCCCCCCAAGATGAGCTTAAATTGGGTACATTGGAATAAAATAAGTATTAATTAATTATTTATTGCTCCTTATGTATTAAGCCGCCTTATGTGGTGGTGTGTCACATGAAGAGGGAGTTGAACTCTTCAAGGTTGTGTGGCATTATTCATTTGCAACTTAGAGAAAAAAAAATTTCCACCTTGAGTTGAGAAATCCTAGAGTGACTCAAACTCATATTCCTATATGTACTCCATCCTCATTGAGGATTTTTACACATCTAATTGTAGTAAAAGAAAAAGCATCCCTTTTTCCTTAGCTTGGGAATGAAAAATTAATACTAAAATGAGCCTAATTTTGCCTTGATTTAGTTTTGTAATATGTTTTACAAATTCACATTACATTTAGGGCCCTTCTAAACTAAATGGACACAATGGTTCCTTATTTAGGGTGTTTTAAAGTGTATCTTTTTACTCACACTAATCTAGGGCTTTATTAATTATTTGAGGTCAAATTTTCCTTGATTGGCCCCTTTAATTCAAATCCAATCCTAATTAAATACAAATTTTGAGGGATAAAACCTTACATTCTCAAATGCCATTACAAAACACTTAATTTTTGAGGGTGTGTGTCCTAGGTTAGTGACCTAGGACCCATTTTCCACCTTGCAAATGGGTCCTCACTAGGTCCTAGAACCCTATTTTCACATAATATTTCACATTGTCTAAAGGGTGTCTTAGCTAAGTGAGTTAGGACCCATTCACCACATTGTGAATGGGTCCTCACTTAGACCTAGGACCCCTCCTTGAAATATGTTTTTGGCAGCATTTTAATGATTTCAAATCCTAGATCTGATTTCAGCTTGTGATATTTTAATTTCAGGATTTAATGTTAAAGATATGTATAAATAGAAGGTTATTTCACTATTTTCATTCTTAATTTTTCATGCAAGCATCCTAATACCAAGTTTATGAGATCAAGAGAATTCAAGAAAATTTCTAAGGCATTCATGGGTAGATTTATAAAAGTATTATTGCAGCAATTAGGATTTGTTTCATTGAGTCAAAGGAACAATGCATCATGAATGTTGTTAAGCTTATGTGTTGATGTAGCAATGAAAATAGAATCAAGAGTTCAATGAATTGATCAAGGCTCATGATCCAAAGATCTACATTCATTAAGGCCACTACATGGATGTTTGTAGATTTATCCATGATTTCAATTGAGTTGTGGTGAGTTGTAGCATTCTTGTTCATTCATCATTCATTTATGCATTGTTTAATTTCAAGGATTAATTACCAAAGCAGGGTTTAACCAAGGAAAAACCCTATTCCCTAGCAAAGCAACAATTTTATCCTCTTTTATGTGTGATTGCAGGTTTTAGGTTGAAGATGAATTGTAGAGAAATTTTGAAAAAGTTGTCAAAGTTGTCAAAGTTGCAAATAAATTTGTCAAACCATAGAAATTGATGTACAAGATTTATTTCTGACTTTCAAAAAGTGCCCGACTAGGATCTGGGAGTGTAGACATTGATGAATATAACCCATAAACACTTTTTCCACAGTCCTAGCCAGGACCCATTCATCATAAGGAAAATGAGTCCTTAGTGAGGTTCAAAAAATCACTTTTTGCAATATGTACACAAAATTTGACCCTCTTAAAACCTACCTTTTGATTGCTATATAAGTTAGGTTTAATTTTTGTAACTCTTTTATGCATCATAACCATCATATTTAAATGAAATCATAGTGAAATTAAGTTCATCATTTTGTTAATTCATTTTGGTGAACCTCTTTTCCATCATTTCATTATGGTGAATCCAACCTTTTGAGCATTCTACTTTTCTAATTTTGGAGTCCATTTCATTCTATATTTAGATCTTGTATTCATTTGCATTCATTTGCATTTAATTAGGTCTCATTTAGGGTGTCTAATTTGCATTCAAATTTGCATCTCATTAAGGGTTTTAGTATTGCATTGTTTGCATTCTATAAATCTAAAAAGTACAAAAAGAAAGTCATCTTGCATATCATTTACATCATGTTAATTTGCATCTAACAATTGAAATAAAAATTTCATATCAAACTAGGTGTTTTAAGTCATCATTTTATCACATTTTGTACTTGCATTTCACATTACATTCTATAGAAAATCAAATTGAAACTCACTGTTACAAACCTAAATCTAAAAACCATTAGAAAACACCTAGAAATCTATAAAAATCAGTTTTAAAAACCTCATCTAGGATCCATTCACCATAGGGTGAATGAGTCCCTGATGAGGTCCTAATATGCATTTCTAGAAATTAAAATCTTCATTTATGTGCTTTTGCTTGCAACTACTTTCAAATTTCTATTTCAGTTTGCTTAGTGTTTGTTTCTTCAATTCGATCATATCTAGCTTAATTTGGCACATTCAATGCATTTTATAATTTCAAAATTGCATTTAAAAGATTTCATTTTTATATTTTTGCATAGTGTAATCCACAAATTACCTTGTTTAAGTCTAAAAAATTTGGAAATGGACAAGTGTTTTAGTAGTGTGTGGAAGTATTTGTTCTCCTTGGTTGATGTTTCAAGTTGAGTTTTTTGGAAATGAACCTAATGAAATTGAACCTACTCATGCTCAACCAAGTCCTAATTATTTTCCTCATTAATTTGACATCATAGGAGAAGATGATGCTAGCATGCATGAATTCATAAATGATTTCCTTAACAATCTTGAGAATAATGCATCTTTCTATCCTTCCATGAAACAACCAACACAACTTGAGATGTTTGATCTTTTACATTTTGAGATTCAATCACAAACTAAACCTAAACTTCCAACAATGAATAAACCTAGCTCCTTTAACCAAGTGCATAACTATCCATCAGATTATGTTAACAAATTGACTAACATTGCTATCAACCTTGAAGAGACTTATAGCCAAGGATTTCAGATTTTTAACCAACCAAGGATGTGACATAACTAATGAGCATTAAATTCATAAAATTTTAGAGAAAATTACTATTGAACAAACCAAAGGAATAGGATGTCAAGGTCCTCATCCCAACAAAAGTGTCTTCCTTCCTAAAGAGCAACTGATACCTAACAAGGATGATAGGATCATCTTAGTTTGTCCTCAAAATTTAACTCAAAAATTTGGTGAATCAAGTAAGAAACAAAACCCTTATAAGCTCAAGAAACTCAAATTTCCATGTCCTATGTTTGAAAATGAAAGAATCTTACACATCATTCGAAATCAAGGAATTATAATATTAACACCCATTAAAGAAAATCCAAATTCAAATCCTAAGAACACAAATATGTCTCATTGTTGATATCATAGAGTTTTTGGACATAGTACTAATGAGTATTGTGATTTAATAATAATATTTAAGAAGTTTGACATCATAAAAATAATCCCTTAAAGTATGCATCTCGCTCCTTGGCATGTAATAGTTTTAGGGTCATAGTATCCTCACTATTGCATACTATACATTCATTGAAAATCATTCTTTTTATCCCAAGGAACTCATTTTGATCACTTATATTGACTCATCCTTGTGCTACACTTAGTGGGCCCAAGGGTTTAGATAGCCTTATCATAGTTTTGGCATTTTATGTTGTCCCTTTGGCTAGTTGTCTACCTTCTACATATACTGATCAAGATTGGGATGCAGATGTCTTGCTATAGGTTGACTCACATGTGCCATACTACTATTTTGCATTATTTTGCATGCTTCTTTATCTAATTGCATGTGCGTAATGTGATCCCCCATACTATTTCATCTAATGTATCTCTCTCTCTTTTTGTGCATTCCTCTATATGTATCTATAGTCTTCTATATGTCATAAACATTTTACATTTCTTTCTTATATTTTGTTTTCCATTTGGGGATGATGCAATGCATTGAGAAATTTAGGTCTCTTTTATGTTGACCCAAAAGGTTTTATCTTTTTTTTCACTCCCTATGTGTCATTCTTCTATGACTATGAGTAGTTTTGGAATGATAATGTTTGCAAGCTCTATAACAACATTGTAGCAAAGATATACTGACCCCAAATCCATAGATCCCTTATGTATTTTAGGGGGAAACCCTCCCTCCTTTTTCATGGTGTAGATTTATTTTAGAAACATATGACTTATTATAGGGCTTTCTGACGAAGCTCTCATTTCTTATGAGTAAATATTTGCTACTTTAAAAAAATTGCTCATAGTAATGGTGTTAGCAACTACTTTAAAGTGGGGGAATACATCGATGATATCTTAAATTGATATTTTGCATGTTTCATAATGTAATTTTCTTTTTTCTTGTGATGCATCCTTTTCTTGGTGGTTTCATTGGGTTTGATGTCCTCCAAGAGTGATATTTCCTAACGTATGACTTTTCTCTTAGTGGTGATGTGACACACTACATTCCCTAAGTTGTAAATATTTTACTCTTGATTTGTGCTCTCTTGGAGACATTAGGAATGATGTTCCCCAATAAGAAGAACTTACATGAATGAAGCAAGATCCCCTTGAAGAAAAACATATATACATAATGTTCATAAGTGTTTGGAATAATACAACTTTCTAACCTTGTCAAGCTCGAAACCTTAATTCAAGGCCACCTAGAATTTCCTATGGAGCCTTTCCAGATGCATAGGTTCTTAGCATAATGTAACTTGCTAAGCACAACACATGAATGTGAGTGGTGCCCTATCAGGGTTATCAAAGAGTTGGATTCAGTATGGTAAGTATAGTGAGAGTTGACACAGAGGCATGAATTTCTCACTAAGCCACTTTCATAAGGGAAGAATTTCCTAGTGGATGGCCTGAGGTTCGACTACCCTGGAGTGAGTGCATGCATCATTTTCATAGTGTACATTGAGTTATGCTTGTGAGCATTCTCTTGGAGAAACAACTGAGACATGTTCTACATCGAATTGGATAGTTGAGGCTTGATTTTCCTCCCTTTTCTTATTAGTCTTTGATGTTGTATGATTGTGTATCTTTGTCACTGCTACATACATAAGTCTATTGAATTCCTACATTAGTGTGAGTTTGACATGGGGTCATACTCTCACTAAAGTGGGGGTAAAATATATTAACAGAAATATAATTATCCCTTTTTCCTTAGTTTGGCAATGAATAATTAATATTAAAATAAGCCTAATGTTTCCTTGATTTAGTGTTGTAATATGTTCTACACATTCACATTAAATTTAGGGTTCTTCTAAACTAAATGGACTTAATGGTTCCTTATTTAGGGTGTTGTAAAGTATATCTTTATAATCTCACACTAATCTAGGGCTTTATAAATTAATTCAGGTCAAAGTTTCCTTAAATGACCCCTTTAATTCAAATCCAAGCCTAATTAAATACAGATTCTAAGGGATGAAGCTTGACACTTAAATTCTATCACAAAAAAAAATAAAATTTGAAGGTGTGTGTCCTAGGTTAGTGACTTGGGACCCATTCACCACCTAGTGAATGGGTCCTCACTAGGTCCTACGACCCTATTTTCACATGATCTTACACATTTTTTGAAGTGTCACCTAGCTAAGTGAGCTAGGACCCATTCGCCACATGGTGAATGGGTCCTCACTTACACCTAGGACCCCTCCTTGAAATATGTTTTTTGTGGTATTTTAAAAATTACAAATCCTAGATCTCATGTCAGCTTATGATATTTGAATTTTGATATTTAATGTTAAGATATGTATAAATACAAGGTTACTTCACTAAGTTCATCATAGAATTTTTATGCAAGCATCCTAATAGTAAGTTTATGAGATCAAAAGCATTCCAGAGCATTTCTAAGGCATTCAAGGAAATATTTGTAGAAGGATTATTGTGAAAATTTAGGATCCATTTCATCATGTCACAAGCACAATGCATCATGCATGTTGTTAAGCTAATGTGTTGATGTAGCATTGAATATATATCAAGTATTCAAAGAATTGTTTCTAATGAAGCTTCTTGATCCAGAGATTCATTGAGGCCACGTCATGCAAGTTTGTAGATGTATCCAAGGTTTCAATTCAGGTGTGTTGAGTTGTAACATTGTTGTTCATTCAACATTCCTTTATGCATTGTTTCATTTAAAGGTTTACTTACCAAAATGGGGTTTGACCAAGGAAAACCCCTATTTCCTAACAAAACAACATTTTTCTACTCCTTGATGTGTGATTGAAAGTTTTAAGTTGAAGATCAATTGGAGTGAAAATTTGCAAAAACATTTGAAGTTGTCAAAGTTGTAAAGAATCTTGTCAAACCACATAAATTGAGCTATAAGATTTATTTCCAAATTTTTGATAGTACTTGACTAGGATTTGGGAGTGCATACATTCTAGAATAGAACCCAAAAATATTATTTCTAGAGCCCTAGCCAAGACCCATTCGTCATAGGGTGAATGAGTCCTTAGTGAGGTTCAAAAAAGCACCTTTTGGAATAGTTACATAGCATTTGACCTTGTTAAAACCTACCTTTTGATTGCTATATTAGTTAGGTTTAATATTTGTAACTTATTTATGCATCATAACCCTCATAATTTTTAAATTATGGTGAAATTAGGTTCATCATTTTGTTAATTCATTTTGATTCACCTCTTTTCCATCATTTCACTAATCAATCATTCCATTCTTGCATTTTAGTTCTTATTTCTCAATAGGCTTATTGATTCTAGTGAATTCATGCAGAGATCTTAGAAACTCTGACATTTTAGATGAAGTGGGAGCTTTTATATTGTGGGTTTTGGAAAATATGTGAAATATTGAATATCATGTTTTCTACCTCCCATTTGGACATTAAGTTGTTTAATGGATCTTTGTATGACATATAATTTTGAAGATGCAAGATCTCTAAGAACAAGGACATTAGTGGTTGTAAATTTTTAATTAAAAAGCCATCTAGAATGTTTTATAAGGATTGGTTAAATATTAATAGGAAGACATGATGAACCATTCAATTATGTCTTGTAGATTCTTTCCCCTTGAATTTTCTATAGAAGCAACCACATACAAATTGTGGAAGAGGATATACTAAAATTTAACTCATAATTTGTATCTAAGAATATTTTAAAATGAATGATCATGATGTTGTTACAAAATACTTAAATTATTTTGATTTTATTTTAATTCATCTTGCATCTATAGATGTTAAGTTATAAGACAGAGATAAATGCATCTTTTTTGAAAAAAAAGAAAAAGGGGAAAAAATTATTAAATCAAAGAAACAAGTAACAACTCTCAAAAGCCACTGACCAAACCCACAACAATAGTCCCCAAAGGAACCCAACCAAGAAGCCAATTACATATGAAGTTCTTCCATGATTATCTTTTTGAGGGACAAAGAGAGCTCTAAGGATAAAAGTCCCCAGTCATCTATAATCCACCTCTCCACATGCTCAAAGGCTCACTTCACCAGAAGATGAACCACCCTATTCCAATCCTTGGGAATATGACAAAAGGAAAAAAAATCTAAAGAATTGCATAGTTTCACAATTTGTTTGATTAGAACAACCACTTTCCAGTTAACTCCATCAAATCTCTACTCGTTTAACATATCAACTACAATTTGTGAATCCGATTCAAAAGTAATCCTCTTCCATCCCAGAAAATAACCTCTTTCAATAGCATGAAAATTAGCAAGAGCATCCATGAGATTGTTAGAATGGTGACCCTTATAAATAAAAAAGAAAAACAACACACTGCTATTACGATCTCTGCCAATACCACCAATTCTAGCATGCCTAGGTTTCCCCCTAGAAGATTCATCAGTATTTATCTCTAGAAATCCTTGTGGGGGAGATTTCCACTAACCCTCCCAATGTACTTTCTTCTTGACTTGATGAGGGTCGTTACTTGCAAAGAAACTAGACCCTATACCCTCCAAGTGCAAATTCATTACAAAGGATAGATCACTTGGATCCACAATAATTGATAGGTCAGATTTGGCTAAAATAATCTCCTGGATCTTGCTAAAGATCCTCCTCCATAAAAGGCCCCCTTCCTACTTCACATCTTAGAAAATCCTTCTATTTCTGTTAAACTAAAGGTGCCAAATAATAAATGTAGGGCCAATAGTCCAAGCAATGTGTACAAAATATGCCTTAGTAGGGGGTATCTCCAAGCTTTCCGAAAACTCTATCAAAGAATAGGCATGAACATAAGGATGTCCCTAATGCTCCCACCAAAACTTCCAAATACTCCTAGTGTAAGGACACTAAAAGAAAAGGTGTGAAGTACACTCCTCACTATTTATTGCACAAAACATAGATGAAAGGACCTTAGAAGCCTCTTTTTCATAGATTTTTTTAAGTAAGACATCTTTTCTAAACAACCAACCATAAAAATAAATTGCACTACTGGCCAAGAAAATTTATTCCAAACTTGCTTCCACCATAAGACCCCAACCTTTCAATACACATGTCTATCCAAATCCATATACCCAAAGGAAATATAGAATCTTCCCTTTGGATCCGGACCCCAAGCCAAAATATCCTTATCTTGAGGAGAACTACACATTCTACTAGCCAAAATTCTAGCAAGGTCTTGCCTCTCCTCTATATTCCCTCTTGGAGGCCACTCTTGGGGATCCTTCCAACGCCATAGCTCCACCTAACCTAGGGTCTAAATAGTTTTGAAGTCTTCCACCTTACACCAACCAGCTTTCGTAAAGTTATCATAAAGAGGATGCAAATGAGGAAACATAAGTATAATAGAGGGATAAATATCCAAAGAATCATACCAAAAAAGGGCTTTTGAACCCTTATTGTGAATCCAAAACAAGCCCTCCTTTATCAACTTAGCCCCTTTTTTTAGAGTATCCCAAATCATAGACCCTTTCCCTTAGAGACAATATTGAGAAAATCATAAGGGTTCAACCCACCAAGGTACTTATGATTGAGAATTCTAGCCCAATCTTTATCCTAGCAGGTGCACCAATGCTAGTACAACTTAGGAGCTAAAGTCTAGCCCATAAAACTAGCATTCTTGAGACCAAGACCACCCTCCTATTTTGGTCTGCAAATAGATTCCCCCTTCACCAAAATCCACTTGAAATTAAGAAGATTACCCACCCAAAGGAATTGATGAGCGAGGCCATCAAACTCCCTAGCAAATCTAGAAAGGGAAACTTGCACAAAACATCAATAAATAGGAAGAGATTGAACCATAGATTTGAGTAAAACCACACAACTTGCCGAAGAGAACCACCTGTGAGTCCAATGACTAACCCTCCTACGAAATTTATCCAAGGCATCCTACCAAAATTATTTTGGTTGAGGACCCACTATAAGGGGAATCCTCAAATAAATTGAAGAAATAGTGCCAATTTGGAATCAAAGAATTTGAGCAATCCTATATTGAATAAGGTAAGGAGTATTGAAAAAGTAAATACAGGACTTATTATCATTAATCTTTTGACTAGAGGCAGCCAAATCCTGGGAAAGTCTAATTTTTTCCATAAGTGGTGGTGGTGTAGAGAAAAAAATAAATAATCTCGTTACTACACTTATCTTAAAACAAATGAGAATAAATTTCATGAATGTAGGCTCCCGAGATGCTTTGTGTGTCTAAGGAAGGGCCTAAAGGGGATAAAAATAAGGTTAAGTTAAAAGGATGTTAAAAATCCCTAGGGATAATAGAGTAAAGTGTTAGAAATATGGTAAAAGAGGGCATATAAAGAAGGAATGAAAGAACAATAAAAATAGTGTAGAATCCTCCATAGAAAAGTCTTCAAATAATGGTGATAATTATTCTTTGTTTATTTCCAATAATACTATTGGGAATGACCATTTTCTTATTGATTCAGGTTTCTCCTAATATATAAATCATTAAAAGGAGTATTTTTCTACATTTCATCTTATGATGTTGGAGAAATTTTCCTTCATGATAACAACATAAATAATATTGTTTGTAAGGGAAAGGTAAAGTCTTATTGCAATGATGGAAGGTTTAAAACCCTAGATGATGTTTTGCATATTACAAGACTTACAAGAAATTTAATTTTTATATCCAAGTTGAATGATTAAGGAATACATCTAAAATTTGAGAAGTTTTGTTTGATGTTTGTATAAGAACACGACTATTGTTTAGCTAAAGACTACTACTTATATTCTTCAACAAAAATTGGTAGAAAAAAGAATGAATGGGATCTTAATGGAAAGAGGTAAGATTATTATTATTCATGATAAGCTTAAAATATTATCTTGGGTAGAATCTATAAGTACTACTTGTTATTTAATTAATAGATCTCCTTGTTCATTTCCTATTGATAAATGTTTTTATAAATTTTGGAGAGGTATAAATGCTTCAATTTCATATTTAAGGCTCTTTGGTTGTGAATCTTATGTTCATGTGCCTTAAGAAAACAAATCTAAACTAGATTCAAAAGCTAAAAAAGTATCTTTGTAGGTTATGGTGAGAATGTATAAGGTTATATGCTTTGTAATCCTCTAACCCAAAAAATAGTTTATTCTTGAGATGTGATTTTAAGGAGTTTAGAGCTTATTCAACTGAAAAACTACCAAAGGATAAAGAAATCCTAAATTAGTGTACTTCAAGAGAAAAATAGAAAATAAAGATGATGCACATGTGGAAGAGAAAACAAATAGATCTAAGCATGGAGATGAAGAAGAGGGTTCATATATTTTAGATGATGTATCTACGATGAGCATATATGCAAGAACATGAAGTGCCCAATATGTTTACCTTGAGAATGTCTAGAAGACAATGAAATCTAGTTTCCAGGTATCACCTACCACATTTTCATTGTGTATTTTCTTTGTTAAGTACTAATGATTAACCTATATATTTTAGGGAGGTTATCTCTTCAAAGGATAGTGAGCCTTGGATGCAAACCATGCAAGAGGAGATGATAGCCTTCGATAGTTGTGATAAATGGGGTCTTCTTAGTTTTTTTCGAATGAAGGAATAACATTGGTTGCAAGTGGGTATATAAAACCATATTTGGTTTAGATGATCAATTAGAGCATTACAAGGCCAAATTGGCAGTCAAGGGCTACTCCTAAAGAGAGGGAGTTGATTTTGGTAAAATTTAATCTACTTTTGCTAAGTTATCTTCTATTAGATTCCTATTATATATTGCCAATACTTGTGATTTTAAAATTGAATAAATGAATGTTCAAAATACTTTCTTGTATGTGGATCTTGTGGAGAAGATTTGTGTGCAACAACCTAATAGTTTTGTTATGAAAGAAAAATAAAACTTGAAGTTCAAATAGTGATTGTATGGTCTGTAATTATTGAGTTCTTTCCCAATCTTTAACTAATAATTAAACTTTTTTTTTTACACTTAAATCCCTTAATTCTTGTTATGCCCTATAATATGTATATATACACCGCATGTAACTAAAATCTTATACTACTATAAAAAAATATTTTGTTTGACAAACTGAAGTATATTATTATTGCAATAAATTTAAAATATTTATTTATTTTAAATTTATGAAAGATACCATTTCAACATTAACGATGTCGGACCTTTGCACAATAAATTTTAATCTTTAATAAGCACTTTGTCAATCATTAAAACTTTACCAATAAAAGAAACACCACCAATTGACTACCAAAATTTTGAATGAGTTTCACATAAAAGAGCTCAAGTAAGGCAAACACTCTAAGGTGTTCATTTATCCTCGAAAGCTTAAAGTACATTCCGGGGAGCTTCGAGTAAATCAACAACGTCCCGTACACACTTTATTTGAGCCTCTTCAGGCAGTTCTATTTTGAATGGCGAAGTATTTGCGCTTAATCAATGTAATTATATTTCAAATTATTTTAAGTATACCTTATCCCTGTAATAACAATAAGTAACAATGTACGGGAAAGTAGATTGAATTATTTGCTTTTGGTAGGCTGGAGATAGAGCGCATGACAAGAAAACGGGGTCCGCATTCGGTACCTATACAAATTCATTGCCGACAAAATTAAGTACCCTATTAAAGGCCGCCCATTTCCTATGGCTCAGATAGATCGTAAAGATTGACAATAGGGCCGAAGCCCAAGGTAATAGTGGGAATTTAGGGCATGTCTGCTTGGTTTATTTTGGCTAGCAGCCACTGCTTAATTTTTGTATGAGCATTTTGTGGAGCTGGTGGGTCATGAACTTTATTTTTCTGCTTATTTTTCCTGCTTATTTTTAAGCAGTCATTTAAAATTTTATTTTTTCAATTGTATAATTTTTTTAAAATTATTATTTCTTTTTTCACCTTTACAATTGATAATTGCCATGAGAAAAATAAAAGAAATACAAAGTAGATTAAAAAGTGCTAATAGATTTATTAAATTTTAAGTTTTTTACTGTTTGTTAATTAATCTAGGGTCTAATTAATGCAGATTTGTTATATTATTTATTATTGCAAGACAATATATCATATTGAAACAAAAAGACTATGTAAAGGTATACATCATCTTCAGGATTTACGTAAGAACCAATGCCAATATCTGAAAGAAATTCAAATTAAAAGTTTCAGCTCTAGCCTAAAACCAAGACCATAGAGGGGAAAAGTTTTAGCTCAAGCCTAAAACCAAAACAAGAAAAGTTTGAATTATGTCACTTTATTTCCGACTGTGAAAGGATTTATGTATGAACCAATCCTAATAATGTGACATAATTCAAACTGTGCATGATTTTGAATTCATCAGCAGAGACTTTCTGTAATCTGAGAATCCAAGTCAGCCTTTTGTGTAATACCCAATTCACAGCAAAGAGGAGCCAGTCCAGGTTCTTCCAGTAAACTAAACACACACACACGGCATTTAATTACCGAACATTCAAAGAAAAGCAACTTCACTACTCTTTCTGTTTGAACACAATCAGATGAAAGGGCTCGAAGGAGAAATTAACCGCCGTACAGTAATTAAAATAAATAAAAATATGAAAATAATGATTGAAAGAGGACAAATATTGAAGAATACGGATCTAGAGTACACAGTTTTAAAAGATTGTCAACAAAATAACAACTGCAGCGTTGGTTAAATAACATAGCTTAATTAATTTGTATAAAACGTATCCTTCAGGAAGTATATAACGTATCCTTCTGATAACTGCTTTTAGAGAAAACTGTATTCAAACGGAGAGCAGTGACAACAATGATTTGAGCAAAGAACATGTAAACAATATTTTGTGCGGGAAGGATAAATTAGAGGGAAAAAATGAAATAATATAAATAAAGGAGGGAAATTAATTTGTGGTGCTAGATGTCATTTTATTTTCATTTGCAGCAGCTGCTTATTTCCAGTTTCCCAAAGTTTGCAAAGGCTATTCATAATTTTTAATCAGTTGCTGCTTCACGAAAATAGAATAAGATTCCAAATTATCCAAATTTCATTAATAAAAAATTTACATGGGAACACTTTACTGCTTAATTTTAAGCAGAAATACTTAATTTTAAGCAGCAGCATGGAGACAGGGGGTTAATCAGATGTAAATTCTAAAAGACTAATTTAATCAAACTTTATGCAAAAGTTTTTAAAATAACCAGTGATCGTACTCTACTATTTGGAAAGAAAAACCACACAACAGATAGCGATCGCATGTCTGTTAATTGGAACTAGGCTATATTATTTTCTGTATATTCTATTTTTATTCATAGATAAAATATAATTTATATTGCACACGAGTTAGTAGGAAATATATATGATTCTTGGTGATGGTGAACGATAATATATGGCAGTAATTGGCTGTGTCAAAAGATGATCAGTGCCCACCAATCTAGAATTAATTTATTCTAATATTAGCAAAATAAAGAGTGGGGCTCCTTATTGATGTAGCATCTAATTTCATATGCACAACTGGAAGCAGCATTTAATAGTCACCTGCAAATATTCATCCATCCCTGCTGTAATATTTGCATGAACATTTATTATGATGCCATATATTGGTTGAAGGTGTACATATGGTTTGCGTGGGTATTGGGAGGAAGTAGATCTATTAATACATCACCAACAAGAGCTCCTCTGAACTTCATACATTTTGGAGGTTTACATCATTGGAGATCCAACAGTTCAGACTGAATCTTCATCCTGCACCACCAGGTACTTTATACATCTATCAATTTGAAAACAAATTGTAAAAACAAAGCTTTCAACTTTTAGATTTAGAAATGGCGTAATTTTTTTATTATCATTTTATAATGAATTTTAGTACAAATGAAGAGGTATGGAAATCTTGTTTTCTCTTCCGTAGTAAACTGATCTCTGAATAAGAAATTGTACAGAAAAGGTTTTGTATGATATAATGTGATTTGGATCATATATTTTAACATTTTTATTCTAGAAAAAATCATTCCTAGCAATGGTAATGAAATTTTAAAACCCAATGTTTCTAGACAAACAACTTGTCAAGTTATTTATTTTAAAAAAAATTGTTATGTTTTTCGGCAGCTTCTATTTTTTTTGTTAAGGGCTTCTAAATCGTCAGCATTTCTAAAAGTTTGTATGAGGATTTGTTGTGATGTAAAACACACTTTAGAAATAAACTAGCTAAAATTTATATTTTATAATAATATTATATAAATATTTATTTCTTTATATGCTTACAAATCCATGAACAGTGAAAGGCTCATCCGAAAAGAAGAGTAGCTCCGCTGAGTTTTAATTTCTCATAGAAACAGTAAAGAAAGGTGTAACGAATATCCCTAATTAGCACTCAAAACTTCCTATGAAAATTAATAGGTGGGAAGGTAGGGGTGCCCATTGCAAAAACTAATAAATGGAATGAAATGAATTTTTTGAAATTTCTTTTCTTTGTTCATTTTGTTTCTCAAGCATGAAAATTGTACGAAAAACCTTGAGTTTACTTATTTTCTTCAAGGTATTTTTTAAGATACCGAATCTGCCACTTACCAAATTTCATTTGGCTTTAAGAGCCATGTTTTGGGTATATTTCCAATTCAGATCTGTTGTATGGTGAGCTTGACAGCAAAGAAGAAAGAATTAGGAGATGAATATAAGGTTTTCACTATCTAGAAATTACAGAGCGTTGGGTTTGGAATAGACAATTTTAGAATTGCCCATGTACAAGAGTGAAAGCATTCACAATCAAATACGTAAATAATACAATAGTATTGATCAGGTATTATAGGCATTGAAAGGCTTATCAATCGGGGGAGTTTGCGTTTATTATCAAAGTATACTAGTTGCTGAAGAAAAAATTACGTACCTTGAGTGGCGATTGTTAGTGTCATTTTCTCCGTGAATGGTGGGCGATGATTTCCTGCATAAGCTAACTAAGCACAACAGTGAGTCTGTCATTTTCTCTCCATTAAGATGGTCGGTCATTTTCATGCAACATGCTAACTAAAGCAAACGGCAGTGTGCTTGCCTTTTGACTGCCTCTTATCAGAGCTTGATAAATTAATGTGAATAACAATACAGAAATCGGTTTATGCAATTTTGTTTTTCTGTCTTGATAAATTACCTTCCTAGATCTGCTGGATTTCACATGGTATCAGAGCTTAGGCTAGTCTGAGTGCAAATTCATTTTATATTGCAGGGCTAGAAATCATGAGGCAGATGTGATGTGAATATTCATCTGTGCATGTACTATTTTCTTTTTGCATGCATTTGGTTTACAGTTTCTTTTTGATCTCTCATCATTTCTGTTACTGATCATTTTTCAATCAACTGTTGTTTCATAGATTCTAGAATTGTGCCAATTTGCAAATTTTCGAGTGTTCTTTGCATTCAAGTGTATTGTTGCTTTATTATGATTCCAACCTGAGTTGTTTGGTAACTCTAATATGCCTTCTAGCAAACAAAGTATCTTTCCTTGCTTGTCGGATTAAGGATTCCAGTGTTACTCCATAAGAGTGCTTCTAGTGCTTCTTTGCAGCAGATTATCTCATCTCATTATGAATGGGGTTGTATGGCTTCACTTGTCACCCTTAGTGTGGATGGAGATTGATTGGATTTGTCATGGATATCAAATTGTGTCTTTTAGTTAGGAGTTTTTCCCATCGGGTTTCTCCTTTCCTCTTTGTAATTGGTTACCTAACATGGCCTTGTAGCCAGAACCCATTCATGTTTTAATGTATTTGGATCCTTGCATTTTTATTGCATATCTCTCTTTCACCTAACTACACTTAAGGGGGGTGTTAGTGTAGAATATTCTACCTAAAATATTCCTCTAGATAAGTTTGCTAATTGTAGACTTAAGAGCAGGTGTTAGCACAATTAACAATATAGGATTGTTGTTTCCAACATGCAACTACAGTTAACAAAATACACTTTTATGCATGTTATTTTCAACTACTCTTCAACAATTAACAACTTGCTTAGTATAAGCTAACTAATGGGATCTTTCTATTATAGATTTTTACGATAATGATTGTTTAGTTGTGCAATCTTGCATGGAGTTGCATGCCTATTTTCTAATTGGAAATTGTCATTCTAGACGGCTCTTCTCATGCTTTATATATTGTATGCATTCTTAAGCAATTATCATGAAAATAATCAATGCAATTATTTAGAGTTTATTTTTTATCTTTTCAAATTGTGCAATTCTGTAATATACAACTCTTCTAGAATTCTTGAAATTCTCACATGGTATCAGAGCCTTTAAAGGGAGATAGTTGCAGGTCAAAAATGAAAAAATTTATTGTATTTTGATTGAGTCTATTGTTGTTTGTAACAAATTTGCAAGAAGTTGAAGCTAAATTTTGAGTACCAACATGGTGGTCTGAGTCGACATTGGTGGTCGCTTTGTGTAGAACCAACTTCCTTAGCTTTTCGCTAAGTCGACCCAACTCCACATTTCCACTTCTCTTTCCCTAGACCTCATGCCAACATTTACAACCTTCACTCGTGGTGGTTTGAATTTGAGACCATCTTCTATGATTTGGAAGCAACTCATACATTTGCAGGCATGAATGTTTGAGAGGAGGAAAAATTCTTGAGAAAGGGGAGTGAATTGTAAAGAAACCCATAGTGAATTCTTAGACGCAAGACTTTACTCATGAATTTTTTATACCACCCACTACCTTTAAGATGTAGGGGATTGCATTTTCATTAGCATGTGATCATTCTTAAGACACCTCAATTGACCGTGACCAAAGCTCATGCACAACGACTGCAATCCATTCGTAGCCCATGCTTTGCATGAGAAGGATAAGGTTCTTTTCATGCTTTTTGCATTCATTTTTGGGGGGATTATACATGCTTTGTAATATTGAAGTGAGATAAAGTTCCATTTAGGGCGGGTTAATCATGTCTTTTAAACATCATTTTTATCAGTCTATTGTTAGGCTAACTTCAAAGAACCTTTTGTCTTGGAAACAAGGGATAAAGAATCACTACCTTGAGTAGGATCTACTACCGTATCTCCTCAGACTCATTCCTGAGCCAAGTGAACTTGATGAAAAGAATGCATGGCTTACTAATAATGATAAATTCTATGGACTTATTTGTCTTATATTTATGAGGATATTCTACATCACATAGAGCACAATGAGTGCTCTTTCACTACTTGGATCATCATCCAATAGTTGCATGGAGACACTGAATCTTCATCTAGAAGTGATGTTTCCTTGGAGAACCAGGCTATTGATGATATTGATACTTATGTTGCCTCATCTAATGTGGAAAAATCTTGTATGGATGATCAATTCATTGATTCCCCAACAATACCTATTGTAGATCAAGATTCTAGAGATGCTTCTTTGAGAGCCTCCAGTGATTCATTGCAGCAGGATCATGTATGTCTTTTAGATCTAGTACATTGGTATCAATTTCTACAAAAAATTTCTTTTTTGTTTGTAGAATCCCTCATTTCAAATCTAGATGACGCTATTGAGGACATATGTCTTCTCTTTGAGGACCACTCTTTTGTCCTTACATCTATTGCTACTTCTGAGTTTTGTGTTGCTTCTTCAAAAGCTTCTAATGGCTTCTTGCAATAGGTAATGCATAGTCTTCCTGATTCAACTTTCTAGGATGATCTATTGATAGGAGTTTCAAACTTTTTTATGGAGACTTGCATTTTAGATTTAAAGGACACATTTGAGGGGTTATCTCCCCTTTTTGTTGATAGTCACATAAACATTGTTGGCCCACCATCTTCATCGCCTTTATAGCTTGCTCTATATCAGTTTTCATAAGATCTTAGATCAACGCTTCTGACATGTGGACATGTAAATGGTTTTCAGAGGCACACATCATCTAGATTTGGATTCCATTATCACCCATCTTTTTGGTTTGGATTTTTCAATCACTAGTAGATCCTTTTCTTCCTAAGGGGAGAAATGCTATTTGCAAGTAGTGGATCACCCTTTTTCTTTAGGAACTCATCATTGGCACGAGAGCTCTTTCAATATGGGGGGATTCATATCATCCTTTCTTATATTCTCTCTATATTTGTGGGAGAATTTTATATGTAAATGGGTACCTAAAATGGCGTTGATGCTAGGAACCATCTTTGTTACCTCTATAGGCCTTTGTCTCCTTAGTTAGACTTAAGGGGGGCTATGAGCATCAATTTATTTGTGAATGGTGGGTGATGATTTATCGCATAAGATAACTAAGCACAATAGTGAATTTTGTCATTATCTCTCCATTAACATGGTCGGTGATTTTCATGCAACATGCTAACTAAAGCAAACAATAGTTTTCTTTCCTTTTCACTGCCACTTATCACTGCTATGGTGGCTATACATCTATAAAAAATTTCATTTCATTTAATGTGAATACAAATATAGAAGTTGGTTTATGGAATTTTCTTTTTTTGTGCTTGATAAATCATCTTCCTAGATTTGCAGGATTTCTACAGTGATGTGTTCTAAGATGTAATCTTACCTACAAAATGATATTAAGCTTAATCACCTAATTAAACATGTTCAAATCAAATAGTCTGATGCAATCTTAATTGGCTATCAAACTACCCATTCTATTAAAGGTTGTTGATTTGCATCAGATCATATTTTAAATTCATAGTAAGAAAACTAGTATTGATCATAAAGATGATCAACAATACAACTGAAGGTCTAGACCTAATTAGCACACTCCAAGTAGTTGATTTTCATGTGCGACCCTCTTAACCTACATTATCTCATTTTCATAGTTTTTCTTTAATCTGATCCTTTTTTAAGTTTCCATTTTGTAGTATAACACTATTGCAGTTCACATTTGTTGTTCCTGTAGTAGTTCAAGGTTTGTTTCAACTATTAAAAGGATTCCGCCATTTGCTAACTCAAAGATATGTTTGGGGTTTTAAAGCTGGGAATGAACACAACAAAATTATGGTTGACTCTACTCAATCCCAATTTTTCCAATGGCATCTGAAAATGAATAATTTTCTAATGTCTTTTATTTTATCATGGTTTCACACCATACATTTCTTCATCATTTGAGTAGAGGTTTTAATCTCACATTAGATTTTTTTTAATAATAAAGGGTGTAAAAATTTATTGAAATAAAGAAGCATTATAAAGTAACATGCAATAGCCCACAAAAGCAACCAACTAAACTGACAACAAAAGTTCCCAGAGGAACCCAACCAAGGAACCAATTACATATGAATGACTTCAATGATTAAATTTTTTAGGGAAAAAGAAAGCTTTGAAGATAAAAGTCCCTAGTCATCTATCATCCACCTCTCCACATTCTCAAATGCCCACTTCGCTAGAATATTAGCCACCCTATTCCATTCCCTAGAAATATGATAGAAGGAAACAAATTGAAAAGAATTGCACAGTTTCACAATCTGTTTGATCAAAACAACTAGTTTCTACTTAACACAATCAAATATTTGCTCATTTAGCATATCAACTACAATATATGAATCAAATTTAGAAAATCATCTTCCAACTCAGAGAGCAACCTCTTTCAATAGCCTAAAAAATAGCAAGATCCTCCATGAGATTATTAGAATGGTGACCCTTAGAAATAGAAAAGAAAAACACCACACACCAATTACCATCTCTACCAATCCCACCCATATGAGCATGCCCCAAATTCCTCCTAGAAGATCCATTAGTATTTAGATTAGGGTGAGTGCAACACTTTATATTAACTAACCCATGAACAATAGAAAATTGGAATGTTTATTTTCCTTACTGTATTTGTATATATTAAATTATAAATTTTCATTAATATCTTTAAAATATTATTATTTGTTAATATTTAAAATTTTATTTATTTAATGATTATTATTTATATTTGTTACCAATGGAATCATACTCCCTTCTTGGAGATAGTACAATCCTTGGTCTAATCTAGACCTATCTTGGCTACCCTTGCATTAATTATCCTTTAAATAATCATTTATAGGCCCTAAGACTCCTTATTTTGGATCTTAAGGCTTATTCCACTCAAAAATCATATAAAATCACTAAAATCCGAACAAAAAGTTATTTGAAACATTCAAATCCCAAAAAACCACCTCAAAAACCTTAGGTGGGACTCATTCGCCACCTTGGGAAAATGAGTCCCCTTAGGTGGGATCCATTCACCAAGGGTGGCGAATGAGTCCCATTTGGGGTTTTTTCAAATTTGAGAAAGAAATTCACCAATTTAAACTAAATTTTTGGTGGATGCCATCCTTTGAGGTCTAAATAATGGTAATTTAGGTGTTAATTCCTATAAATACAAGTTTCCTAATAATTTTCATCATATATATGAAATCTAAGCATTATTGCAAGCCATTTGAGAAAGTAAATTCAAGAGTCAAGTGTTGAGAATCTTTCACAAGAGCGTTCAAAATTCTACTTGTAGCAAAGTTGAAGCTTTGGAGCAACATTCAAGTGTTTTTTTGTAGGTCTTCAAGCTCACTTTCATTCAAGATCTAGCATTTTCAAGGTTTGATTTTGGATTTCTATGGTGAATCATAAAGAATTCTAGGTTCAGGAGATGTAACTAGCCATCAAATCAAGCCTAAGGACTTGTTCTCTAAGTGATTCCATCTTCCATTGTCACTCTGCTTTCAACCTAATGAAGGTTTACACACCATTGAGACTCATTTGAGGTGATTGGAGATCTCCTGATGTGAATCTTGCATCATTCATGTTTCATTCATGCATCATGTTCTTTTATATTAGAATAGGATTACATCATGTTTCAAATTTCCTAGTCTTAGACACACTTAAGGCTAGGGTTTGTGTGCACATTCCATTATTTCTTTCAAGATTTAATTACAAAAATAGGGTTTTGGCTGAGGAAAACCCCCATTAGTAAATAAGTTATATTCTATTTTGTGGGTGTTTTCATAGGTTCAGATACAAACCTCAGTGTGAAAGTAAAGTGTAGATGTTGGAGTGTAGATCAGAGGTTCTAGTTTTTGAAAAAGTAGAGGGCAACTGATTCACTATTAATAGCAAATGAGTCCCATTGAAGGTGTCTGTTAGATCTATTTGTAGATTCTAGTACCCTTTTTCCCAAAACAACTTTTTGGGAGAAATCCCTAATTTGTGACTGATTTTCCTAGGTTGGCGAATGAGTCCTATTTGGTCAAAAGTTAAAATCTTCAAAATTTTAGAGCCATTTCCGGTCTTCGCTCTAGCCTCTACAAGTTTCCGAGTGAAAACTTTCTGTTTAGCTTTCCTATTCTATTTTACTTGCATTCAATTCATCTTTCTAGGTCTTTTTGCATATCACACTACGTTTTCCAACATTTTGTGTTTTCCAAGTTTACACTTGGTGGTGAACCCCATTTGTCATATTCAACCCCTAGATCAACCCTATTGCAATATTTCAATTTGTTTTGCACTAAAATCTCGAGGGTTATCCTTGGGTGGAATCTTTGTAAAGTGGTGATAACTCTTAAAAGACATAAAAAACAACTCTATTTTAATGGTTTAAATACATTTAAGAGGTTCCAATATTTAATGATATATATATTATATATATATATATATATATATATATATATATATATATATATATATATATATATATATATATATATATATATATATATATATATATATATATAAATATATATATTATGTATATATATATGTGAGCTATAAGAGAAAGTTTATTGATTAAAATTAAAAAATTACCTAAATGGTCAGTCATGGCTTGCATGCAACAATGCATCAAAGCAGTAAAATATACATTTTCTCATTCTAAGTTGCATTATGCTTACCGGATTTGGTGTGAGATTGCAATTGCATTTTAATCCTGTTCAACTCTATATTGAGAATTTCATTTTTCTTGTTTCATACTTCTTTCCAATCCTCCCCATCCTCTTTCTTTTGCATTTTTATGGGGTCCATGATTTTTGATGTAGCTTGTGGAGTGCTCCCACCACTTAGTACAAATGTTCTCCTACCACTTTTTGGAGAAGCAATGCTAATTGGCTTCAAGATAGTAAATAAAGGATTTCCTTTTAAAGAACTATCTAATTGTTGAGGTTGTCTTCTAATTTCCAAACATCCTTTTATGCAAGGTTTCATGGTTTGATGTTCCTTATCTTTCCTTGTAACAAAATTTGAGGAGGAATCGAGCTTTTGAAAGGTTTAAAATTTTCCTCCATCTCCTTTGAGGGGGCTTTGATTATGTAATGATGAGGAAGAGCATCATCCCACCAGGACTACTGATGAAATTTTTTTAATGATTCTAGGGCAATAATTTCCTATATGACTTGTTTCAAAAAACTTCTTACATTGGAAGGGTAAAATTTCATAGTCTAGAATTTGTGTCTTGTTCCGATCAGAAAACTTGAATGTGATGTTTGCGAGAAGATCTCTTGTGACATCCATGTTTACATGGATGTATAAAAAGGTTGTGTGGGTGAAATTGGTTGTGTTTGAATCCACTAGAAGGAAGCTTCCCAATGAGTCCCCAATCACTTGAAAGAAATCTACAAACCAAAATTTAATGGAAGTTTCTAAATTTGAATTCATACAGGTTTTACAAAGAAGGATGTAGCAGCAATGTTAAACTCTAGAAACCATGGATTGAGAAGGAGTAAGCTTTTCCCCTAACACCATTTATCTTGCAGAATGGTATCCCTATCCTGAATGAAATAAAATACCACAATAAACAACTCTTGAGCACAAGGGTACACTTGTATGTTTCCTTTGAGTGTGGGTTGTCATACTGATGAGATTCAGTCATGTAAATCTAATAATTTTGGCCAAAGTTGACTACACTGAATGATCAATCTATTGGAAGAAAAATACTTTTCACTAGAATCGACCTCCTTTTTGAGTTTCTCCAGAAGGACTAGAACAAGAAAAGAGGGTTCCTTTCTGATGAAGAATTTCTAGCAGTTCTTAGGGATCCCATGCTCTTTAGAGACTGATTTTTCCTTCAGTGGACGAGTATCCCAGGTTGAAGATTTGAAATTTCCTTTTTTCAAACTAGTGATCATATCTCAAAAAGAAAGGCTATGCCCAAGCTTTGAGTTTTTTGATCCTAGAGATGAAAAAATACAGTGGAGAGATATTCAATCGCCCATGTATTTTTATATTCCTTCAAAATATGAAAACCTAGCCTAAATAGGACACACCATTATAGTCATTATGAACATGAGATCCGTCCTAGGCATCAAAACCCCATCATGAGCACTAAGAAAGGTCATGATAGGAGCCTTTTCTCTCACAATAAGAGAGAAAACTAGCTCTAAGGGTATGATATAGGTAGTAGATGTAGGAGCATTGATGGAGTAGATAGTATTAATCTTATCAAGATCTATTTGTTGCTTTCCCTTAGACTAGGATCTAGGGCTTCCTTTTTTATTAGATGGAAAAATAGAGAGGGCATGAGCCCTACCCTCTTTGTGCAATATCATTTTGAATTCCAACCCGGTACCACTAAGGGTTTCCTCAATCCCATTAAGTGGGAAAGCACCGATATTCTATAAGTCCTTCAAAATGCATATGTTCTCCCCCATGTGAAGGAGCCTTGGCATTGGTGCCCATCACCAAAGAGTCATCACCTAGAATGTGAGCATCATTGTCAAAGGAGGTAGAGTGTGAATAATTTGAAGAGGTGTGAAAAATTTGAGAGCTTAATGAAATATATATTCAATATGTTATTCTATTTAATTGTTTATTTTAATGAAGAAAAATATTGTTTAAATGATTTTTTAGAAATAAAATTTTATAAAAAGTCAAAAATTCTGAGAGGAATAATATTAGATCTAAATAAATTAATGTGATGCATACTTTAAAATTCAATTATACAAATATGTTATGGGAGATGTAGATGTCAATTAATTTAAGTGTTAGAGGTTAAAGGCTTGATTCTATAAATGTTTTAAAATATGAAAACTAATTTTTCTTTGCTTTCATTTAAACATATTTCTAAAAAATAGAATTATACAACCCTAAACCTATAGTTGTAAGAATAAACTAGATTTTTTTTTTTTTTTGGAATTTAGTCTCTTTATATCTTCTAAAATTTGCACCTCAATATAGATTGAATTTTTTTTGAAACACCATTATGAAATCTACAAAATTGCGAGGCTTGTGCCATATCCTCATTTAGATACCTAGATGATTAGTAAATGTCTCAAAAAAATTATTTGTTTGATATCCATGTCTATGAAATTGAAATAGTATTCAAATATAAGCCTATCTACAAGAATCAACTATCAAAAATTTAATTCTTAGAATTTGGTTGCCTTGATCTTCTAATATTTGAACCTCAATATCAATCGATGGTGTTTACTAGCAGTTTTAGGGAACATGCTAAATTGTGAGGGTTTTGTTCTCATCAATTAGTCCCCTAATCAAACCAATTCCATGGTTTAGTAATAATATTTAAAGACATGATGATATATGCTATGATAAAATGACATGACATTCCTCTAAATGAAAGTGCTCTTCTGATAAATCTCCTAAAAATATTTAATAATTTTCAATGGTTGAAAAAAATGTGTTTAAATAAAATATAGCATGAAAATCAAAACAAGAATGCACTAGTTAAGCTCACAATGACTAATGCAAGGGTGTTGTCAATATTTAAAATGAATTTCAATTTGAAAAGTGCAGGGTTAAAAATTACAATAGATGATTTGGGTCATATTTTCCCTAGTAGATCTTATCCAAGATAGGGTAACTCTATTAGATAAATTAACACACAAATTTACTAGTTGTCGACTTGTTTTTGAAAGAGGAAAAAATGGGTTTTACAAGGACCCAAAACCAAAAAAGTTTACAAACAAAAGATAAGATCATTAAAAACACTAAAAGTGGAAAGGCTGTAAAAAAAACAACAAGAAAAGTCCATAGCCACCAAAAAGGCCACAAAACCAAAAAGCTAGACAAAATTCCAGCAACAACTAAATTTCATTCTTTAATAGTTCACAGTCTCAGCTTCCTCGTTCATATCCTAAACCCCCCTCTTTAAAATATAAACCATATGGGTAGTTGGCAATGCTTTCCTTTTAAGGTTGGCATGGGTCCTTTTCAAAATACCTTGGTCCTCTTTCATGCTTTTATCCTTGTTCTCTTCTAGATCAATGACTAGTGAGCCCTGTTGCATTTTTTCCATTTTTTCAGACATAGCATTGATAATGATGGCATTGTGCCTATCAATTTTATGGTTTTATTCCACAATATTTTTCATATTATTTTTAATTTTAACCATTTTAGCTTTCAGGGACCTATTCTTCTCCTCAATATCACCTTCTCCCATACCATTATTGTTCCTTTTCTGCTTAAATCCCTCTTCGTTAGTGAGAGCCGCCAATTTCAATTCCAACTCCTCTAACTTGCTATGCAGAGCCTTATTTCTTTCATTAAGATCATTAATTTCTTGATAGGCCCATTTCAAAACCCTAAAAATGTCACCAATGCCATTTCTTGCAAAGAAAAGAATATCACCAAATTGAACCCAGTCTCATAAGAGGTTAACATCATCCAGGTTGGGGGAGCTAGGAAATCTAGTACATTCAGCTCTTAAAGAGGCAGCAGGGGAGGGCACAAAATTTCTACTAGCTTCAGGGTTCTCAACTTTGTCTTCCAAGGGGTTTGTAGAGTAGGAAACCATCTTATTAGTAGGGGAGCCCTTGAGAACAAGATTCTTAAAGGGGATAAGGAAATCGAGGTGGGTTTTTGGGTTAGCTTATGCAAGCTAGTGTTTTTTAGGTTGGGTTTTCTTACAAAACATCTTAGAATAAGGGCGAGATTCAACAATTCTCTCCTGGTAAGGCTAATTCTCGGAACCCCCACTATCTTTTTCATAGTCCTTAGATGCCATGGAGGCAATAAGTTCAAGTAAATTCGACATACTTTGATAATGTTCTTATATTAACCTAATAAGACTAGGATGAAGAATAAGGTATCTCCTGGGATTTTTCTTATGGGCCTGAATGCTATTACTCAATGAACATAATAGGTAGTGAGGAAGAGAAATCCATACCTTATGGCAGAAGTGGTTAAGAATGGAAAAATGATGACCATACACTCTAGTGAATCTCCTGTCTAGGGTGATATACTCCATTATAACATGAAGAACCTTTCTCCATAATGCCTTAATGGTGTCAATTTTGAAATAGCTATTGGAAATTTTAACTAGTTTGAATTTCTCCTTATCCTTCTTGGGAAATCTAATGACCGCCTCATTAGAAAACCTTCTATTGTGATAAAACTTCACTCCCTTAGTGGGCATTCTAGTAACCTCCCCTATAATTTGCTCATCCAACTTCACCTTTCTCCCAAAGAGAATAATTTTGTCATTGTTCTAGTTTTTCTTAAAGTAATCTGTGGCCATTGTATTAGGCCCATTAAGTTTTTCCAGAAAAGGAACCAACCCACCTCTTTCAATATGCTTCCAAACCTTATCATTCCCCTTGTGCACCTCATAGCTTTTTGGTTCAACACTTTTCTTGTCCCAACATTGAGCACCTATTACAGAATAATGTAGCCTTTTCGATGCACCTACAAAGAGTGCCACTTTTTCTTCTTAGCTAAGTAAAATGACATGGACCCATCAAATCTCTTGATTTCGATGTACTTAGCCCCTTCCCCTTTAATCATTAAATTTATTTTCCTCTTTCCCATGTGTAACATCATAATCAAGTAAGGCCCTGACATCAGTTCTTAAGTCACTACAATTATTCCACGTGTTTTATCCTTGTTTTCTAACCCTTTCATTTGCAAAAGTAGTCTACCATGTTGTTAGCTTCCCTATAGACGTGTGAAACTTTAACTTTTTTGAACTTTTCTAGAATGGACTTAGCTTCATCAATCCAATTGTTTGTCGACCAAGAGGGGGGTCCTTCCTAAGAGACAATCAATGATATTTTTAGAATCCCTTTCTATCTATAATTTTTTTATATTCAAATTATAAGCTCACTTTAGAACTTGAAAAAATCCTATAGCCTCCACCACATGGTTGGTTTGATGACCTAGGGATATGGCTACAACCTGTAGAACCTTAAATTTGCATTAGCTCAAAAACAAAATTCCTTAGCATTGTTATCAAACCAAAGCCAACAAAAGATTCCCTATAAGATTCATCTAATTACAAGAATAATGCAAAAGAAGCAAGAAAAACATAGGAAAACATCATTCTAATAATCAAACTTGCATCTTATAGTGGATTAGTGCTTCTATGGAAAGAATCCCTTTCGCAATCCTTGATTAAGCTCCATGATATGAAAATGATATGTTGATGATCAAGATGATGGATGTGAAAAATCAGTTCCCACATGAGGAGAGTGACTTTGCATAGAATTTGTGGATGGAATTGCGGAGGATTTGATAAAAGATGAAGCCTCTATTTGTAGATTCTCAAATGCTAAGAGTGCCAAACATGGAGGATGTGGGACTAAAGATTTGGCCAATAGGAAGAGGCCACTTGTTAAATTGTGATAGGCTTGAGGATGTGCAAGATTTGGGAAATGTGCCCAAGAGGGGTAAATTTGAAATTTGAAATTGTGAGTAAATGCTCAGTTTGACTTGTGCAACGGACATGTAAGAGACATGTAAGGCTTCATAAATGCTTTGTTGGGTATACATGTCCACTTGTTTTTGAATTCAAATTTGAGGGAAAATGCCATGTTGAGTGAAAATGTTGATTTAATAAATCAATAAATTGATTTATTTGTGCAAGTGGGGATATCTAGAGGATGCAAGTGGTTAGGATTAGCATTTAATCAAGGTTAGATTAGTTTAATGATGATTAGGATGAATTGACCAATTTGACTTGATTTAGGGATTTAAATCAAATCAAAGGGAGATGAATGATGATTTGAGATTTAATTAAATAAATTAATGGTTTATTTAATCGAAAAGGGAATGATAGGCTTAAATTAAATAAAGTTAATTTATTCAATTTAAGTGAATGACCTTAGGAGATTGAAATTGATTTACCCTGATGAATGGATGAGTGTGAATTTGATCAAATGCATAATTCTAATTTTATGTGTCTACATTTCCCCCCTCTTTGAAGCAATGCACCTTTTGTGCTAGTTCAAAGAATAAACTTTCCGCGATGAAAATTCAAAAAATTTCTAATTTTTTCAGATGCCCCAGTGGAGAAAGGTACACTAGTACATTGCCCCCTTGAGAGATCGAGCAAAAAGATTTGATTTGAGGGTCAATCTTGTGATAAAGAGGTTCAAAATAGATGGCTATGAATGATGATGAAAATGAAATGGCTTTAAGATGCTTAGAATAACAAATCTATATTATCCTAAACAACTTAAATGATGATATGATGTGATGATGGATGAGATGGAAGATATGATATGCTATGATTATGCAATGGATGATTTATGAGATGCTTAGCCTAATTGATCTATATTATGATGATGAACATGCATGTGAGATGATAGGTTGAATGCTAATGATTTGTGTATGTAGGATGGATGCACTAGTGATGATGATCATCTATTCATGATGCGATGTTAGTGTAGAAAAGAAGCCATTAGATGATGACAAGAGGATCCAACAAGTCCATGATCTGATGAGACTTTATTAGAGACGATGATGATTTTCTTATCAAGGATTGGGATTTTAAAAGGGCTACTTACCTTATGTTTGATTACACATGTAGATACGATGCATCAAGGTATAAAGAACTAGGATGGTGTTGTACCTAGTGCAATGGAATTTGACTCAAAAAATAGATAGGAGTATTCTTGTTCACACTTGACATACAAAAACCTTGCTAGGACGTACCTAACAAAGCAAGTATTCACCAAGCTATTTTACAAGAACTTTCAACAAGCACATTAGACAAAAGATAATGATCGTTGCCCCATTCCTATCTCTCTAAATCCCTCGTTTTGATATCATCGAGACTTCCTTGGAATGAGCGCAATAAGATAAATCAAAAGAAAAAGACCAAGTACGCAAACAAGTCAATGTTCTTCATATCTCTAGACAAAGGGATTTGTTTTGATAGGATAAGAATCCATGGTGATATCCAAAATGATGCCCATTGTCAGAAAGATATATCCTAGGACATGCATTATATAGGATGATGATGGGTTCGATAAATTGATTGATAGGCTGTTGATATAAAGTTCATTGTCATGTTTCTGATTGATCAAGAGTTTGATTTTGCGTTTAAAGGTTTGTTGTTTCGATTTTTTATTTTGCAATTGAAGCTTGCTTTTGCTGATTGTTGTGATTGTTTGTGTTTGTGTTGCCAAAGGATGAAGGTGACAATAAATGTATTATGGATGATTGATTATTGCAAGTGATAGCAAAATGGAATAGATGGATTTTTTCAAATATTTAGATGTTTTTGACGTTTTGAAATGTTTTAAGTTTTTTTTCGTGTTTTTCAGATTTTTCAAATGTTTTTATTTTTTTATTTTTATGATGTTTTGGGGTTTTGATGTTTTCTCAATTTTTTTTGGATTTTGATGTCTCGGGGGCTGATCAAAGATTAGCCTTGCCTACATTTAAGCTCAAAGACGACGTAGCTCAGAATCCAATGTTTTTTATGTCTTTCGATTTTTTGAGTGTTTTTGGATTTTCGCATGATTTTGATGATTTATATATGGATATGTGTGATGATATTAGTGCTCTATTTGGGGATTTTTCTAAAAACCAAGCTAAGGTTGAATGATCGAATCGATGGATTCATGATGATGATAACATTGTTGAGGATACACAACAATATAAGGATTTGATTGATTAGGATTGATGATGATAAAATTGTTGAGGGTGCACAACAATGCAATGATTGATTGATGAAGATTGATGATGATAACATTGTTGAGGACACACAATAATGCAAGGATAGTGTTTAAGAAATGCAATGATTGGGAAGGATTGATGATAACATTGTTGAGGATGCACAACAACACAAGGATTAGTGTTAAGCAATACAAGGATTGTGATGGATATCCCAAAGTGATGATAGATTCATGATGATGTTTTGATTGGATTTGATTGACCATGATTGATGAAGCTTGGTTTGGAACAAAATCTGTTTGAATGATTGATGTGACGGTAATGTGCAAACTAGATGCAACTGATAGGGATTACTTGGATTGATGTTCGATGAAAGATGAAGACTGATAAGGAATGTCTTCTCATCAAAATATACCATGGGCTAGTGATTTGGATTTTGGATCACAAAAGCTTTTACCTATTTGATTTCATGTTTGTCAATGTTTGGATCACCACATAAGTTGGAGGATATAGATCAATATTTATTCTCGAAGTAGGATGTACATATCTACCCCCAGTGTCTAGCAATGTATGGAATGTCATGGATGGATGCTTGGATGGATGTATGGATGGATGGATATGGCAAGCATGCAAAGGATTCCAAGGATTATCTTGTGATAAGATAAGGTGTTCAGATAAAGAATTCTCATTTGGATAATGCTTCATAGCTCAAATAATGCTGCATAGGATAGGATCAATGAAAATGATCCATGCCAACATGTTTACCATAAGCAAGTGTATAGTGTGCCCCAAAATTTCATCAAGATCAAGATAACTTGGATGAGGGATGCAGATGGATGGAAAAAAATTGGATAAATGGTTTATGGATTTATGGATGAATGGATTTATTATGGACCGAGATGGATGGAATGTTGGATTTATTATGGATAGGATGAGATGCTTTCATCTAAACTAGCTCACGTAGATGCCCGATTCTACACATGATGCCTGTTTTCCAGGTTTTCATCATGGTCTTTCCCAAAGCACTACCAAAGTGGTTTTCACTAGAGGACAATTTTTTTTCTTTACAGTTTTCAATCCTTTTTTTGATTTTTTTGGATTTTCATATTTTTTGATTTTTTTTTCTATTTTTCTGAAAGATTTTAAGGTCATGTTGAATCTCAAGGTGTTGTTGATGTAGATGCCCCTGTCATAATGTGCCATCGATATCCTGCCTGAAGGAGCTGCTTTGCTAAGATACGTGCACTTGAATGCAACTTTTGGGATTCTTGATCTGCTTTATTGATACTAGAGTTCACTTTGTCTTGGTATGTACATAATGATAGAGTGCTATCTAAATCCTTATGATGAAGGGCCATTGCCAATACATGGTCAATGTAAGAACTAGATATCATGTGTGGAGGTGTGGATGGATAGTGTTTTGGGATAAGAGATGGATTGGTTGACAGTTTGGAACCTTTGACTCTCCAAACTTGGGAAGATGAGTAGTGATGGGTGGATACAAAAGTGTGTGTGGAATTAGGACCAACACCTTGATATAATTTCTATCTCACTTGAAAAGCCTGCTTTTGCTTTTGTGGAGATCTCTGATGGATTGTATTTTAGTTTTTAATTTTCCCCATAATTTCTTTGACTAATTGAGTTTGATAGGGATAATCTTTCTTTGTATTCTTTGGTATCCATTTGTATTTGATTTTTCCATCATGCTCCTTAGCGTTTTTTTATTTGATAACATTCTTCGTACTTTGATTCAAATCTTTCTTTTGATGTTGGTCATAATTCATGGATGGGGTGATGCGTGGATGAAGATTCATGATGTGGTTGGTTGTAGTATTGACACTAGTTTCATCATAAGGACTCTTCATGCTCCCTATGTTGACGTTCGCTTGAGATGAAGTTTCCCACAGTATTGTGGAAGTAGTACCTTCATGATTTGATTTTTCCTGTGCTGAGAGCTCTTGTTTAGAATGCATTTTATGATAAATGACTACCATAGGTGACATTGTTTAATTTTTCACTCTACTAACTTTGGATTATACTGTTATGTCTGACATGTTTACTTCATGATGTCCTTAGTCTAAATTTGTGATATATCTGATACTGTTGTTGACAACTCTATTTGATTTTAGGAATCAATAACCTACTCTTTTTGTGTAACAAAATCTTGTTTAAGATGAAGATCATCTACGTGTCCATCCAAAGAAAGCATCTCATGGGTAGATGGAGGAGTATTTCCTACATGGATATGATCATCTTGTATACATAGGAGAGTGTCCATTACATTATTGTAGTATCTTGAAGATACAAATTCTTGATCATGAATGATTTTAGAGTTACTTTCGACATGCTTTGGATCAAGTTCTTGACATGGTTCAGTTTCAAAGGATGGATTGCTTACAAAGGGTTCTTGGATGTCATCCTTAGACATGGTAAGTGGTTCAATATCCTCAAGTGTCAAGTTCAAGGTTCCTTTGTATCTATAACCATGAGGTTGAAGGGGGTCAACATGTCTTGGAAAGGACCATTGCTAGACCTTAGTGGAAGATTTTGATCTTGCTTTGGAATAAATTCTTGAGATATGTCCTCTAGATCATTAGGTGATGTAGAGACATTTCCTACATGATCATAGGTCAATGGATCGTGCATTATGTTAATAGGATCAAATAATCCTAACACTCCTTGGAATAGATCACTAAAAAGTGGCTCTCGATGTATGGTGATTTGATCATCAAATGGGGTGGACACATCTTCAAGGTGCTCATTGATGGAGAGATCTTGAACACTTTTGGTGGAGAGATTGTGAATATCTTTAACCATAGGATCAAGTGATGTTGACATTTCTTGAACTAGATCATTGTTAGGTAGCACTGGTAGATTTTGGTCATGATTGAAAAGTGACTCTTGACATATGTTGATTTGATCATTGGATGAAGTAGAAATAGCTTCAAGGGGCTCAATGATGGATTTATCTTGATCCTTGTTCTCAACAGTTGTGGTGGATAGATTTCCAATGCTATCATTGTCCCCAATAGTGATTATCTTTTGATCAATTAGGTGTTGGATGAGTTTTTTGAGCCGAACATGATCTGATGTTTTGTGTCCCTTTATTCTATGATAATCACAAAGGTGCTTCTCATTATACCCTAGTAGTTTTATGTCTGGTTCTTGATAGTTCACATAAATGGGAATTTTGATGAGATTTTCTTGTACCAATTGTTGTAGGACTCATTCTATTGGTCTCCCAAGTGGTGTGTATTTCTGTTGATTTCTTTGTGGGATTTGCACTTTAAATTGACATTGTGGTGATTTATTTTAGAGATGTGGTGATTGATATTTGAGATGGGGTTTATCTTGATGTCCAACTCCTTGACATTGGAAATATTGTTCTTGACAGTGTTGTGGACACAACTCACTGCTTTGATGACATGGATTAACCAATGGATGGGTGTATTGATTTTGGAGTAAAGATATCTCTTGGCTCAATAATTCAATTAGTTTGGCATGTGAAGCAAGTTGCTCTAGTGAAATTTGATCTTTATTTTGCATTTGATTCCCTTGATTTAGTTGATTTGGCTTTTGTTTAAGCAGACTTGGAGTGTGTACTTGTGTTTGATTTTGGACAATTTTTTGATTTGGGATGACATTTAGATTTTGCATGATAGGTTTAAATTGAACATTGTTGTGATGGGGAATCACATTTCATTGATTTAGGTAACTTTAATTTTTCATGGTGTTACCTTGACTTGGAGTCTTTAACATCTTGTTTGGATTTTGAACAATATTCGTATGATTTGCAAACATATTTATCCCAAAGTTTTTCAGATTCATGTTTAGAAAACTTATACTTGGTACATTCTCATTTGGCATGGAATTGTTTGTTTGAAGACTTATGTATTGATTCTTTGCTGGATAGACTTGTAGCTTTGGATTTAGATCTACCATCAGGAAAGATGTTTCAATCTTTTGACTAGGCATACTCACATTTGTTGTACCATTGAGATTTGTGGGAGATAATGATCCCATGTATAAATGTGAGTGTTGGAAATCCATTGGCATTGTAAGGTTTTGATAGTTTGGTTGGTTTGAACCACTCACAATGTATGGATCAAGTTTATATTCCATGTTCCTCTTGTGTTTTGACCTTATTGCAAAAGTTACCTCTAAGGTTCTTAGAACCGATGACAAGATTGAGGATGAAATGTGTAAATGATATGAGTGTTGAATGTTTAGGGAATTTTGATCAATACTAGACTTAGGGTTTGAGTTTGGTTGGTTTTATTGGATAATGAACTTGTAAACCCTAAGATTTTGGATGTGATCTTAGGATGAACTTGTTCAAAGGAGTGCTAATTTAACTAGAGATATGAGAAAGGATGCATTCCCATAATCCTAACTAAACAAGGTGATTTTGATTTTGATGATTTACCCAAGTCTAGAATAATGTTTTCAAAGTTCTAAAGTTTCTTTTGGGATGGGTTTTGATAGATGTTTGGATTTTGGATGAAGTGTTTGATTTTTTATCCTAAATGAACCTAGGAAGAACTTGTTTACTAGGCCAAGATAGTGAAGATCATGCCTTTCTCTAAGAGTAACTCAAAATCAAAATCAATATTTGCATGAAAACCAAACAACCAAAAAATGCCAAGCACATATGTGGGGTCCAATTGATTTAATCTTTACTTAGTGAATTCTTTTTACCACAAACACACTCTTGGTTGGATTTTGAATCTAGATGTCTAATGTCTCAACTTTCCCCTTATCCCGCAAAGTGCATTATGTAGAAATCGAGGAAATTTGAGGCAAGAGTTACCTATTGTTGACCTTAGTAGGAGAAAATTGAGATGAAATTCAAATGTTTAGAAGCCTCTAAGGATACGAATCCCAAGGGAAAGCAATAACATGTGAATTTGTTCAAGGATATTTTCCTCTCCTAAAGGGTTTGCAACTTTGATGATTCATTGAATGTTGGTTTTCCAATGTTTTCAATTAAAGCACTATGTTTTCAAACAATGTAACATCCTAGCTCAATTGGTACATTTTTCTTAGTGGGTTTTCCTCATGCCCTTCATAGTAGCAGAGATGATTTTACATGCAACCAAGGATAAAATATAAAGGTATGTTAAGAATGAAGTCTTAACCTCTATATTTCAACCAAGATCGGACATGGAAAGTAACTTCTTGGAATCTAAGTTCCAATGCACCACTTCGATAAAATCATTGCATGGACTGGATGGATGCTACAAACAAGGTTCTTAATGACACAACATTGGGGACATGGCACCTTGCGAGCATCGAGCAAGCCACTAAAGGATTTAATCAATCCTACTAGGGGCTCTTATACATTTTACGGTAGTACCCCATTCAAAAAGACACTGTATGGCTAAGGGCTACATACCATGATGACTTGATAGTTTAGTCTTATCCATTTGTATATCCACCCGAATGAAAAATGGGTTGGAGTCACCTTTGAGTTCTCCTTTCAGATGTGTCTCTTAGGTAGGCCCCTCTAAAGGTAAACAATAGTGAGCAAGCACATCTATAGTTTGATTTCCCTTTGTTTAGAAACAAATGGAGAACACACACAATATACCTAACTCACACTTGCAAAGTGTTTTGTTCAACTTTAAATCCAAATTGAAATGTGTATGGGCAATTATTTATGCAACTTAATGTCACCAAAAGCCTTTTGATTCTCAAGATCTCCGTGAGGTGCGAGAGAAGTGCATACGTCTTTTGATGATATTACTTTCTGTAAATAATTACAAAACAATAAAGGCACACATTCATTTTATCTTTCAAAGCAATGTTTTGATTCATTTTAAAATACTAATGTCAAATGTGAAGTTTTCTTCTTCAATTTTAGCCCAAATTAAAATCTAGTAGGTGTCTAAGTTTCAATTTTATCCTTTTTCAATGAAAAATTGAAGCATTCTTTTTAAACCCAAACAAAAATTAGTGTCCTAAAAATGAAAGATAACAATTTTGTGAATAATGTTTAAACAAACACTAAAGGGTTAAATAACACTTTAATCTTCTCAAGACATCATCTTCATTTCTCCTCCTTTCATTTTTCTACCTTCATTGTCCTTCATTTTCGTTTGACACCTTTGTTTTCCTATTGTACCATCAAAAATATAATCATGTGAGGATAACAATATTAAACTTGTTTTGATAATAACATGATTTCAAATGAAAGGAAAAATATTGGGGTGATAAGATATCACACTTGTTAGACCCATTTTCTCATCAACATCACTTAAAGGTATTAAGCAAACAAATCAACCACTAGGAGTAAATCCCTTAAAAGCATCATCATAATCTCAAGTGTTGGATATCTCAAAATGATGTGACAACCATAAAGATTACATCCTTTAAAAGCATTATCACAAGTTTAGATTTTAGCTATGACCATAATGACAAAGATGATTCACAAAGCTAATAAATTGTATCCCTAAGTCAACTTTAAAGAAAAAATCTTTCAAAAGCCTTATCATCAATTTCAAATTTTAAACTATGACTAATGAAAATGATTTCATAAAGCTAATAAATTATATCCTATCAATTTCAAATTTTAAACTATGACCATAATAATCTCTTGCTTCCTACTTATTTTAGTTGTTTCATAAATGGAAATGTCAAGGAGTTGAGGGCCAAAGGAAAAATAGTCAAAGGATCTAATGCAAATGTACGTTAAAGCTCGAAATAAGTGTGATAGGGGATCTCTTATTTATTGTGGACATGGCTAGACACAAGGCATCAGTGTATAAATGTGAGGAAGGACTGTAGTTCGATCACAAGGTATCAAAAAAGTTAATGCTATTCAAGAAGGAATTCAATTCTCATAGCATTCCTATACTACGCCATCACTCATATTCCTATAGTTTTAAGATTCAATACTTTAAAGGTCTGACCAATCTCCATTCTGGTCTTTCAAATGTGCCACCTGATAGTCCTACTACGCAATAAATGTTTTATGTTTTATTCTCCATAAAAGATCCTTCTAAACTTGATTTTGTAGACTTTAGTACCACAGATCTGTTGCAACAACTATTATTTGAATTTTGTGAATAATTCTTGCCATCTTCATATCCTGCACAAAATATTTAAAAAATATTTAATGAAACTATAGTAAGTTGTCCATCAAATTGCTTGCTTCAAATAGATATTATAGAGCCTACTACAATTGAATTGTACTCTCTACATTGTAGCTTCAAGTTCCCTTATCTTGGACTGCACAATGCCAAAACACTCAAGTGAAATCTTCACGCAACTCTTGATAGATTTGGTTTGCAAAATAAAGACCAGTAAAAATTCAATGGAATGGCTGCTTCTCTAGATTTAACATCATTTTCCTCCTCCTTTGTTCCCTACAATTCATGCTAGTAGACATGTTTATTCTAGATGACTCTATTGCTAGAAAGAAAAATTCCTCCCTAGCTACCAAATTTGAAATATTGAGTATCCAACAGTAGATGTGTACATCACCAAGGAAATAAAAACTAGAAACAGTGCAAATAGTAGGTGAAAAATTTCTGCCTGCATAAAAAATGGGAGCTTTGGAATAGGGAATGGACAATGATCAAAAGTGGATGCATGGACAAGGCACATCCCCAGTTAGATAAAGTGCCTAAAGAAATGTGGTCTAATGGAATGGCATGATTGTTGCGTATGCACAAAAACAAGCAGTGCCCCAATGATTCTTACAGTGATTGTAAGTGAAATATGACACACTAGATCAAATGCATTTAACAAAAGTTAAATGAATAGAGACAAAATCCCTCATAGACACATGGCAGGGAGAATACAAAGAAAAGGGCATGTGAAAAGAGAAGGCTGAGGGACATAAGATAGAGCAATGTGGAAAAAGCTAGGGTCACATGTGTTTTTTGTGATTTTGGCATTAACAGTAGCTTAGTAGTATTTTCCACAGGCAATGTTGATTCACAGAAGGATTGCGATGGTAGTTTGGGTTCTGAATCTTCCACTGTTTTTCCTGATATTGCCAAGGAACTTAAGTGATAGAGTAATATTTGAAAAAATAGGTTCATATATGGGTTACAAATTTAGAGTGATTCAAAGCAGGTTAAAAATAAAGATAATGATGACTTGCAGAGGGGTTGTGTTGATTCTGGCAGCTCGTTGTTGGATTCTGTTGGGGAGTTTGAAACATAGAGCAATGTTGGGAAGATAATATTTTCAACTGCTTTTGGTGATTCAAGTACCAACAGTGGTTCAAAAAAGGGGTTTGGTGCCACTACTGAAGATCAAGTGGGCTTTCCTCCAGTGCTTCATCAAAGAAAGACTCCTGCAATTAGAAGTGACAACATAATTCTAAAACAGGCTATAACTTAATTGAAGATGACTTTGGAAAGGGCATAAATAGTATTTTTATTGGTCATAGGATAGAATCCAAACCCAAAGTGAAAGGAAAAAAAGTATTTCAAGAGGAAATGGGTGTCTTTTTGGGCCTTGAAAATGACTCTATCATGCTAAATCAACCCCTTGACAAAATTTGTGCTTATTTAGGTATTAACAATGAATTAACTGTGCAGATACATTCCAATGATAAGAATGGTTCTTCTTCAGAAAATGTGGTCTCATGGAATGCATAGATTACCTAATGATCGTTAATATTTGGATAGAGGACCATGCGGGTATGGAAAGATGATTCAATATAGAATTTCAATACTTGATCTGAGTAGCTTCTAAGCAACCATGAAGAGACTCTTGGGCTGATTATATTGCCCTCCCATATATTATTTTGATTTAAGACATACAGGATTTTGGCTACACTTTGTCCATAGTGAACTGCCTCTACCTTTTCCAACTCATTTCTCAATAGGGAGGGTATAGTCAACTCGTGGGAATCAGCTTATATAACAGCTAACAAAAGAATCCTGATATTTGTGTAAAATGACCAGCATATGACAACAAAAAGATAAAAGATTCAATATATGCCAGAGATGTAATTGAAATGAATATTCCAACCTTAGACATTGAAAACATAATACGTGCAAAACTTGCTATTGATCAATGCATTCCAACATTCAAAAAGTAAATTGTTATCTTGCATTTATTCACTGATACAATACTTCTTGTACATCTTAAGTAAGACATCAACATTCAAGGATTTTATTTTTCTATCAAAATAACAAAGATTTCTATCAAATGCATACAAAAAAATGATGTTTTGTTCCTATTGAACACATTCAAATATTCACCCTCCTTCTAGTGCCAATATGTAGAACCTTAAATCTGCATTAGCTCAAAAACAAAATCCCTTAGCATTGTTAGAAAACCAAAGCAAACAAAAGATTCCCTATAAGATTCATCTAGTCAGAAGAATAATGCAAAAGAAGCAAGCAAAACATAGAAAAACATCATTCTAATAATCAAACTAGCATCTTATAGTGGATTGGTGCTTCTATGGAAAGAAGCCCTTTCCCAATCCTTGATTAAGCTCCATGATATGAAAATGATATGCTGATGATCAAAATGATGGATGGGAAAAATTAGTTCTCACATGAGGAGAGTGACTTTCCATAGAATTTGTGAATGGAATTGTGGAGGATTTGATAAAAGATGAAGCCTCTATTTGTAGATTCTCAAATGCTAAGAGTGCCAAACATGGAGGATGTGGGACTAAAGATTTGGCCAATAGGAAGAGGCCACTTGTCAAGTTGTGATAGGTTTGAGGATGTGCAAGATTTGGGAAATGTGTCCAAGAGGGGGAAATTTCAAAATTGAAATTGTGAGTAAATGTTGAGTTTGACTTGTGCAAGGGACATGTAAGAGACATGTAAGGCCTCATGAATGCTTTGTTGTGTGTACATGTCCACTTGTTTTTGAATTCAAATTTGAGGGAAGATGCCATGTTGAGTGAAAAATTTTATTTAATAAATCAATAAATTTATTTATTTGTGCAAGTGGGGATATCTAGAGGATGCAAGTGGTTAGGATTGGCATTTAATCATGGTTAGATTAGTTTAATGATGATTAGGATGATTTGACCAATTTGACTTGATTTAGGGATTTAAATCAAATCAAAGGGAGATGAATGATGATTTGAGATTTAATTAAATAAATGATTGGTTTATTTAATCAAAGAGGGAATGATAGGCTTAAATTAAATAAAATTAATTTATTCAATTTAAGTGAATGAACTTAGGAGGTTGAAATTGATTTACCCTGATGAATGGATGAGTGTGAATTTGATTGAATGCATAATGCTAATTTTGTGTGTCTACACAACCACCATAAAATTACCATTTGAATCCCTTAACACACTTCTACTCTAGCCCTACCCGGATTTCCCTTCATGACACCATCAAAGTTGGCCTTATACCAACCATTAGGAGCAAAGGTCCAACACACACCCTCCCTACTTTTCTTGGCAGGCTTGGAAGCTAAAGACACTTCCACTTTAATATTCCAATCCTTTGCTATCATTAGATCACAGTGAATACACACCACTACTTCAAGGTAAAAATATTTTTAGGGAATCACATTAAAGTTTTCCTTTATAAGCCTAAATTTTTTCTGAAATACATTATTCTTCGACATCTCCTTATCCCTAAAAATTTTATTATTACATTCTTTCCACACTCCCAAATCAAAAAAAGGGAATATGAAATCCAATAACCTTTGAATGAATGGATTTTGAGTTGGTTATTTCCATTATAAAAATAAATATTCAATGGTTCGGGAGAACACCCAAGAGATATTCCAGAGGGTTAATAATTTCCCCCAAATTAAGGAAACAAACAGGTAGTGGAGAAACAGGTGGTTGGCTAACTCTACCTCACTCCTATAGAGGTAACACCTATTAGGTATTTGAAAACCCCATTTACAAATATTGTCCACTATGAGCACCTTATTCTGAAGCATAATCTAGAAGAATATATTGACTTTAGGAGTCAATTTTTTAATTCATGCGTTTGACCAGAAGGGAGGGGAAGCTTGAGAAAGAGACAACAAAGAGACAGCTGAAGAAATAGAGTAGTTACCCAATGGGTTGTTCATCCAAGCAAGGATATCATCCTTTTGGGGCTATCCCAAATTGAAAAACCTTTAAAGAGGGTTGAAGCTCAACCAACTCCTGACTAATCAAACATAAGTTCACCCAGTCTCCTTCATGCCAATAATATTTGACAAGCTCCCCGAAAGTAGCTTTACATAGCTTTACCCATCTATTGAATCTTTCAATATTGATGAGGGGTTCCTTAAAAAGCCATTTATCCTCCCAGAATCTGGCTTGATTGCCACTTCTAATGTACCATCCTATCCCTGATTCCATAATTTTTCTACTAGTAATCATATCATTCCAACAAGTTGATCCACGAGGGAGGATAGGAGTGTCCAACAAAGCTTTGAGGGACATAGGATTAGCCATACATTTATTTCTTAAAATGTCTTTCCATTCTCCACTAAACAAGAAAGATCTCCATATTTGTTTGGCTAGAAGAGTGTTATTCATAATTCTAATTTTTTTGAGACCTAAACCCCCTAAGGTTTTCGATCTACAAAACAAACCCAACCCTATAAGAGGCATTCTCTTTCTTTCCTCCACTGTAGACCAAATTAATATTTTTTGGATCTTTTCAATGGCCTCAACATATTTAACATGAATTTTGTAAAGGCTTAAAGCACAAACTAGGAGCTTCTGAAGAGAAGCTTTAAGAAGTTGAATTTTTTCAGCTTGGCTCAAAAGAGCTCCTTTCCAACCTACCAACTTATTTTTGAACCTGTCAACTAATAAAAAACAAAAATAATTTGGAGGTTTAATGCATAAATGAAGTCCAAGATAAGAAGAAGGTAAGGATTCCACTCTGGAGGCAAGGATTCTTGCTATCTTGGCATGTCTATGCTCAGGGGTATTGAAGAAAAAAAGGAAACTCTTCTATTTGTTGATTATCTTCCCAATCACCTTCTCATACACATCCAATGTTTTTTCCAAAGCTTTAGCTTCATTCACTATAGATATTCCCACCAACATAGTGTCATCAACAAATTGTTGATGAGAACAAATTAGATTAGTGGAAGAAGGAATTAGACCTACAAGAGACCTCTATTTAATCAATCCTTTAAGATTCCTTCCCAGACTTTTAGCCATTATAGTGAAAATAATAGGTGAGATAGGATCACCCTATCTTAAACCTCTTGAATTTGGAAAGAATCTAGAAGGAGATCCATTCACAATAATAGATGCAGAAACCATAGTAACCAATTGATTCATCAACTAAATGACTCTTCTACTAAAACCATACCCCTTAGAATTTTGAATAAAAACTCTCAATCAACATGGTCATAAGCTTTGGATATATCCAGGGTATGTGCAAGATTATCTTGGAAAAAATATACCCTTAAGTGGCAAAAATTTTAGAAAAATTAGAGTTAGGCAACTTGATGTAAAAAATTGAATAAGTTATCTATATTATTTAAAAAATAGGTAAGAATAGAATCTGTAGCAAATTAAATGTAGTTTATAAACTACTAGGTTTATTTTTTCTAAAAAAAATATTTAGTGAAAATTTGAAATTTCAATGCAATAGTACTTAAATTTCAGGGAAAAAAAAGTAGGTGTCTATCTGACCACCCTAACCACAATAAAATGATAATATCTTTTCATAAAATTTTAGACATAAGTAGAGGACTTATGTTTGGATGTGATGCATATTTTTTTGTAATTTTTTTCAAAGTAAATAATTAATTATAATTTTTTTATTACAACTTTTAAAAAATATAAAATCTCGTATGTCTAACCACCTTCACTTGGTAAAAACTTCATGAAATTCAATTTTTCTATTTTTTAATCCTAGAGTATGGGAATCATAGAATGTGATGCATGTTTTGGAATCAAAAAATGTGATATTGTTTGAAAGCTATAGATTTTTTTCAATCAACCTATCAATCAACACTTTAGTCATAATTCAAATAGAAAATGAATAATAATTATTTATTAAATTCAAAGTAAAGCATAATTTATATTGGTGTAAATTTGAGAATATTTTTTAGAAACCCTTTTCATTTCATCAATTTTGGTTAAAAAACATTTGTCAACCACATACCCTAAAAATACCCATCATATTGCCACTTTTTGGCCCATTATGATCCTGCACATACCCTCTAGCTTTAGAAGAAACCCTTTAGTTTTATATTCCACTAGTGAATGAATATTCTCATGGACTATGACTATGGAATCTAAGATTTTCTTTCCAAGAACAAAACCATTCTGCTGAGGAGAAATCAACAAAGGAAGGATAGAAGGGATCCTTGAGGTCAAAACTTTTGAAATGATTTTATAGAGAGAGTTACAAAGACTAATTGGTCTAAATGCCTCGAAATCCATTGACCCTAGTTTCTTAGGAATAAGGGCCATAAAGGTAGCATTTATTTCCTTAAGGATCCTTCTAGATCCAAAGAATTCCTTAATAGCATTCACGACATCATTTTCCACAATATCCCAAAACCATTGAAAAAAGAACATAGGAAAACCATTAGCCCTAGGGGCCTTATTTCCTTCAAAAGAAAATACAGCTTTCCTGATTTCCTCCTTAGAGGGGATGGCCACAATATTTTCATTATCTTCCCCCTCAAAAATCTTAGGGATAGCCTCTAATAAAAAGTCTTGGTCTTTTTTTATTGATTTTCCTATTCACCAAAAGAAGGTTGTTATAGAAGAGGAAAACTTGCTTTTTGATGTTTTCCTTTTCCTTAAATCTTGTACCATTGACTTCAATGAGAGATTTTATTGGAATCTTTGTGTTTAGAAGTATATAAGTGGAAGTACCATGTATTTCTATCTCTAGCTAAAAGCCACAACACCCTTGATCTCTACCTCCAGAACTCCTCCTCTTTAGCTATTATATCATGAAATTTCACCAACAACTCATTTTCTTTAACCTTATTATTTTGAATGTATCCTTCCTTCTAGATTTTTTCCTAGATCTCTGCAAGCTCCATTTGATCAAATTTAATACCAAAAATGTTTCCAAAGGATTCTTTTTTCCATCTTCTTAAATTGTGTTTTACTTCTCTCAGGTTTTTAACAATTCTGAACATAGCAGTGCCCAGAACATCAATATTACACCATTTCCTGATTTCATCAAAAATAAGGGGGCGGGATAACCACATTCTCTCAAATCTAAAAGGAGATTTTTTCTTCACCTTTATAGGATTTTCCACAAAACTTATGGGAAAGTGATCTAACCCTACTCTAGAGAGAGCTTTAAGAGAGTAGAAATAGCTTAAAAGCCACTGATGAGAAATTAGAGTTCTATGTAGCCTGACTTGAATAATATCCTTACCAATTCTTCCATTTGACCAAGTATATTGAGTTCCTTATAGGTCCATGTGAATTAGCTTCTTATTATTAATGAAGTCAAAAAGATCAGATTTACTCTCTTGATTCACCTGAGAGCCTCCAAATTTCTCCTCATTTAGAAGGGGAGTATTCAAATCACCCACTACTACCCAGTGGTCATTAGTAAAAATCCTATAGAAAGCAGAGAGTTCACTCCATAAGGATTTTATCGCTCCTTTCCCATTAGAAGCATAGATATTCAACTAGATCCAGCTAAAATTGTCTTGGATATGTGTGATTTTAATAGCCATGTGATTATTGATCTCTAGCAAAGGTTCCCGTTTAATGAGCACAAAGGATAATCTAGTCAAAACATGCAAAAAAAATGGAAAATCACATGGTTATATCCTTGATTTTTTCTCCCACTCTGATAGTCATGTTAACTTATATAATGGTGCATGTCAAACTAAACAAGATATCAAGAAATAAACTATTGAAATATTTTTCAATACTAAAATGGTATATATTTACATAAAATATATAGTTTGTTATATTTTTCTTTCAATAATAACTCTACCGAAAACAGCGTATGTGTAGGATCATGATGGGCCAAAAAGTGGCAATATGATGGGTATGTGGCTGATGACTATTTTTTAACCCAAAATTGATGAAACGAAAAAGGGTTTTTAAAGGAGATTCTTAGTTTTCTACCAATATAAATTATTCTTTACTTTGAATTTAATAAGTAATTATTATTCATTTTCTATTCAAATTACGACTAAAATCCTGATTGATAGGCTGATTGAAAAACATCTATAGCTTTCAAATGGTATCACATTTTTTAAATCCAAAAATTGCATCACATTCTACACTTCACATACTATAGGATTAAAAAAATAAAAAATTGAATTTCACGAAGTTTTTCCCAAGTTTAGGTGGTCAAACATATGAGTTTTTATATTTTTTAAAAAGTTGTAATAAAAAGTTCATAATTAATTATTTACTTGGAAAAAAATTACAAAAAAGTATGCATCACATCTAGGCATGGATCCTCTACTTATATATGAAATTTTATAAAAAAGTATTATCATTTTATTGTGGCTAGGGTGGTCAAACAACAACTACTTCTTCTTTTTTCCCTGAAATTTAAGTACCACAGGATTGAAATTTCAAATTTTCACCAAATAGATTTAAAAAAAAAAAACAAACCTAGTAGTTTAGAACTAAATTCAATTTGCTACAATTTCTATTCTTACATATTTTTAAAATTATATAGATAGATTATTCAAATTTTTACGTCAAGTTGCCTAACTCTATTTTTTCTAAAATTTTTGCCACTTAAGGGCCTATTTTTTCCATGATGATCCTACACATACCCAACATGAAAAATTGAAAATGTGTGTAATGAATAACATGTATAGAAATGGATTAGAGCAGAGAAAAGAGTAGGATTGGGTGCACTTCCAAATTTTTGAATTTTGAAGATGATGACGAGGGACATGTGATGTAGATTTTGATGGTGATGGTGGTTTTCTAGAGGTTACAAAAGTTGTTCTATGACCTTTGTTGCAGTCGATTTCCTTTCCTGAGCCTATTGGGCCTTTGGAAACTATTGTGGTTGGCTTGGATGTTATTTGTTTTGGATTGTTGGAGGGTGTTTTGGGGAGGTTCTCTTGGCCTCCTATTTATCTCACTCATTTTCCTTATGATTTGTTTGTGTCATGCACCTCATGGTTGGGACCTCTTACTGTTTTCTTATTTCAAGGAAGGGACATACTTGGGATCTTGGTGGTTTGCTTTCCTACTTTTTCCTTTGGTAGTTTGTGGGTTTTCATCTCTCAGCTTGGTTCTTTTCCTTATGGTGGATTGTTGTTTAGCTTTGACTTTAGAAGTGCTTTGGTCAATCGCTCTACTAGTGGTTGGGTAAGGATTAGTCTATTGGACTCTTCGGTGAAGCTGAATTTAGTTTTATTGCTGCTTGACACCCCCATTCTTTCCCTTGTTACATAGTTCGGGGTTGTTTTGTTTCTTCACAAGCCCTTGGGGGTTTGTCGTGATTCTTCTAATGTCATTGTTTTAGGTTTTTCTTCCCACCCTATCCTTCTTCTACCTTGCTCTAATCTTGTTTCTTGGGGGTTGTGATGGGTGTCTTGGGTTTTTTGATTTGGGGTTGCAGGTTAGTTCCTTTGCTACCATTCTCTATGGTGTTGTTTTGGTTTGGAGGGTTCTGATTGGCCATGGGAAGAGTTTCCCTTTAGTGGTTGCTTCTTTTTTCTAGGTTGTGGAAGCTTCTATGGCCTTTCATGACATGGTTAGTTGTAAATTCTACTACTGCAGTGTGTTGGATCTACCACTTTTTTGCTCTGGCTTGGTGTAGTGGCAGGTGCTTGTCTTGGGCTCAGTTTTTGTTGAACATTCATAATATTTTTGGTGAAAGCCCATCTTTTTTGGGTTTGTCTCATGAAGGATGATCATCTTTCCTTACTAGTTAGTTTGTGCAAAGGTGTGGATTGGTTATGGGCCAAGGTTTGTGCTTGGTTGGTGGTTGTTTCAATGACTATTTCCATTCTCTGGAGGATTGATTTGGGTTCTTTTTGGTGTAGTGTAGAAAAATGTATACCCTTGCATTTGTACACTTGTTTGGTCCCGCCTTGCTTTGTTTATCCCTATTTATGTCTTAATTAGTCCTATTTTGCATCCACAAAACTAATAAATACATATTTTTTTGGCTAATCTCGACAATCATCAATGGATAAATGATATTTTAATGATTTTTGTCTATGGGTCCCTAATTTTTTGAATGGGACTAAAATACCACGTAGGGCATCTTTTTTCTCCATAGGTATTAGGACCCTAATTTCAAGGAATCTTAAATTAATACCCTTTTTGGAGTCTATGCACTGAGATTTGAGCCTTGGAACTAAGATTCTACCTAGGGTGTCTTTTTCCTCAGCTTATTTTTAGGATTTAATTTTAGATTCTGGTGGGATTTAGCCTCCTTTAATTAATGATTTCATATGTTAGCTTGGTGTGGTGTAATTTCAAGATATTAAGCATAGATAAGTATAAATACAGGGTTCCTTCACTCATTTTATCATTCATCATTTCCCTCTATTACTTTATTTCATTTCAAGTTTTAATTACTAAAAAGGGGTTTGACCAAGGAAAACCCCCATTTACTAACATTCAAAAAGTTTTTCCTCTCTTGCATGTTTTTAATTACATATTTAGGTTGAAGACAACAAGATCATTTGAGGTGGAAAATTTTATGGTTGCAAAGTTGCATTGCAAAGTTTCGATCTTGATGGAAACTCATCTATATTTTAGACCTAGAAGATTCAAGACCTGAGATCATAAAAAGACAAGTAAAAATCTAGGACCTGAGGATCACTTTCAAAGATTTCATAAATTCTAGCTGAGACTAAAATTCCACCTAGGGTATCTTAGTCCTCCATAGGGTATTTTTCAGAGATTCTTTGGGATTATGTTTCAGTATCTGAAGATTCCACATTTTCCCCGAAAAATAGAAGTAGGTCTAAGACTGTAATAGTAAGGGAATCTTAGTCCACCCTAGCATATTTTGATAGAATTTTTGCATTTCTAGAATCCCCATCACATTTCCATACTTCCTAGGTACATACCCCCTAACTTGTTGCAAAATTTTGTCAATTGATCTCCTTATTTGACTTGCATTGCTTGATTTTGTGTGTTGAATGTTCAATTGTCTCTTTCCAAGAATTTTCTTGGTGGTGAACCCTTAAAAGCTGAAAGAACCCCCTCCTAGGTCCTCCTAATTGAAAATTGATTCACCTTATGAAGTTGATAATCAATCCAATCAGAGCTCTTAGGACATTATTGAATGAACATAGGAAAATTGGGTGAACATTCCCCACTGTCATTTTCCTTTTGTTCATTTTGGTGAACCCGACCTTGTTGAGCATTCATTTTCTAATTTGGAGTTCATTAAAATGATCTAGGTTTCATTCATCCTTGCATTGCATCTTTCATTAGTGAAATTGCATCTAGGGTTTCTTGCATTTGCATTAGTGAAAGTACATATAGGTTGCATTTTTACTTTCTTGCATCATCTTATGTCATTGAAAACTAAAAAATTACATTGTCAATCATCCTAATTTCATTTAGGAACATTCTTATTTTATTCCAAATCAAAAAAATTACATTCAACCTTGCATCCAATTGATTTTTATTTGTCACATTTTCTTTCCTTCATTGGCACAATTTTCTATTTCTAAACATCAGGTCCTTGGGTAGGCAACCTAAGACCACTGTTATCAATCAAAATCTATTTTTTTTCTATAAAAAACCTTATTGGGACTAAAACAACCTTACTGGTGTCTTAGTCCCTCTCTGGGTTTTAGTCTTAGAATCTTGTCTGAACCATTTACTATATGTTTCATCCTCTAGAAACTCAAAATTTCTTTAGTAGGACTCAGATGCCCTTACTGGTGTATTAGGCCCTATTTGTTTTGACCTTGAAGTTTCCATGGTTTGAAATTATTTTTTTGTGCTTCTCTTTGCTGCAGTTACTTTCCTATTTCAATTTTTTGATTTGTTGTTTCATCAGAATTATGCAATCTAGCTTAATTTGTCTTCATTCACTACATTTTCAACATTCAAACTCGAATTTACAACATTTTGTTTTTAGTTTATTGAATAGTGTAATCAACAAATTACATTGTTTTAGGTCTAAAAACCTAAAAATGTTTAATCTTCTAGAGCTTTGTATAATATGGATAAAAGTGCTTTTTTCTTTTCAATATACAATGTTTCTTTTCATTCTTGGATACATATTATTTACATTCTTAAAGTTTTGCATAGATTGGATAAACATGTTTTTCATCTTGGGATATACATTGTTTACATTATTAAAGTATTGCATGAGATGGTCAAAAGTACCTTTCATTTTTTTACCAAATGATGTTAGTACCTTAGCTTTCTAAGAGCACTAAGAATTTTTTTATATCCCTTCCCTATGAGAGTGTTTTAGTGCAATATAATACAACTTTGTACATTCTTAATGATCATATTCATTCTTCTCCTAATATCTCTCCTATTGGTGAAGAAGATATTTTGGAGTTAGAAGAACTAATCAATGATAATTTTGAGAATCCTAGTTATTTCTCTCATTCTACCTCTCTATGTGTGAATGACATTGATGACCATCTTTATATTCCTTCCCCTACCTATCCTATTATAGAATATATTAGGGAACAATGGAATGAAATCATAAACAATCATGAAAATCATACTTGTTCTTCTCCTAGTATCTGTCCTAGTTGTGAAGAAGACACTTTGATGATATAGAATCTTAGTTGTGCCCCTTCACCTAGAGAAACCCTTATTGAGCAAAAAAATTCAACCATTGATCATTCCCCTACTCTCGATGAAGTAATTTTGGAAGAACCAATCCTTGAATGTCAATAACACTTGGTTTGTAGTTCTCCTAAACACTCTCCTACTAGGGAAGATATCATAGTGGAAGAAGATGAGAACATTTACCATAGTAATTCCTTAGATGAAGATGATGAAGTGACATTAGACTCCCCTTCACTAAGATATCATGAACTTAAGGATGGGTCTTCTAAGGTTATGCACATTAGATACCCCTTGGAGTGCTATCCTAAGCCTAAAATTATCATTTATCCACCCTCTCAAAACACACAACTTCAAAACAAACCCATCCTTATCCTTGAATCACCTAAGATTTTTTTTTTGTAGCAACTAAGTTACAATACCATTGCTCATACATAAAAAACTAGGAAAAATATGCAACCAATACAAACACCTTCACCATCCCTCCCATTACCTAATCCTATCTTACTAGGGCCCCCTCATTTTCCTTCACAAAGTGGAAAGGAGTATGATCTTGTTGAACAACTTAAGAATACTCTTGCAAAGATATCTAGGTTTGGAACCCTATTTAAAATTCACCTAATTATTGCACTATGCTTCAAGTAGCCTTGCAACAAGTTGTGGTCCCATCTAGTGCAAATATTAATGAGATAGCATCCATGATTCAAGGGGTAAATTTTAAAACAAAATTCCACCAAAATGATCTCCCTCCTTTGGAAGTGCAAAAACAATGTGATGCTCTCATGGTCATAGCTCAATATAAAAGCGCGGGGATAAAATGAACCCTTGTTGATAATGGATCAACCTTAAATGTGTGTAGTGTAAAACTTTTGGATAAGGTTGATGTTGATAAATAAAAAATCCAACTCATTTCTTTCTCTATTAATGGCTTTGATAATGTGTGAAAATAACTGCTTGGTGTCATCACTTTATCAATTATAGCTAGAAAGGCCACATTAAAAACCTTAATCCATGTTATTCCTAATGATATTTCATATAATCCTCTTTTAGGAAGATCATCGATTCATGCAATGAATGGGGTGTCTTCCACCCTTCATTGTAAAATGAAGTATGTCTACAAGAACAAAGTATATACAATCAAATTCGATCCTAAACCATATAGTTTTTTTAACATTGACAAAGATAAGTAGAATTATTTGAACACATTGACACCAACTACACAAGTAGAACCCATCGAAGAACCAAAAAAAAGATAGATTTCCTAAACCCTTCACAATGATATCACTAGATGATGTGGGATCTTTGAGGTTTGAACCTTCATTCATGGGAGAATAGAAGATCATAAGAAAAACAATAAGAATGGAAAATAAAAAGTGATAATTTCAACACAAAATTCAGAAGACCCTTTTGAAGCATCCACCTCAACCACTTGAGAAGAAAAATAAAATTATACAACAAAATTTGGCAACATAAAATATCAACAACCACTGAATCCTAAAGACGTGAAAAATATTTATGGAAAATATTATTAACTTATGAAACAACATGGATATAGTGGAAAAGGATGTGGTACTCGAGAACAAGGTATACATGTCCCTATAGAATCTAACACACAATGAAAAACTAATGGTTTTGGTTATTTTCCTTTGATAGAAATAAACAATCCTTCACTTAATATCAACACTCTAACAATAGATCCCTCTAATCTGACTTTAACAATTGTGCATCCTAAATTGATAGATACTAGTGGTCTTAATTGTTATCATTTGAAAGAAACAAAGAAATCTTCGCTTAATGTCAATGTAATCTCACAAAACACTGATGATCTAATTTTGTTAGATTATACACCTTCCTTTAAGGAAGAGAAAAAAATCTCACAATATAAAGAGTCTTGTGTAGGTATGACAACTAATACTAAGCACAAGATTTATTTACTTCCAAATAATGAAACATCCTCTACTATTGATCAAGAAGGTATCTTGTTGGGACTTCTCCAAGATTGTTTAATATCCCTTCCTCTAAGAACATGAAACAAATTTTATTACAAGAATTCTTTTTGTGCATATCATAGAGTTCATAGCCATTCTACTAATGAGTGTAAGGCTCTAAGTAGTAAAATCCAACATATTAAGTATTTTGGTGCTCTTCCTTATGTGGGAGCACCTAATTCCTCTCATTGATACTCATTTTCACTCTAGCATGTTTCTCATCAATCATTTCAATGCATCCTTGTCTTGCATTAAGTGGGGGAAAGGAGTGAGGTAGCCTTGTCCTCGTATGCCTCCTATCATTGTCTCTTTTGGTTAGTTGTCTACCTTTCATGTACATATAAGAGCAAGCTTGGGATGTGGACAACATGCCTTAAGTTGACTTGCATGTGACAAACTTATCCATGACGTAGCTTATTGGAAACATATGACTTGACATAGGGCTTTCCAAATAAGCTCTCATGTACTCTTAATTGTTAGCATTTATCCTTTGCTACTTTAAAGTAATTTCTCACAACATTGTGTTTAGCAATTTATTTAAAGTGGTAGGATATGGGTATGTGCAAGATCACGATGGGCCAAAAAGTGGAAATATGATGGGTATTTCTAGGGTATGTGGCTGACGACTTTTTTTACCCAAAATTGATGAAATGAAAAGGGTTTTTAAAGGATATTCTCAACATGCCACCAATATAAATTATGCTTTACTTTGAATTTAATAAATAAATATTATTCATTTTCTATTTGAATTTTGAGTAAATTCCTAATTGATAGGCTAATTAAAAAACATTTATAGCTTTCAAATGGTATCACATTTTTTGAATCCAAAACATGCCTCACATTCTATGAGGTTTTGACCAGGTTAAGGTGGTCAAATATATGAGTTTTTTATAATTTTTAAAAGTTGTAATAAAAAAATCATAATTAATTATTTACTTGGAAATAAATTTCAAAAAAAAATTGCATCACATCCAAACATGAGTCCTCTAATTATGTTTAAAATATTATAAAAAAATATTATCATTTTATTGCGTTTAGGGTGGTCAGATAGACACCTACTTCTTATTTTTTCCCTAAAATTTATGTACTACTGCATTGGAATTTCAAATTTTCACCAAATAGTTTTTTTTTTAATAAACCTAGTAGTTTAGAAACTATATTATATTTTCTATAGATTCTATTCTTACATATTTTTTAAATAATATAAATAACTTATTCAATTTTTTCATCAACTTGCCTAACTCTGATTTTTCTTTTTTTTTTTGCCACTTAAGGGCCTATTTTTTCCATGATGATCCTGTACATACCCATACATTGGCATTATTTTTGTATTATTTTTGCATTTATTTTCATGTTTCATTGCAAGATTTTATTTTTTCTTGTGATGCATCCTTTTCTTGGTGGTTACATTGTGCTTGATTTCCTCTGAGAGCATGATATTTCTTTGACTTGTCCTCTCTTGGAGACATTAGTCACAATGCTCCATAAGAAGAGACCTTACATGAACTAAGAAAATCCATTTGAGCATCCCTCTTTCTTCTTGTTGTTGTTAATCAGATATGCACCCTTTGTCATATTTGCAAAAAAATCAAACTATTTGTTGAAACATGGAAACTCTTTTCAGATGTGGGTGATCTATGTGGAAAGAGAATCTCCAGAGTGAGTTGGTTCTCCAAATGATGGATGCTATTCTAAGTTATTTTTTGGGAAAAAGGATAGAGAATATGACTGAAATGAAAACATATCTAATATGATCTTGACTTAATAATGAATTTGATATTTCACCCACAAACATTCTTCAGAAAAACAACAATGAATTCTCAATCTCTCATGAACATCAATACAAAATTGATTTTCCTGAAGGTCTGGACCTAAACACAACATGCAACCTACATTAAATGAACTTTTTGTATCAATAATCTACAATATTAGGATATAAAAAGGATTTGTAGAACTGAATCACAATATGAAGATCATACTAAAATTGCAAATATAGATAGGAATGTTGTTTTTTATTGGATGAAGGAGTGAAAATCTCAAAACCTGAGTAGAAAGAAGTTTACAAGCTCAAAAATGTGTAAGAGCAAGAAAATAGAATTTGAACTAAGAAAACTTTAAGTTTTCTTCAAGATATATTCCAAAACCCTAATTCGAGCTCAAGAAGAAAGTTGAAGGAAAATCATCAAAAATTGCCCCAAAAATTTGCACAAAAGTGGAAAAATCACACTTTTTGCATGTACATACTGAAAACCTTCTCAAAATTAGTCAAATCTACTTTTAAAATGAATAAAACACCTTATCTCTTCATCAAGAATCTCAAATTCTACTAAAGAAAGATCTCTCATAAATCTGCTAAAAATAGCAAAGAAATAAAACAATTCGTTTTATTCTTGCTTTACATGGCTTGTAGATTTAATACTGAACTATTTTTGCAATTAAAAATTTTAGAAAAAATATTTTACAAAAAACCTTATTTCTCCAATTACAATGTTTTATTTTCTCTAAAATCATAAAATATAAAAAAAAATCATCAATGAATATCTAATTGATTTCTTTAAAATCAATTTAAAAAAATAAAACCCTAAGCCATAATTAAAAACTCATTTACAATTTTTTATTGATTTTCTCACAAAATCAATCAAAATCTAAGGCATTATAATCATTCTCCAATTCTCACTAAGGCATAATTAACAAAACCCTAAAGTCTAAGGCCATAAGAATATTTCATTAGGAAAACCTAAAGAATTAGGAAAAGAATCAAAATATGAAGACCTCTCCATAACACTCGACCTAAGGTATGCATCAAATTTAAATCACTAAAGTATATACCCCTAAGTCAAATTAGGGTTGGGAAAACCCTAATGAACAAAACTAAAGCATTCCTATCATTTCACATGTTTTGAGAGTGAAGTATTTGGAGAGAAATTCCTCTGAGCTACCGCCATGTATGAGCTAGGGTTTTTTTTTTTGAAGAAATATTAAGCTCCATTGTTGTTGTCTCTGTCAAATCTTCACAATCTCCCAATGGTAAGCATACTCTTAAGCTCTTTGTGGACTTTCTGAACTCCTTACTTGTATACTGAATCATCTTTTGTCCTTGAGGCTGCAGTATGAGCATACTTTCTAATATATTATGGCTTTGTATCTCCCTTTTTTCTTTGCTTCTATGTTCTTGGCTACCATGAGAGAGTTTGAGCTTTGTGTTTGAGAGCTCTTAAGAGAGAGATTGGTTATGGCTTCCTTTACTCCATATTGCATGCATGGTAAGCTCCATTGTTTCTTTTGTATTTTTGTTGGCATTCTTTCTCCAAAACAGAAAGCTTATAAAAGCTTTATACATCTATAAAAGATCATTTTTTTTATGAATGAAACTATGGCCATACCTAGGATGCACAATTCTTATATGTTAAAATGCATTTTATCCAGAAATTTATATGGCCCCACTTGCTTGTCTTAAGATTCTAGTTGGAGCATGCATATTTAGGAGCTTCCTGTTGTAAGAAATGAAAATCTAAAGTCATAAATCCCTTTCTTGGTTGTTCCATTCATGCACACATTGGGTTTTTCTTCATTTTCTGGGCTCAACCCATTATGCATTACATGCATTTTCTTGTAAAACCCTCACATGGGTATCTCTTGATTCTGAAAGAAAACACTTATCTTGTTATTCCTATAGAAAACCCCATGTGGGTAAGCCAAAATTGTAAGAACTCAAATGTGGGTATTCTGTAAAATGAAAAATATGCATTTTTAAGAAAACCCCATGTGGGTTCACTCTATTTTGAAAAGAATTCACTTATTTTTGTACTTAATGCAAAAAACCCAACATGGGTACCAAGTATTTTGAATAAATATGTATTTAAATCCTTTAAATTTCTATCTTTAGGCATTTTCGTACTCTTCTTTTGGTTGAAATTTTAGAAAGTTTCAACACTCAAAAAATTATAAAATATGAGTGTCAACTTCATTGTCATAAGTGAAAAATTTCAACACAACATATGGAGTATTTATCCTTATATAAATTACCATATCACATACAAAACCTCTTCAACTAGAACCTACTAATTGTTTGTTTTCTTAGTCTATCATGCCTTACTATGAATTCTCATTTCACTTATGTTGCTTTAGCTACAACCTTTAAAGCTTTCCATACTCTGTAGATCTCTTCCCATAATAGAAATGTCTTTATATACTCAAATTCTTATCAAACATGTTCATGTCCATTTGCTTTGACTCATGCAAAATAATCTTTGAAAGAATAGTTTGAATGATGAAAACAACCCTCTAAACATTATACTTTGAATTTCTTCCATTTCAAACACAATGATGCAAAAAATCCATTTGGAATACATGTTGATTAATAATATATTACTTGAACTGTTTACTTCAATTAATGCCATAGTTGCATTTGGACACAAGACACAATGGATTACCTAATTTTTGAAAATATAAATCTCTCTTCAAGCTTAATTGTCCTTACATATTCTTGGTGGGTTAACGTCTTCTACCTGGCACTCTTCATGCATTTTTATGCTCCATTATGTAAAAAGTGTTTTATGAACTTTCTTTATTTTTCAAAAGAAAATCTAAAACTTTCATATGCTTCCTTTATTAAATAGTGTCTTTAATGAGGCATTATGTATTCCTACTCACTATCACCATCATGAGGAATGAACACTGTTGTACTTCTCATAATATCATGGACATGATGAATAACCAATACTCACAGTGGAAAACAAATAGCACAACAACATTTAAACTTGTAAGTATGACATTGAGGAATCTTAGTTGAATTGATTAAATTCATTAAGTCTTTTTTTCACCCGTAGCTTTCAAAAAAGCATATTACTTGATTGTTATGACTAAACAGTCGACTTAATAGCCTTAATGAATGAAACTCTACTTTACTCTTTCATGAATAGTTTCAATGAACATGATGATTGCATACCTTCACTCAACCCCATCTGTAATACCAAAGGGACAACATGCCAAGCTCTACCCTTGTGGGAGCCCATTTTTCTCCACATGCTTGGTCTTCATAAGACAATCAACTACATGAATTTTCCTATACCTGTAGACACAAGGAAACAAACAATGTTAGCAAAAAGAAATATATGATGATGATGTTTCCCTTTTTAGTTCATTTTTTTGTTCTTTCCTTTAGTTTATTCTATGCATTCCAAGGATTGAAATATATCTCTGTTAGTATGGAATGTAATATAGTTCATATCTTGATCTCTTAATTGACACCCCTCTCAAAAATTTGTAGGTACATTTAGGAGTTGAAGCAGGATGGAGCAAGCTATGAGGTGTCAACCAAAGATCAACTTAGGAAATGGTGGATATGTCCCATGTTATTGCTTCTCTCTTTTAGTTGTATATTTCCTTTCTTGTAATGAATGGAACCGGCTAAAACCATGGCTTGTGTGGATTTTTAAATTTCTTCTTTCATTTCCATTATGAGAGAAATGCATTGAAATGCAAAGTTGTACCATCATTTGTATTCTCGCAATAAGATGAAAAAATGTAATGTGGATAACTTCATGAAATAAATGAAAGAAAAAAATGCTTTATCATTTGTATACTCAGTTTTGTACTCTATTTGATTTGTAAAAAAATTGAGCAATACTTCTAAAACTCAATTTTCTCAAAACACTTAAATAAATTTCACTTGATGAATGATAAATATAGTGCAAACAACACTTAAGCACATTTAGAAATAATTGTTCTTTCACTTTCAAATATAACAATATTTAATCAGCTCCACCAATTGAGATATAGCAAAAAATTGGTAATAGTTGCATTACATCTTTTGTACTGTATTAAAGTCATTGAGGTATGTATTTGATATTGTCCCTTGGGGCTCACCTGGTGAAAAAATAGCTTCACTAGCCCTTGTGAAAGTGCATTTTCATTTTTTCCTTATCATAGTCATGGGGTATGGCTTCGATATGGACCTCTTGGGGCTCACCTAGTGGACAACTAGCTTCACTAGCCCTTGTGATCATGCATTTTTTTTGCATAGTGGACATAGTGTTCCACTTGTAAACCTCCTTTTGGAAAAATAACCTAGACCTAGTCCATAGGGTAGTGCATGACCAGTCGAAGCTTGATCCATAACATTTGTCTTTTTCCCTTTTTGTTTTCCTTTTTAGTTTTTATTTTTCTATCTTTGATGGCGCATGTTTGTGATCTAATTATGGCTTCATATATCATCCACATGTGTGTTCCTTTGTGCTTATATTGGTTTTTCATAGGATCTTGATCATCCCTCTTGGTTATTGTCATCCTATCTTACTAGCATTCATACATTTGAACCCCTCTTGATTGTGTGTTGGCTACTTTAGTGTGAGTTTGAACCAAGTTCATCCTCTCACTAAAGTGAGGGCTAAATGTAATGTAGGAAAATGTATACCCTTGCATTTTCACACCTTTTTGGGCTTGCTTTTCTTTTTTTATCCCTATTTATGTCTTAATTGGTCCTATTTTACATCCACAAGCCTAATAAACTACATATTTTTCTAGCTAATCTCAAAAATCATCAATGGATAAATGATAATTTAATGATTTTTGTTTTTGTATCCCCAATTTGAGGACTAGGACTAACATTCCATCTATTGTGTCTTTGTCCTCCATAGGTCTTGGGACTGTGATTTCAAGGCATCTTAAATTGGCCCCTTTTTGGAGTCTATGCCCTGAGATTTGAGCCTTGGGACTAACATTCTACCTAGGGCGTCCTAGTCCTCCTTGGCTTATTTTAAGGATTTCAGTATCTGAATATTTCACATTTTCCACAAAAAACAATAAAAGGAATAAGAAAATAGTAAGGGTGTCTTAGTCCTCCCTAGCCTATTTCAACAACATTTTTGCATTTCCAAAATCCTCATCACATTTGAAAACTTCCCAAGTACATTCCCCCTAACTTGCTGTAGAATTTTGTCATTTGATCTCCTTATTTGACTTTCTTTGCTTGATTTTGTGTGTTGAATGTTCAATTGTCTCTTTCCAAGTATTTTCTTGGTGGTGAACCCCTAAAAGTTAAAAGAACCCCCTCCTAGGTCCTCCTAATTGAGAATATACTCACCTTGTGAGGTTGATACTAAATACAATTAGGGTTCTTAGGACATTATTGAATAAACATAGAAAAGTAGGGTGAACATCTCCCACCCTCATTTTTATTTGGTTCAATTGGTTGCCCCTTGTGGTGGATGGTGCTTTTTTTTAGGAAGGAGATACTAGATTGATGGTGGATTAGGTCAATTATGTTGGATGGGATATGTTGTTTTTGTGATTTTTGTTGTTTCTATCCTTTTGGATGGCTAAGGAGGAAGTGTTTTCCTTTTCTATTGGAGTTCTTTCATGCTACCATGGTCTACTTACATTGTACTCTATAGTGTTGAATATTTCTCCTATTGAGCTAGATCCCTATCCTCTTGAGGCGGAGCTAGAGGTTTTAGATATGGTGGGAAGTGTTTTTCTCTTCTGTTGGTTCCTATTGAGGTGGATCCTACTTCAGCTAGAGGGAGGTGTATTTGGTATTTTTGATCCACACTCCTTCCTCTCCTATAGAGGGGAGCCCTATCCTTTTGAGGTGGTTTTTGGGTTTATGTCTAGTTCAATGGTGCAGTTTGAAGAATGTTTCTCTGAAACAACTTGTAATTTTTACCCTTCTTCTTGTAGGATTCTGTTAGGCCTAGTTTTTCAAAATTTGAGTAGGAGGTCTATTGTCGCCCAATTGTTGTAGGTGTTCCATTGCTTGGTTGTTCTAGGTGGTTTTTGGACTTTCAATCCTATTTTTTGGGTCTAATTTTTTTGACTCAATGCCTTTGATGATTCTCTCTCTTTGACTTAGTAATGTTGTTTCTTCTAAGTGTTCTTTTCCCCTAGTTTTTAGTGATAGGGTTGGTTATTAGTCTGTATTGTTTCTGTGATATTTCTGTTAATTATGCTTCTCTACTTTGTTGGAAAAGACTAAGACTTTGGTTTTTGGATGTTTTCTTTGTTTAAGGTTCTGGGACTTTTCAAAACCCTACTTTTATAACTCTTCATGTAATGGGTACAACACCTAGTAAATGTTTCTTACTTATCAAAAACATGTATATGTTTGAATTTTGAATTTGAAGTTTCTATTAAAAATTTAAAATGGTTTGAGTTGCTTTAATATTAATGTGATTGAGGGATTTTTTAGGGTCCCTTTTTCACTTAATCTATCCAAAACAAATTAAATTAGTTTATGTTTTCTCTTTAGGTCAATTTTAATTAAGGAAATTCTTTTATATTCTTAAAAAATAAATTTATATTTATGTTTGTAAAGTTCTTTTAAGATTAGATAGTTAAATAAGTTTATTATATATATTTTTTGGTTGGATAGCAAAGGAAATAGAAATATTTATGCAATCTCTTGGGATTTCAAAAGTATTATTATTTATTGTTTTTCTTTTACATTAAGTGTTTTTTTAACGTGTATCCATATGAAAAGTTAAATTGGTTAGTATCTATTATTAAGAAATTTTATCTAGTAAGTTTGATATTAAGTTGTTTGGATCTACTATTTTTGGGTCAATTGTGAAAGGCTTGGTGATTTATTAAATAATATTGAAGTGTTAGAAGGTCTTCAATTAGAGTAATTTTTTTAAGATTTTGTTCATTGTGTGGTCAATGAATGGTAAGAAATATCTTCTTTCTTCTACTAAAGCTTCTTAATCCAAAGCTAAGTCTTATCAATCTATCAAGTTTCTTAAAAATATTTTAGTTAATGAAAGCTTGAATCCTTGAGAGACCTTTTAATTTTAGTTGTTATTATTGATAGTGATGATAATAATATTTTGAATCTTTTTGTGGTTTGTTAACACCATGTGGATCCTTTTATTTTCAAGGTTATTTGAAAGAATATTGGTTCTAATATTTTTTTGGATGGCATTGATGTTCTATCTTTTTTCATTTGGGGATTCTAAGTTTTGATGTTCAAAATGATGTTTTTCATCCTTTATCTTGGTTTTCTCTCAGTAGTCCCTCTTGAGTTGTTGAAGTTATTCCTATTAAAGGAATAAAATTTAACACGGAGAAAAGTAAAAATTCATGTCACACTTTTGGTCAACTTTTTTTTTTTTATAAAAGGAAAGAAGCCTACATATTACTAATAGTATAAAATTTTAGATACTATATGTGTATATAGCATAAAATATTAAAAAATGATTACAAAATGTAAAGATGTTGAGGGGGCCAAAAAAAATTCCCTATATACTATATTTTTAATGTATCGAGGCCAATACATAACAAAAGTCTCAAGACAAAGAGTGTGAGAAATAATAGAGAAGGAATATTTTATGTATGGGATAAACTTTTCATACCACTCCAAGGGTGGCATGGAAATCCACAATCCATTAGATATTTTACATAGGCTCCAAATTATTTACCTTCTTTAAAAAATAGCTACCCATACATGCCATATCTCTATATTGTGCTAGTCACACCTTACAAATTTTATCAAGGAATGAAATCCATTCCACTAGAACACCCACCTCACCCACATGGTGGATATATGATAGGTGCAGGATGCAAACCCCAAGCCTTGCTAGTTCTAGGGTTACCTTGAGCTTTCCTAGGTTGTTATTTTTAAACAATTTTACAAAAAAACCCTCCACTAGCTCCTTTTGCTCTCCTAAATCCAGGAGGGAAGACTTAAAATGTGATATAGGATATCTATGTTTACCCTATAAAATTATATTTTTCCTCCTAAAGTACACTTATAGTTACAAAATAATTTCAATAAAAGATTCTATTCCTCAAATTTTAATTTACCTCATAAATATTAAATAAAAATCATGTTTTATCTTACTCTCTTTTTCCTTATTAAAGCTTAAGACACACTTTTCTTAATAAAGTGTTAAGACTCCATTCATCGTATTTTATAAAATAAAGATTTGGTGAAGAGTAATTTTATTCCCACGTATTAGGCTTTAAAAGGGTAAACATGGGGAAGATAGCTTGACCACGAGTAGCACTTATTATAAGAAGATTGAACAGCTCTGCTTTTTTTTTTACTTTTTGTGGATAGAGTATGTTCTTGTTGACTTTTCTTAATGACTAGAAATCAGCCTGTTTCGAACTGTATCATTTAAACTTGCTGAATACTTGTCTGCATGGAGAATTCCATTCAATACTGCTAGAATGGTAACTCTGTGTAAGAAGTGTTTATTGACATTTGCATATGCATCCTAGTGCTGATATACTACCAGGTTAGAGTTTGAACAAATGAATTAACTATTTTGCATTGCTTTTGTACCCACAATTCCACAATTCTACAAATAATTGTTGTTTATAAACGTACAAACTGGAATTTGAAGTATTAGTGTTAATATTGAGGCTTGCCTGACTGTGACTATGATGGATCTCTACTTTTATAGGACTTCAGTCACTGGTGAATTTAGTGAGTTTTATACCACTTGAGAAAAACACTGCTCCAATGCCTCCCTTAAATAATGTCATTTGGTTGGGTGAGAGGGGGTGCAGGTTCCTTGCAAAGTAGGCATGATAGATATGATCATTGTTGGATTCTGATTGGATTGAGAGTCTGTAATATGAAGTTCAACATTGCAAAGGACATTTTTAGAGAAGGTTGTTATCTAACTGAACAAGAGTTGAATATCTATGTTTAACTAGGCTCATCACAAATTATATTATGTATGATGGTGTTTAGGCTAAATGTAATGAACTAAGTGCAATTAAGTGATCTAGATGCTTGATTATGAATGCAAAATTTAAGATTTATAATATGTTGGAAAACACAATGTGATATGAAAACAATGAGATGGGAATGAAAAATTGCAAAACATAAAGAAATATGTTGAATAAAAGTGCACTTGGAGTTTTGATGAAGATTCTAGAATGTTCTAGATGTTTTCTAAAATCCCAAAAATTCACTAGTGGGACTCATTCGCCAAAGTTGGCGAATTAGTCCTACTTCGGGGATGAAAACTATCGGGAATTAGTTTTTGAGTGTCAGGATCTGGAACTTGATAGAATTTATATTTCTAGCCTTCAGGTGGGACTCATTCACAGCTAGTGGAAAATGAATCCTCTCCCAAAATTATGAGAAATTAGGAGACAACTCTGCAACATTAGATCTGAGGATACCTAATTGTGAGGTTATCGAAGCCAATTTTGTAAGAAACACACAAAATACCTTCTCTAGGCTTGAAATAAGGTTGATTTGAATTGAACCACCTAGTTGACTTGTTGACCACTCTTCAACACCTAAATACTTATTAAATCTACACACAAAATTTTTGTAAACACACAAGAAAGAGGGAAAAATGGTTGAGGGTTAGAAAATAGGGGTTTTCCTTGGTCAAACACCACTTTGGTAATCAAACCCTTAATGAAATAATGAAATGAAAGACAATGATAAAAAAATAAAATGAAAAATTTCATCAACTTACAAAACCCTTGTTGAAGAAAATCTGAAATTGTGTCAATGGATTCTCTTGAATGCTTGATTTGATGTTGCAAAGTGTGTGAATGCTTGAGTGAATGCAATAATTGCTTAGATGTGATGTGTGATGGTAGGAGATGTAAAATGGGATGAAAATCACTTATTGATACACACTTGTGCCTTAACCTCATCACAGACCAATATCAAGTCATTTTGAATAAAAATCGGAAAGGAAATTTAAAATATTTTGAATTTGGAGCCAAGGGGGGCTCATTCGCCACCCATGGTGAATGGGTCCCACCTAGGACTTGAAAATGGATGTTAGGAATTAAGTAATATATAATGTTATTTTTCAGTCTTACATTAAAAAAATGCACTTAATTAAGCCTTATAAGGGCATCAAGGGGTCAAATAAATCATAAGAAAAGTATAAATAGTGAAATTTAGCCTAGCTAAGCCTAAAATCTTGTTACAAGACTTTACAAGACTTCAAAATAGGATACGATTAGTGATGAAAAGTTTATTTTTAGGTGAATTGTAATGAATAGAGTCTAGAAGAGTGTAAAATTGTTTTAGAACACTTTCCAAAACCTTCACAAGACATCAATATTTAAATTTTAGTACATACATATGCATGTTCAAGCCACATTACAATACAAAATCAGATCAAAATAGACCAAACATCATGAAAAAATACCTAAAATTCCATGCAAAATGACAAGGGGCCATTTTTCTATTACACATTATTAGATGAACACAAAGTTGTCTCTATTCCCGATTCATTCTTGAAAGGTTCAGATGATGAATTTTGATGTGGGGTTTTGGATGAAAATTTCCTTGTTGTATAAGTTGATATGAATGAATTCACTTGTAACTCTAGTGATAGGAAAGAAGGTAAAAATGTGCTGCTATTTGAATCCTTTGATAAAAAGTTCAAAGAGAAGAAACCACCACAAGAATAAATGCATGCATGTAGAAGTAGTTTTGTTGAATGTGCTAAAGGTATGAACATTTTGTACTCTCAACCTACATGAATTGTCCATGAATATTTTATTTGTGCTAAAGATGAGGGTCTAGCTCATGTAAAATTTGATCCTATGTTTATAGAAAGTGCTATTCCTAATGCTACAATCATTAACTATATATCTAGAAATTAACTTATCCTCCAGCCTGCAGAAAGAATATTTAATTCTCGATGCTTTTCCTATATGTCCAAATGAATTCATGTTAAATGTTGAGCTTGAAAATAATATCACCATAGAAATAAAAATGGAGGAACAATTGAATAGGTTTGAGAGCTAGGTTAGTTAGAGAACCTTGTATGCATGTTGAGAATGATGCTTCCAACTATAGCGAGCATATTGAAAACAATCCTTCATGAATAGTAAACATTCAAAAGGTTTCTACTAATAGTTGTTTATTTGATATTCAAGTTCTTACACCTTGTTTGTAGACCTTGGTCAACAAAGAATTGGTTCGTAGAGAAGATAAGTTAGATAAATTGCTTGTTAAAAAAGTTAGCAAGGTTACATTTTTTGATGATCCACTTGGGTCTAAAATAAAGCAAGGAGTCGTGGCTACTTGCACACATGAGGCATATGATGAAAAATGGATCTTGAGTTGCATGTTGATATGTAATATTTTCTCATATTGAGATGAATCTCCATTGGATCTGCATACTACTATTGATTTTTCTAGCACTTAATGAATGCCCATTCTTCTTCTAAGAAGGTCATTTTTCTCCCAATCGATCAATGGATTCACATGATCAGCTCTAGGCTTGCTTTGAGGTAGGGTCTTATTACCATGTATATACTTAGGATTTTTAGTTGTGCTGGTAACTTAGATTCCTTTTCTTCTCTATCATTTTTTGGCTTGCTTATTTTTGGTTTGTGCCCAATTCTCCTCCACCCTTCTCCAAGAAACACCTCATTCTTATGTTTTTCTTTTGACTCCACTTCCCAATGGACTTGGAGTTAGTATTGCCCAATGGTTTTAGAGTTCTTTGAATTTATCTGAGAAATATAGTCCCCAACTAGAGCCAATGTCATGCTCTAATTTTCAACCATGCAATTTTTTTCTTTCTTAATTTAAACGGCTCCCATTCCATGACTTTGATAATTATTCAAAGTAGTAGCTATCACAAGATTCATAACATTTATCGCTGATCCCTTTGTTTTTCTAACCACCCAATTTCCCTATCCATCTCTCTTCTCAACCTCACCCAAGGATAATTGAAGTAATTGGTATGTCAGAGGTTTTTGAAACCTCAAAACTATTGACATGTAGTTCATTGGTTTTATCCTTTTGTGACCCTGTGAATCTAGAGAAAATATCTCATTTTTCAAAATGTTACCATCCTATTTAATTGTTTGTATAATGTATCTTGAGAACATATTTTTGGGTGTTTTGAAATGAAAACTTGATCTTAAGGCTCTTTTCTCAAGGTGGAAAACCATGATGCATTAATTAGCCTCTTAAATGACAAGCATAATGAAAGCGCTAGCACACTAAAATTCATCATTATCTACTGACATAACTAAATAAGCCATTTATAGAGAAAGGTGGGGTTACTTCTAAGCTCATTTTTTCCACCAACTCGGGCATTTAAAAAAAGGGGCTGCCTATAGCCAATGAAACCTAGGATGGAGAGCCTATGCCTCTCATGCAACCTAACTTAGATTGGCCCAAGGAAGAATAGGTTGATATTATCTCTCAATTACTTACAATTGTGTGGAAGGAGAAGGCCAATTATACCCAATATCATAGGTAATCTTCATTCTAGAGGAGGAAGAACACGTTGAGCTGCACAAACTCTTTATGGAATTGGGACAAGGGTATGTACATGATCATGATTGGTATGTGGCTGACGACTATTTTTTTACCCAAAATTGATGAAACAAAAAGGGCTTTTAAAGGATATTATAAGATTTCCATTGATATAAATTATGATTTACTTTGAATTTAATAAGTAATTATTATTCATTTTCTATTCAAATTACAACTAAAGTCCTGATTGATAGGCTGATTGAAAATCGTCTATATCTTTCAAACGGTATCACATTTTTTGAATCCAAAACATGTGTCACATTCTATATTTTGCACACTAAAGGATTAAAAAAAAGAAAATTGAATTTCAAAAAATTTTGACCAAGTTAAGGTGGTCAGACATATGATTTTTTATATTTTTTTAAACGTTGTAATAAAAAATTCATAATTAATTATTTACTTGGAAACAATTATAAAAAAATATGCATCACATTGGGGCATGATTCCTCTACTTATATCTAAAATATTATAAAAAAATATTATCATTTTATTATGGTTAGGGTGGTTAGATAGGTGCCTACTTATTTTTTCCTTGAATTTTAAGTACCACTGCATTGAAATTTCAATTTTTTTCCAAATATATATATTTTTAAAACATACCTAGTAGTTTAGAAACTAGATTCAATTTTCTATAGATTCTATTCTTACACATTTTTGAAATAATATAGATAACTTATTCAATTTTTTACGTCAAGTTGTCGAACTCTAATTGTTCTAAATTTTTTGCCACTTAAGGACCTATTTTTTCCATGATGATCCTACACATACCCACTAGTGGTGGAAAATGCTCCTCCACCAGAAGAAATTTGATTTTCTCCTATTTTGTATGGAATCCTTTTGTAGATAAGGATGGTAACCATGAATTTTTGATAAAGAAAAAATTTCCATTTCCAAACCCTTTCTTAATATCAATTGCTCTCAAAGATGGTTATTTTTGGAAATCAACTGTTATCTATTTATATATATATATATATATATATATATATATATTAAATTAAAAAAAAAAAAATCGGGGAGGAATTATAAAAGCAGAGGGAAGAAGAAAGGAGTCTACTCTCTGCATAATTTTTATACTGGGATGTTGAGTTTTTGTACTCATTTTTTATATCGAAGGAAGTAAAGAAGTTGTTTTAATCCTTGAATTCATTAATTTTTTCTTTGTTTACAAATGAACTTTAAATCTTTGTAATTGTTCTTTAGTGTCTATTCTGCTATATCAAAATTGTTCATGTGTGATTATTTCTAAAAATTTGAATTCACAATAATTCATCTTTTTAAAGTGGTCTTGTGCTCTTTCCTTTCTTAGATATCATTTATAAGTGTGAGATAGATGAACTTTGTGTTATTTGTCCATAGTTATTGCATTTTAAATCAAGTTTTCACACCTACTTTCATGGTTATGGGTAGGTGTTAGTTTTCCTTTTCTGCTTTCTGGTCAAAAGCATACCAACTATTTGCATTCATTGCATATCATAAGAGGGAGCTATACCTCTAAAATTCAAAGGAAAATTTTGAATCCAATGGAAAATTTTCAAACTATTAGTGTTGTCTGTTATACTTTATGGGAATCTTGATTCATTTTCTACATTTATTCTTGAAGGAAAAGTCTATTAACTAACAACTAGCAAATGATTCCTTGATTAGGTCTAATCTGAACCTTTTGGAAACTAAAAAAGCATCAAAATTCACTCTAAAATCAACAAAAACATCTTAGAAAAACTTAACCAAGACCCATTCGCCCTTACTAGAGAATGAATCCCTATTAGCTATGGATCTACATTTTTAGGACATTCAAATCTTATTTTTTATCTTTTTTTTGGTGTTGTTATATTTTAGTTTGAGTTTCTTGATTTGGATTTTCATCAATTTCATTGCATTTAGTTTAAATTGCTTCATTTTAGTGGATTTATAAAAGTTCACAATTACATCAAAACATTTCATTTTCAACTTATTACATTGTGTAATTAGTAAATTGCATTTCATTCTAGGTTGTTGCATTTCCCCTTTGCTATTCTAGGGTTTGTAGATAGGGTTGTAAAATTTACATGAGCTTTACAACTTGGTTTCCTATTCACAATACTATTATTAGATGTAGTTTGAGGTTCATGTCATCTCGCGATATCTCACTCATTATAGATCTTGGGTTTCCTAACTCTCTTTCTAATAGTGTTGAGAATCAACCCTCCATGGCTCATAGTTTTCATACTTCATTTCCTATGGCTTCAACTCCTATAATCAATGTGCATGATGTTATTGACAAGATAGATGAACAACTAGAAAACTTGCAAGTTCATATCCTTATTGAATGTATTTACATTAGCTTGGATCCTATTATACAAAATCTAAGGAAAGTGCTTAAAACTCAAAATGAAACAAAAATCATCTATAGCCTTAGTTTCTTCCTTCAAGAGTACTTGAAAAAATAACACAATAGAAACACATGCCACAACCAATCCTCGTATTGAAAGTTCTAAGAAAAATGTTAACATGGATCATGATCAAATGCAATTACCTCCCATGGAGAACATGATAGCATTTGTCGAAGCTAGAAATAGCAAGGGCTTGACTAGACAACCTATTGACATTCCTTTCTCACAAAATGACATACCTAAACATGCACCTAATTGTCCTCTTTATATAGTTGTTTGAATCAATAATAAGCCCACTAATGGGATATGGATTGATCCCATCTATGGAGAGAATGTGATCACCAAAGAATTATTATATATGTGCATGAGCTATATCAAGAAATATATGATAATAGGTATGTTCAGGATCATCATGGGACAAAAAGTGGTGATATGATGGGTATGTGTAGGGTATGTGGCTGACGAATTATTTTTTACCCAAAATTGATGAAATGAAAAGGGTTTTTAAAAGAGATTCTCAGCTTTCCACCAATATAAAATATTCTTTACTTTGAATTTAATAAATTATTATTATTCATTTTATATTTGAATTATGAGTAAAGTCCTCATTGATAGGTTGATTGAAAAACATCTGTAGCTTTCAAACAGTATCACATTTTTTTAATCCAAAACATGTGTCACATTCTAGCTTCACATACTATAAGATTAAAAATAAAAAATTGTATTTCATGAATAAAAGATCAAGTTAAGGTGGTTAGACATATGATTTTATATTTTTTAAAAGTTGTAACAAAAATTTCATAATTAATTATTTACTTGGAAAAATTTACAAAAATGTATGCATCACATCGCGATATGAGTCCTCTACTTATATCTAAAATATTATAAAAAAGTTATTATCATTTTATTATGGTTTGGGTGTCTCATTATCCATCATCCCACAATTGAACCAATTTCATGTGAAGCTAGGCTATCCATGGATTTTCTCCTTGAATTTTTCCCCTTCAGTTATGCATAAATGTCTAAAGTTTCCATTTGGAAATGACATCTTCACTATGCATCGTAGCGGATTCCATCCTATCTTGAAAAACAAAATTTTTCACTAGATTACTTTTAGCCCGAGACTATGAAACCTATCAATCCTCATGAAGATTTCTTTTTCAAATAATATCAAAAATTGAAGGAAAATAAAATAGCACAACTATCCCTTCACAACATGCCACAACCTATGGTTCAATCAACAATCCTTTATGAGACAGTGATTGAACTAAAAACACTTCTGACCATACAAGAAAAATCTATAGAACAAGCTCTTGCAATTTCCCACAAGAGACCATGAGATAGTATAAACAATCTTGTTGTCCCTCCTAGAGTCAAACGAGTTTGCAAAGTCAAAGAGAGTGATTAAAAAACATCCTATCATTTCTTCTAGTCCTCCCAAGGAGGAGAAGGAACCCTTGATTTACAAACTCAGTCTTACACAAAAACAAATTGGCAATAAGCTTAAAAGAAATCAAAGTACTAGAGAGCATAGATGTAGATGTTGTGCTATTTCTCATAGATTGAAAACTCAAGAAAACAACAATAACATATAAAATCAAAGTCCAAACCTACTTGAAGCAATGAACCATATCTATTTAAAATTCTACATAAATGTTATTAATGGAAGATAAGCATTTATATGAATATTTAATATTTTAAACATTGCCTTACTATTATATTTAACACATTGTCTATCCCAAGTTCCTCTACTTGAATCATACTCCTTTTTATAAAAAAATAGTAGGTTCTTCATTACTTCATGTATTTTCTTGCTTAAATCAATCATGTTAATTAGTAATTAATAAAAATAATTAATGGATATATTTATATTTTAATACTGCATATCTTATGAATTATTTTAGTGAAGAGATATCCTTTTATCATATAATTTCATATAGCATTAATTATAGATATATAAATAAGAAAATTAAATTATATATTAATTTGATTTTATGACGTAAATTCAAAATATTTTTTTCATATATATTTTTCAGACTTTTTCTTTTTTTGAAATGTAAATCTTATCTTAATATATTGCATTATAACTTGATTTAACTTATTTCAATTTCAATTAGTGTATTTTGATTTATTATCATTAAATAGTAGGGAGTGGCATGGATATACATATAAGGTGAAAAAATATGACATATAAATTATTTCTATACTTCATATAAGCAATAAAATAATCTATAAAAAAGATATATTATTTAATTATATTTCCTATCCCCTCATAATATATATTATTTCATCACATTATTTTAATCCATTTTTTATTTTTCCATTAAAATTTTGATGTTACATAAGAATCATTTTTTAAAACTTTTATTTTTAATCTCAACTCAGTCTAATAATATTTTTCCATCTATTATAAACCAATGGTGTTTAATTATTTTTTTCATCAATATCTTCACCTACTATAAATAAATCGTTATGTTTATTCAAGATACTAATATTTTTTGTTGACTTTTATCTATTTCATAATTTTTTAGTAAAATGTCTTCATTTTCATTTGATATTCTTACTTGTTGATTTCATTTATTTAATATTTTTTCTATTCAACTACAATTTTGTTATGAAATTATGATTCTTAAATGAATTTTTAGTCTCCCATTATCTATTAATAATTCTCAATATTTTAAATTATATAATTACTACACAATTAACATTGTAATTATTTACACATTCCTTTTTGTCCTAATATAATTTTCATCATTGAAATGTTGTGTGTGTGCGCGCACGCACGCATGTGTGCAGCAAAATTTGTGTCAAGTGAATGTAAATTGTAATAAAATTCAAACAACATGAAAACCAAAACAAGATTTGGATAAGGCATATAAATATCAAATCAACATAAAGATCCTACTTTTGAGAAGATTTTCCCAACATTTATCGATAAAATGAGTGCTCACTTGAAATTATGGTAGTATAACAATGCTCCAATGAAAATGATTGATATTTTTGATAAGATGGTTAAGGGTTCGATATATACATTTGGGATGAAAGGAGATGGAGGGTTAAGAAGGATTAAGATCTCTCAAACCACAATATTGAGGCAAGTGGCACAAGGAGAGTACTTGGGAGGAAGATTGTACCCTTGAAGGTACAAGGGCCATTTGTTTGATGTGATGGGGATAAATGACCCACTTAATCATGAACTAAGTGTCTACAATTTCATAGTGGGTAGGTTAGGTGGGGATTAGGATTAGTGCAAGTGCGAGAGTTGGAGGATGGGACATGAGGTAAGAGAAAAATATGAATTAAATAATTACATTTATTTATTATTTGGAGGAATGGTATCTAGGAATTAAGTTAAATAAATAAGGTTATTTATTAAGTTTAATGGATGAATGGGATGGGGCTAAATAATTAAAGAAAATTATTTACCTCAGTCTAGGATTTATGGATAATAGAAGAAATATATTATGATAAATGCTAATATAATTGAATATTAGTTAAAAATAATAAAGTATTATTTAATTAATATATAGCATATCGAATAGGTGAAATTAGAGGTAAACTGACCAAAAAAAAAGTGATCAAATTTTGGTGTCTACAATATCAATTATAAAAATCCATTTTTAACTTCTTATCCAAGATAATCCCTATTTTATAATAATTATATTGATTTCTCTTCCTTTTAATCATAGAAACCATTGTAGTATTACTATATGAAGGAACTTGCAACAATAAAAGATTAACAATGAACACTAATTATTTCATAATGCAATGATATTGTATTTATCTTAGTATCAACAATGAGCTCAAAACATCATTATAAAGAATGAGGATGAGAAAACACATTCCACCAGAAAAGGAAATCACATACCATGGATTGAGGAGAGGACTCCTAATCCTGCAATGGTGGTGAGTTGTGCTTCTCTATACAAGGTTTGCCATATAAAAATGGACCTTTGTCATTTTCATGGCCGTTTAGGTCTTGTCTCATGGTATTAGATCTATTTTTCTTTGATTGCATGTTGTAACATGGCTTGAACATGCATATTTAGGTACTAAAATTCAAATAGTGATATCTTGTGAAGGTCTTGTGAAGTTTTGTAAGACATTTCTACACTCTTCTAGACTCTATTCATTATAATTTACCTAAAAATCACCATTTCATCACTAATTAAGTCCTATTTTGAAGTGTTATAAAGTCTTGTAACAAGATTTTACACTTTTCTAGGCACAACTTCAATATTTATCCCTTTCTTATGCTTTATTTGTCCCTTTTATGCACTTATATGCTTTAATCAAGTGTATTCTTGAATGTAAACCAAAAAAACAACATTAAATAAAAATTAATTCTCGACACCCAATTCCAAGTCTGAGATAGGACCCATTCATGATGGGCAGGGAATGAGTCCCCCTTGGCTACAAATTCAAACTATTTTAAATTTCCTTTCAAGTTTTTATTCAAAATCACTTGATGTCAGCCTGTGATGAGGCATCAAAAGGTAACTAGGGAACAATATTGTATAAATAAGTTTTTTTAAATCCATTTCAACCCCCATTGTCTCATGCATTCACCTAATCATCAAATTCACTCAATAATTCAAGCATTTACATCATCAAGTCAAGCATAAATTAGACATCTTGGAGTAGCCATTGACATATCTTCAAAATTTTCCAACAAGGGTTTGGTGAATATTTACATTTGCATGTTGTGCATTCATCATTCTCTTTCCATTTCATTTCTATTTCTATTTCAAGGGTTTGATTACCAAAGTGGGGTTTGAACAAGGAAAACCCCTTATCCTAACCCTCAACACTTTTTCCCCTTTGCATGTGTTTGTGTATGCACATTTTATCAAATGGAAAGGTGAGAAAAGTTGTCCATATCCCATCAAATTCATTAATATACCATAAAAGTCATTCAAGGTGTCTCAAACCCTATTTCAAGCTTGGAGACAGTCTATAGGTTGAGTTCTACAAATTCAGATCTGGGGAATCTTTAGAAATAGAATTACAAATCATAAGCCACAAAATCCTATCCAAAATTCTCTATTTTCTAGAAGAGGACTCATTTTCCATTGATGGAAAATTAGTCCCATTTCTAGGCTTGAAAAGTGATTTTTGTAGATTTGGATACCCAATTTCCTGAAACTAGTTCCGACACTTTTTGGAAAAAACACGACTCATTCGCCCAAAATTGTGAATCAGTCCTCGTGACCATTTTTGGTATCTTGTTTAGGTTTCCATATCCTCACTTCACCCTCTTCCAACTTCCAGGTACATATCTCCAATTGGGTTACTTTCTATTACAGTTTGTTTACATTTCTAGTGAAATAATTTAAATACACATTATGTTTTCTAGCACTTGTACATTAGATTAGAATTGAATTCCTTAGTCTACATTTTCCTTAGGTTTTCAACATTTAAATATATCCACACACACACTTTGCATTCCTTTTTCCATTTCTTCTAATGATAACATAAGCATTTTTAGCCCACATTTCTCCTTCTAGGTGAAAAATCTTAGGAGTGATAGAAAGAAAGTAGGTGCCAAAAATCTATTTCATTTTGGTGAACCTGATTTTTTGAATACCCTCTTTTCTAATTTGGACTTCGTTAATCATCCTAGAGTTTCTTACATTGCATTTTCCATTAGTTAGCTTCCATTCTAGGTTTTCTTTTTTGCATAAGTCAAAGTGCATAAATGGTTGCATTTTTGCATTTGTACTCCTTCAAAAGTTCTAAAATTCTACATTTTCCAATTAGGTCTGCATCATAGCCCTCAAAAACCATAAAAATCCCTAAAAAAATTTTGAAAATTCTAAAAAGGTCCATACTGTGACTTCTGACCCTTGAAACTGCATTTTCTAGAACTAAAAACTCTATTTTTAAGCTTCTATTTGGTGCCTTAACCTACCTATATTAGTTAGTTAAGTTTTTGTAGCATGCATTTCATGATATTTTTCATAAATTATCTCCTTTTGTGCATTATTCAAATTCAAATTGTGCATTTGCAACATTTCATTTTTCAGATTACTGCATAGTGTCATCAATGAATTACATTCCATCCTATGTGTTTCAATTGCATTTTAAGTTTTCACAAATTATTACATTTAAATCATTATATATTAGCATTGTTTACATTCATGGCACTTGGACTTTTGCAATTTTCATTTTCAACATTAGTTCTTAGTTCATTTAGATTAGATTCACTAGAAATTAAAAACAAAAACCAAAACACATCAAATGATCCAATTCAAAAAATAATTCAATTTCAAAAAACCATATCATCCAAACCTCTTAGTAGTGATGACTTGGACAGGTTAGACAAAACCCTATAAGTTTTTCTCTCCCCAAGTCCATCCACTAAGGCTTGTGATGGCAAACCTAAACCAATTCATGCTAATTTATCCCACAAACATTTTATTAGTGATGATTTAGAAATGTTAGATGAATCCCTTAAGGACTTCATCTCTCCTAGATCATCCACTAAATGTTTGACACAAAAGGATGCATGCATCGATAATCATGATAATCATAATTGTTCTTCTCCTAATATCTCTCCCATTGGTGATGAAGATATCTTGATGAAAGAAGACACAATCATTGAATTTCATGAAAGTATTTCTTGTCTTCATTTTCCTCCCCCTTGTGAGAACATTATGACACAAAAATTTAAAATCATTTCCACTACCTTACCAAGTCCCCTTTCATCTCCCAATACCTCCCCTCCTTATGACAATCATTTAGTGAATATAGATACAATCTTTCCTAATAAGGACAAACACATTTGTGTGGAGGATATGATTGAGAACTATGAAAATCTTACTTCCCTCACTCCAAAGACATTATAGATGTCAATAATCATGACAATCCACAATTTTTTTCTCCTACTATCTTCTCTGCACATGAAGAAGCTAGTTTAGTGCTAGAAGATATCACTAGTGAAACTCATGAAAAACTTATGGGTAACCGTGAAACTCCTAGTTATCCTTCTCTTGAAACCTCTCCTATGAGTGATTAATCTATCTTTCCAAATCCAATTATGAAATTTGATGAACATATTAGCTCTCCTACTTGGGTCAATGTTATGGAACATAAGAATGATATCTTAGTAATAGTCGACAACCAAATAGAGCCTCCTATCCTCACTTTTGATACTCAAATAAATTCAACCCTTAATCATCACCCTATGCAAGCTCACACTGTACCTAACCTCATTCTTCAAAATCATAGTCTTCATGATTATCCTTTCATAGCCATCAACCCATCCAGAAAACCTTCACTCAACATCCATACTATCACCAACCATTTTTCCAAGAAACCTTTACCCTTGTTACATCCTAAATCAATACATAAATAACATTAGTTGCTTCTCCTTTCCATGTAATAGTTGTAGGATCATAGCATTCTCACTCTTACATGTTTGACATCCCTTGCAAGGGGAAGCATACTGTCATATGCTTTAGGCTCACCCTTCTCCTGCACTAAGTGGGGGAAAAGGGTTAGAAAGCCTTATCCCTTGTATGTCACTTGTCATTGTCTCTTTCGACTACTCGTTAACTTTTCATGAACATATAAGAAGAAGCTTGAGATGTGAATGGAATGTCTTAATATTGAATCACATGTGGCATACTCCTTTCTTCATGATGTAGTCTAACTTTGAAACATATGGCTTGGCATAGGGCTTTCCAAGTTGGCTCTCATGTATTTTTTTCCTTTTGCATTTTCCCTTTCCTACTTTAAATTAATTGCTCACAGAACAATTTGTATCAATTCTATTAAAGTGGGGGGCATACATTACCACTAATTTATTTGCATTCTTGGTTCATAGTGCAGTCTTGTCATTTATGTGATGTGTTTATCACTTTGTAGATGACATTGGGTGTGATGTCCTTCATATTTGTGATCTATCTCAGCATATTACATTCCTCTTTGTGGCCTGATGTGACACACTACGTCCCCTAAGTTGTGAATATACTATTTTTTGTGTAGACATGAAAAATATCTTGATAAAAAAACTTTAATTCTACTTTAATCACCCCTCTATTAAATATTTAATTAACCCATCTTAATTCCTCTATTAATCAAATCAATCAAATTTACTTCATTAAATCATAAATAAATCCTAAATTCACCCTTTAATTAAATATATCAATCTTATTTCTGGTATTGGCATGTTGTGATGCTTTAAAGGTGGCATTGTTGTTCTTGTTACCAAGGTTCAAACCCTGTTGGGATGGTATTGTTGAATGGTTGTATCCAATTCATAGCTCTGTTCAAAAGCTTTTACCCCTTGAATAAAAAATAAAAATATATCAATCTTATTTAATTAGCTTCTAAATTTCTTCATTTAATAAAATAAATCAAACTTATTTAATTAAACCACTAACATCATCCCCTTTAGCTAAATAAATCAAAATATTCATTTAACCAAATCTAAATCACTTTCCATCTCCTTTTGACTTATTTTAATCCATAAATCTAAATCAAATCGGTCAAATCACCTAACCTCCTCTTATTTAATCAAATGATGATTAAATATAATCTTGATCCATGTCAAATCATCTAGCTTTTCCCACTTGCACAAATAAATCAATTTAATTAGTTTATTAAATCTTCATTTTCTCTCAACAAGTCATAAAAGTGGAATATTCCTCCATTTCAAATCTCCCTCCAATTGGGGTGAGTCCTTCTAGCAAGTAATTTATTTCATCTTACAAGTCCTTTTGGATTGAGCCAAGTGGCAATTACTCCATTTGACTCTTCATCCACCTTCTCATTTCATCAGTTTGAAATTTCAAATTTATGCATTTATGGGCACATTCATAAAAAAGTGCACATCCTTCATCCATCCATCTCTTGAAAAGTGGCACCTTTCCATTGGTTGAAAATTAGTCCCACATTGCTTCATTTTGGGCATTTCTCCAACTTTTCATTCTATAAATAAGAGGCTTGTTTCCTCATTTCATCATCCATAGTTTAGAGAAAAGTTACTCTCTTCATATTGAGAACTAAGTTTGTCCACTTCATAGCATAAAAATCTTCATCATTTCATCATATGATTAAAAAATTGTGGTGTTATTTTTAAAGATTCTCGATTCTCATCTCTAAATTGTTATTTTGTAATGCTTATAGGTTGATGTTGGAATCAAGCAAAAACAAAGAAAGATTGGAGTCAAAGGAAAATAGGCGTTGAAACTTGAAATTCATAAAGCATTTTTAAATGCCTTAAATTTCTATTTTAGATCAACTCACATCCTTTTGGGCTCTAAAAAGAACATTTCAATTTTTGCAACAAAGGACATAAAAAGAACTTTAAGACAAATTCACTAGATTTGGTTTGACGATTAACAATTGAACAAGGAAATCTCCATATTTCATTTTTTTGTTCTAAAAAGAATCAAATAATTTCTTTGTCAATTTAAAATGAAAAAGTTCTACTTTTTCTTGTAATTTCTTACTCAAAGTAATACCATCGAAAGGATGTATTTTCTTATCTCGCGCGTCATGGTGATCTTAAGTTTGGTAGAGTAATTTCCTCCACACTTCATTTTGGGATTAAAATTGAACACATCTTGCGAGTGTTAGTGGAACATAGTATGTGTGTTCTCTCTTTGTTTCTCAACAAATATCAATCAAACTACGAATATGTTTCTCATTTTTTTTATCTTAGAGGGCCTACCTTGGGGAAAAATTACTCACCCAAGGGAATGACTCAACCGGTAACACACTAAAGCCAAGTGTATTTCTAGCTAGGATATAAAAGTGGGTACTAGAAAAAATGCCAGTATCACACAATTGGTTATGATGAGAAGGGAAACAATGGTCTCTTGTCATATGGGTCAATCCCAACGAACAAAAAGTTTGAATTAAAACCATTGTTTTAGAAAGGCCAAAATCCCTATCTATTTTTTGGTGCAAGAATGGACGTTCTGAAGCCACCATACAATTTTATAGTTTTTTAGTAGAAATGAAAAGTTTTCCATGGGAGTTTCATGGGTTTTGATGCTTGGATGCCCCATATAAGTGAGTGTCGTGGAGGGGAGCTAGTGGGGTCAATCATCTAACCATTCGCTAAAAATAAGTGTAGCTGGTCTGGTCCAAGTGGGGACTCAAAAAATATAGTCTTTCATATCCATACAGTTTTACTTGTTCTTGGTTAAAAAACACTTTTATTGCTTGTGAAAAATTGGAAACAAACATTCAAAATTGTCATAAAAAATTCAAACCCTTTAGGAGGAAAATATCTTTTACAAGATTCATGTGTTATTGCTTTCCCTTGGGATTTTATCCTTAGAGGTTTCTAAACACTTGGATTTATATCTCAATTTGCTTACTAAAGTCAACAATAGGAAAAATTTTCCTTAAATTCCTTGATTTCCACCTAATACACTTTGTGGGATGATAAGAAGTTAGGACATTAGGTATTTAGTTTGAAAAAACCTAATCAAGCTTTTTTTGTGGTAAAAAGAAGTGACTAATAAAAGCTAAGAATAATTGAACCCCACACATGTGTCTCAAATGATTTCATGCAAGATCAAAATATAGAAACCAAATTAAAAAGCTCTTAGTATAAAATATCATTAAAAGCATCTCTCAATGCTCTACAAATTCAAAGGAAGATTGTTTCTTTAACTTTTAAAGAAAGGCTATAAGAAAAAATACCAATTTATACTTATTATATTATTGTCAGAACCCAAATCCTTTTAGGGAGTTGAGCATATTGTTTAGAGTAAAGTGTGTTCTTCAAAACCAAGGTCTTGTAAAGAAGAGTCTTTTTAGGTTCACATATGATCAAAATCAAACTTTCATCCATCTTTGAAACATCAAAACCAAAATTATTTTATCATAAAATCTTGAAAATCTTGGAAAAATTCTTCATGCTAAACTTTGGAAAAATCATTTGAAACAAATTGAAATCATCTTGTTTGATTAGATGTGTGTAGATGCATCCTTCTCCACACATTTAAGTCAAATTATCAAATCTTGTTAACAAGTTTATCCCTTGATAACATCCAATATCTTGGGGTTTAGGAGTTCATAATCCAAAATCAAAACCCAATCAAATATCATGTTGTTTGGTTAGGTGTGTTTACATGAATCCTTCTTCTAACACTTATTCAAATTAACATCTTGAGGAAAAAATTACTCTAGGACAACATCTAATCTCTTAGAGTTTATGAGTTCACAATCCAAATCCAAATAAAATAAAATCCCAAATAAAAATAAAACATCAAAACCAAAGTCCTAAACTTTAATATCTCCTTCAAGATATCTCTAGAGTTATAAAAAATTCATATCATCCTAAATTTTTTCTTTTGTATCTAAAATTTAGATCAATCCAAATAATTAGATATTCATCTCCCACATTCTTGAAAATTGATCCCTATTTTATGGTGCAAACTAGATCTCAACACAAGAAGGACACGGAGACCAACAAAGAAACATCTACTTTGAGTGACTTAAGTCGGCCTGCTCCCAAAATGAATCCCATTGGGTTTGGCAGTCTCATGATTAACCTTCCTCCATTTTTGCAAGACCATCATGAGGAAGCTCAAGTGGAGTACCTTACTAATAATACCTTTGAGATATCACAAGAGGAAATCACTGAAATGGTCCAAAATCCTAAGAATCATAAAATTATCAACATCATGATGAGAATCAGTCCCTCACTATACATTCTTGAATTAGCAAAGCAATGGGCTAAACTACCTTTTGATTTAGATGTGAGAACTATTGTGGAACCATCTTTTTGGGTCATGCCACCAATCTCATCCACACCTCCATTCCAAAACATTACTCAAAACATCCCGTAAATTACATCATCTATTCCTCCAACTCAACCCATTGTTAACAAGGGAAGTGAATTTCTCAATGCATTGCAAACACATCCCCTCGTAAACAATCAGGATTTGGATGCAAACACCATCTTAGGATATTCCATACCCAAAAATCCATCAAATTGATATGTCCCCCTCACCTTTCATGATCCTAATGACCCATCATCATCATTTTGTGCAACACCTCTCCCCATAACCTCGTAGGGAGGAGACATATTTGGACCAAGGGGCATCTTTTATACTACATCTTCATTATTCCCCCAAGGGAGTATGCCACTCAAATTTCCACCACTCTCCCCATTTCCATCAATACCCACATCACCTGTTGGTTTAGGGATTCCTCCTTTAGTACCAAATGGAAATCAAAAAAATCAAATCCACCCTCTGATCATTAATCAAAATATCATACAAAATCCTTCCATCTTTTCATCGACATCATAAGAATAGATGGCAACCCATCCCTATAATGCAAACCACCACCATCACATAATCAACCATCACCCAAACATCTCAAAACATGGTGTCTCAAGGACCAAGCATATCAATCACACCATCCACCACTCAAACCGCAATCATCAACACAATGGTTCCTCTCATCACAACAATAAGCACCATTCCAAATCAACCTCCACCACCTCCTCCACCAAAATCAAACACACAAACCAATATAATATTGTGTTGCAAGCCACTCAGTAGGTTGCCTATTAGAAGGCACTATAGAAAATCCAAAACTGACAAGATGCACACCTAGCCATTCACCAAGCTACCCAGGCTACTCAATTTTCCCAAGTCACACAAAAAGCGCAACAAGCATAGTAGGAAAAACAAGCTCAAGCCTTATTATAAAAAAGAGAACAACAAGTAGCCCAAGCCACTCAAGTAGTGTAGGCTACACAAGCCACAGAAGCTGCAAAAATTATACAAGCTACCCAACAAGCACAAGCCTAGGCTCAGGCACAAGCACAAGCTCAAGCCCAATACCAAGCTGAACAAGCACAAGCACAAGTGCAAGTGCACATATAGGTACAAGCACAATATCTTACACAAAAACAAGTAGCCCAACATCAAGCACATCAACAAGTGCTAAAACAATACCAAGGGCAGCAAGAAGCAACCTTATTAGTATCCCAACAACAAGTGTTGTTGGTGCAACAACAAAAATAGGACCAACAACAAGTGTTGTTGGTACAATAGCAATTGCAAGTATACTTGGTGCAACAGAATGTGCAAACACCATCCATCAACATACCAACCAATCCACCCATCCCACCAACAATTGAACCACCACAAAACACTTTCATCCCACCCCTTGGTCCTCAAAATGATGTCATAGCACAAATCAAGTTTCTCTCAGAATAGGTGCTTGATCTTCAACCAGGGAAAACCATGAAAAACACCTAGAAAATTGTGTCCTTATCCATTTTACAGAAGTCTTGTAATGAAATCATTCCCAATGGGATTCAAGATCCCAAAATATGATAAATACCATGGGATGGGAAACATTAAAGATCACATAAAGGAATTCCAGGTTCATTGGATGGAATTCATGTATGATGATACTTATATTATATAGTTGTTTCCTAGAAGTTTTGCTAGCCAAGCCATGGAATAGTTCTCTCATCTTTTCCCCAAGCATCAAAAAAATCCAAGAGATATTAGACACAATCATAAAAAAATACACATTCAATATTGGTATGAATGCAAGTCTAGAAGAATTATTAGCTCTGAAACAAGGTAAGAATGAATCATTTGCTTCTTTCTTACAACAATGGCGATCCAAGTTCAATTCGAGAAAATGGGCCATGCCTGAAGAACAAAACGTTTGCACTATCATATCCAATCTCAATAGAGCCTTGGCATTCTATCTCAAAGTTCAAAGTATCTCCACTTATGAACAATTGATCTCCAAGGCACTCAACATTGAACAAGCCCTTATGTCACAAGGAGGATCACCTTCATATCTTGAATAGTAGAGAAATCACCCATCCACCAGTTACAATGAAAAACCTTGCACATGGGAAAATAATTGAAACATTACCAATGATGGTGTCATCGACTCCAAAGTTTTCATCAACGCCTCTCAACAAAACATGCTCGCACTGCAATAGGAACCCCAAAACCACCATCAAAACAATCATCAAGCTAATACAACAAAAAAATAGCCAAAGAATCAAGTGAACAATAATGCCAATGATCAAAGGGGACCACCCTGGTGACACAAAAACCTCATCAAGGCTCCGACCAATGAAAATTACCAAGAAACAAATGTGAAACCACTCTGGTACACTAAAAATCAGCTCTGTGACTTCCAAAAAATCAAAGGGTGCACCAATAATAGTTGCATGAGGTTGAAGAACCTAATCCAAGACCTCATTGATCAAAAAATCATAAATGTGCAATAGCTAGTAGGAAATCATAACCTCAAAATCTACACGAATCCAATTCCTAACCATAACAACAAAGGGAACAATAACACTAATAAGGGGAAGGGTACCTTCAAGAGTTTGAATCATGTGTACGACCATGTCGTCACATCCCCAGATGAATATTTTGCTACGATGACCATCAAAGGAATCCATTTTGATTGTGGAGCCACCACAAGAGGTAGAAAAATCACCATTGTAGGGTCATCTCAGCCAAATAAAACACACACGCCCAACCCAAGATCTATTCCTAGTGGATACAATGTCCTTGATAAGGTGAAAAGAACCCCAACACAAATCTCCATCATGGAGTTGCTAAAAATTTCATCCTCCCACAAGAAAATCCTTGAGGAAGCATTGGCTTCATCAACTGTCCCCATAGATCTTGATGTGGAACAATTCCAAGCTATGGTTGAAAACATCATCACCTTGAATCTCCTTACATTCTTCAATCAATATTTTCCTACTCAACTATCTCACAATCGTGCAGTCCATTTAGAGGTCCTAGTGCATAAAAATAAAGTCAAGTGAGTCTTGTTGGATGGAGGTGCAGGTTTGAACATTTGCTCCCTCAAGCTCATTAAGAACCTGAAAATCTCAGAGGGTCCCATTGAAAAAGGAAAAAGGTATTACAATTAGGGCATATGATGATCAAGAAAGATTGTACCAAGGCACAATCCAAATCCCTATTCAAGTAGGGATAGCAATCATGGAAACAAATTATCAGGTCCTAGACCCTAACTTTCCTTGTAACAATCTCCTAGGACATTCATGGATCCATGCAATGCAAGCGGTAGCATCAACCTTCCATCAATGAGTCAAATTCACATATGAAGGCCAAGAGGTCACCATCTATGGAGATCTTGAACCATTCTCTTAGTACAAGAACCTAGAGGAAAAATACTACAAAATTCCTCAAGTGCCTAAAAATAATGAAGGCCCATCAACACCATACATTGATCTAGCCACTCTTGCTTCCACTTTTTTGATATAGACACCCACCATTCCTGCCATCCCCAACATCTCTAATATCAAATTCATCATATATGACAATGGTTGTGGAAACTACACAATTTCAAAAAATGATTTTGTGGTAGGAGAGTTACCACAATCTCCTAGATCATGAGGACGACTGCAATCACATGAAGCCTTCACATCCCAAACATCCCCTTAAGAATATCCCAACTTCAGAAGTTGGGGAGATATCGACCAAGAAGTAATAGAGGAGGGCCTATCCCATCTCCTGTACCAAGATAATAGAAAGGAAATTGATCTACCAATGGATGACAACAACAAAGGTTTACAAATGATGCTCACAATGGGCTATCATAGAAACCAAAAACTTGGGGAAAATGAAATTGGGCTTCTAATACCTATTCTAGAGACACGTATGAAAAATATATTTCCTTGGATGTACCCCTCCGAGTATAACCATACGTGGCTGAAATCCCTCGGTTAAGAAAGTCAAAACTCTTCGACAAACAACAACTTCCCTTAGACAATTTCACCTTCAACATCACTGAGGTGTGTAGTAGTGAGGATGTTGAACTAGAGAGAGGTATATCCACCCTATTTGATGACTCTAACCTCTTTATGATGAAAACCCTATCCTATGAGTCTAAAAACCAATCCCATGAAATCCACCTAGTCTACCCACAACTCATTGATTATGACCAACAAGGATTACCAATTCTTGACGCATTCAAAAATGATGAGGCACTCTCAAAATTCATGGGACTATAGGATAATATTCCATGTGTGGATCACAAAGAAATATTCATCATCGAGCTAGATGCAAACACATATTATGGGGAAATGATTGAATCCCTTAATTGCAAAAGTGAAAAACTGAGAATAATCTCTAGGTCCTTGAGTAAAAACCACACTGTGGCACTCTCTAACCCAAAAATAGTAAAAAGAAAGGATGCATCTGATGGTGACAACCTCTATGAGGTTCCTGAGGATGGGGGATTCATTCTTTCTCTTAGAGATTTACACTAGGAAAAATTAGCGGTCCTAGCCAAAAAATGCAACCCAATCAACTTGGAAACAAAAGAGACACCACATATCACATTCTAGCAGAGTCATTTTTCACAGAGGAACAAAATCTCCTAGCCACATTCTTGAGAGAATGTAAAGTCAACTTTGCATGGATCTATGAAAACATGCCCATGCTTGATCCAAAAATTTTGGTTCATCATCTAGCAGTCTACCCTAAAGCAAAGCCTATCAAACAAAAAACAAGAAAAATGCATCCTCAAATCACCCTAGTAGTCAAAATGGAGTTGAAAAATCTACTTGATGCAGGATTCATAAGACCAATTGACTACCCTGAATGGGTATCAAATGTAGTGCCTATTTCAAAACCAAATGGGGGCATCCGAATCTACACAGATTTCAGAGACCTAAACAAAGCTTGTCTAAAAGATGATTTCCCATTGCCTAACATTAACATGATTGTAGACATGATTGAAAGACACAAGATTCTCTCTCTAATGGATGGTTTTTATGGGTGCAACCAAATAATAATTTCCAAAGAAGACCAACACAAAATGGCCTTCACTTGTCCATGAAGGACCTACTGTTAGACCATGATTCCATTTAGCTTAAAGAATGTTGGGGCCACCTAACAAAGAGCCATGATTTTAATATTTCATGACATGATCCACAAAATCGTGGAAGATTATGTTGATGAAATACTAGAAAAATACAGAAAGATGAGAGATCACATAGCAACCTTGAGTGCTATTTTTGATAGGCTAGAGGAATACAAGGTCTTCTTAAATCCAAAGAAGTGCATATTTGGCATACAGTCAGAGAAACTATTGGGATACATAGTGTCAATGAGGGGTATTGAAATAGATCTTGCAAAGGTGAAAGAAATCCTTGAAATGGAAGCACCCAAAACATTTAAATAGTTAAGATGCCTCCAAGGCATACTTCAGTCCATCTGTAGATTCATAACACAACTGGTAGATAAGGAAAACCCATATTCTCACCTACTTCATAAGGTAGTAGCATAAAAATGGGATGACAAGTCTAAGAAAGCCTTCAAAGAAATAAAAGAATATTTTCTCACACCACCAGTCCTCATGTTGCCAATCCTAAGAAATCCACTAATCCTCTATGTGTCAGCAACAACAACAACCCTTGAAGCTCTCCTAACTTAGCATGATGAAAATAGGATAGAAAGGGCCATCTATTACATTATTCATACAATGGTCGCACATGAGTTAAACTAATCTTTCATTGAAAAGGAATGTATAGCAGTAGTGTTTTCTTCACATAAATTCAAACATTACATGTTGGCTCAAAAAATCAAAATCATCACCAAAATTGACCACCTAAAGTACCTACTATCAAAGAAAATGCTTACAAGAAGGATGGCCAAGTGGGTCATGATTCTATCTAAATATGACATCGAGTATGTGGAACAGAAGGCAATCAAAGGCCAAGTAATTACAGATTAGCTTGCAAAAGCACCCATGTATTTAGAGAATCCACTCATATTAGATTTTCCAAATGAATCCATCTTCAATCTCAACATGGCCAACCATTGGAAACTCTACTTTGATGGTTCCAACATGTAGCATGGATCGAGAGCTCGTGTCTTCTTCATCACCCCATAGGGGGATTGTATACCTAGATCATACAAGTTGGCATTCCCCTACATTAATAACATTACAGAATATGAGGCTTTAACCATAGGTCTCAGAATAGTAGTGCAGTGGCACATCATGTCCCTTAGAGTATATGGAGACTCCCAATTGATAATAAAGCAAGTAAATGATGAGTACCAAAAAAAGGATGATAAGTTGAATCCATACAAAAAGTTGGTACAGAGCCGCAAAGAATAATTCATTGATATCACATTTGAGCAGATTCCCAGAGAAAAAAGTAGAATAGCAAATGCCATGGCAATGATTGGATCCCTACCGAACATCTCTCACAACATCCCAAGACATGATTATTCGTAGATTAGCTTCTTGTACCTACATTTGAGGTACCGGAGTTAGAATATGTGTGTAAAATCGTTGGTCTCGGTGATCCTTGCTACCATGACATTTATACCTACTTGCGAATAGGGTTCTTACCTGCTGACTTACCCTCAAGCCTAAAAAGAACCTTTGTCAATAAAGCATCCTGATTTGTTATCATAGGAAACTCCATTTATCATAGGAGCATAGAAGGAACCTTATTATGCTATTTAAATGTTGAGGCATTGACTACCTTAACTGAGGAACATAATGGTATTTGTGGTTCACATAAGAGTAGAATGACCTTGGCTAAGAAATTATTGAGGATGGGGTATTATTGGCCTATAGTGGAAAGAGAAGCACATGACTACGTCAAAAGGTGCCTACAATGTCAGTAGCATGGGGACCTTATCCATGCTCCAACTCAAGAGCTTCATCCTATTGTCACACCATGGCCCTTTTCATAGTGGGGGCTCAATCTCATCAAAAAGATAACCCCCGCCTCATCTAATGGCCACAAGCTCATGATGACTGCCACTGAGTAATTTACCAAGTGGGTGGAATCCATCCCCATGACATACATCACTAGAAAGAAGATATCAAAGTTCATCCTGTACTACTTAATATGTTGATATGGTGTTCCCCAAGATATTATCCCAAATAATAGAACACCATTCAAGAATCAATATGCTCATGACCTATGTGAAAAATTCAAAATCCAACACCATTTTTCCACTCCATATTATCCCCAAGGCAATGGCCAAGTAGAAGCCACCACTAAAACTATTTTGAATATCCTCAAAAAGATAGTCAATGATGTAGGTCATGATTGACATCTACAAATAAATCCCACCATTTAGGCCTATCAAACCAGCATCTGCACACCAATAGGTGCCACCCCCTTCTCCCTATTCTATAGATCAAAGGTTGTATTACCTATTGAGATTGAGCTCCCATCATTCAGAATATCACTACAAAACCTCATTACAAATGAAGAATACTAAGTAGCAAGACTGAATGAGCTAGAGCTACTAGATGAGTGGTGTATGGATGCTTTAAATTATTTGCACGTCTATCAGACTCAACTCAAGAGGAGCTATAACAAAAAGATCAGTAGTTATACATTCAAAGTTGGAGAACTTGTCCTAAAAGAGAATCAAAAGAACGCCCCAAACCCAAACAACAAAGGAAATTTTGAACCCAATTGGGTGGGACCATTTATCATCACAATGAACTACAATTCAAGGGAATATTAGTTATTGAAACCCAAAGGCGAGACTTTGGAGGACCCCATGAATAGCTCCCATCTAAAAAAAGAAGAAAAAGAAAATGTCCTAAGAAAATGGCCACCTTGATGAAAACCTAGCAAACATGTGTCTTGGTGACAACAAAAAAATTAAAAATGAAAAAAAAGTCCAAAAACAATTAGAAAAAGGGTCAAAAATAGTAGAGAAAAATCATCCTCTAGTGAAAACCACTTCGGTGGTGTTTTGGGAAACTACCTTCATGAAAACCTCAAAAATAAGTGCCTTGTGTAAATAAGCACTTTCCATCCTCTAGGATCTCCATGAAATTTTTTGCATCATACATCCAATATGCTTTCATCATCAATCACATTCCATATCTCGATCCATCATCCACCCGCATTTGCACCATAGCTTGGTCTTGTGCTCATGTCATGACCCCTCCTAGTACTACTCAACCCATTTTTAAGTTCAATTTATCCTGCCTCTATCAAAGTAGTCTATTGCATCATGTTGGGGGCATGTTCTCATCAGATCAGATTTGTGTATATTCTTGAAGTCCCTAAATCAAAAAATCAAAAAACATCAAAAAATACAAACATCAAGAAACATCAAAAAATCCAAAAACATCAGAAAATCAGAAAAATCCAAAAACATCATAACATATAGAAAATCCAAAAACATCAGAAAATCATATCAAAAATACAAAAACATTCAAAAACATATCAAAATACAAAAATAGGTTAAAAAGTCTATCAAAAAGTCAAAAACAGAGTCATCTTGTCAAACTATATGTCTTTGAGCCTTGAACGTAGGCAAGGTCAATCCTTTAGGGGTCTGTCATAATAAACTGGCAGTCCAATTGTTCATATCTCATCAATAATCAATTATGTGTTAGTCAAACTATGTGGTCTCTGCGTGTATAACGTAGGAAAGAATAATCTATTGATTAGCCCACAAGGCCCCTAGGACAGGTCCTTAGGTTAGTTTCATGGTCAAAATTTTAGAAAACCCCAAATAATTTGAAAATTCAAAAAATCAAAACATTTGTAATATCTCAAAAATACTAAAAACAACCTCAAAACATTTCAAAACACATAAAAAACATCCAAATATTTGAAAAAATCCATCTGTCTCATTTTGCTTTCACCTGCAATAAACATCTCTCATAATAATCAATAATCACCCTCAAACTTTGGTGAAATAGTTGGAAACAAGTCGAGCTGATTGAAAGTAAAAACTCAAAATGTCAAAGTCTAAGACTTAGGTCAGTATGTAAACAAGTTGGTCAACTCTTTGTGTCAATAACCTATCATCCAATCACTCCCAAATCAATCATCTGATAACATCATGTCTTAGGATGTATCCTTCCTACAATGGGAATTTTTTATTAGAAATAACACTTTGGATAAATGAAATGATGTGCCGCCATGAACTAACATGTCCTACAATATATCCTTCCTACAATGGGCATTATCTATTGGCAATTTTTTTAGTTCTTATTCTTAAAAAACTCATTTTCTTTTGGTTAGTGGTAGTGAAAAACATAAGCTTCTTTGTTTAATTCATCTTTTTCTTTTGATTTATCTTATTACGCTCATTCCAAGAACCTCTCCATGATTTCTGAACAAAAGGATTTAGAGACATGAGAATGGGGAAACAATAATTATCTTTTATTTGTTGTTCTTGTTGGATATTTTTGTAATATAACTTTGGTCATATGTGCTTTGTTTAGATGTAGGGAGGATGTTTTAGGTATCTTGTTGAACACATGGGAAGGATTTCCTTCCTATGTTTCGGTCTGAGATGTTTTGAATATCTAAACTACATTTCTAAATAAGGTTCCATATGCCAAGTGTGAACAAAAATACTCCTATTTGATTGTCAAGTCAAAGTCCATCACACTAGGTACAATGCCATCTTGGTTCTTTATATCTTGATGTATCTTATTTTTGTAATCAAACATAAGGTAAGTGGCCCTTTTAAATCCCCAATTCCTGATAAGAAAATCATCCATCTCTCATCATCATCTCTAATAAATTTGACTTGTTGAATCCTCTTGTCATCATCACATTTCTTCTTTCTTCTTTTCCATGCTCACATCATACTAGGATACTTAATCATCATCACCAATGCATCCATCCTACATCTATAAACCATTATAATAGAATATCATATCATATAAGAAACACTAATCATCTCACACACATATTCATCATCATAAAATTGATCTTTTAGTCTAAGCATCCCATAATCATAGCATATCACATCATCCATCTCATCCATCTCAAATGCAGTGCATCATCATTTTAAGTAGTTTAGGATAATATAGATTGGTTATTTTAAGAATCTTTAAACCATATCATTTGCATCATCTTCATAACCATCCATACATCCATCTTGAACCTCTTTTTCATGAGATCGACCCTCAAATCGAATATTTTTTCTCAATCTCTCAAGGGGGGCAATGTACCAATCTACTTTTCGCTAGGGGAACTAAAAAAATAATTATTTTTTTCAATTTTGATCACAACAAGTTTATTCTTTGAACCAACACAACAAGTGAATTTCTTCAAAGAGGGGAAAAATTTAGACATGAAAGACATCGTGATCAATTAACTTTGATTCTTCTTTAATCACCCCTCTATTAATGATTTAATTAATCCATCTTAATTCCACTGTTAATAAAATAAATCAAATTTATGCATTTAAATAATAAATCAATCCTAAAGTCCCCCTTTAATTAAATATATCAATCTTATTTAATTATCTTCTAAAGTTCTTCATTTATTTAAATAAACCACTAACATCATCCCCTTTAGCTAAATAAATCAAAATATTTATTTAACTAAATGTAAATCATTTTCCATATCCTTTTGATTTATTTTAATCCATAAATCTAAATAAAATTGGTAAAAACACCTAACCTCCTCTTATTTAATAAAATCATAATTAAATTTAATCTTAATCCATGCCACATCCTCTAGATTTTCCCACTTGCACAAATAAATCAATTTAATTAATTTATTAAATCTTCATTTTCTCTCAACAAGGCATAAAAGTGGAATATTCCTCCATTTCAAATCTCCCTCCAAATGGGATAAGTCCTTCCAACAAGGCATTTATTTCATCTTACATGTCCTTTTGCATTGAGCCAAGTGGCCATTACTCAATTTGACTCTTCATCCACCTTATCATTTCACCATTTTCAAATTTCAAATTTATGTATTTATAGGCACATTCATCAAAATGTGTATATCCTTCATCCATCCATATCTTAACAAGTGGAAACTTTCCATTGGTTGAAAATTAGTTCCACATTGCATCATTTTGGGAATTTCTCCAACTTGTCATTCTATAAATAAGAGGCTTCATTCCTCATTTCATCATCCATAGTTTAGAGCAAAGTTACTCTTTTCATATTGAGAACTAATTTTATCCACTTCATATCATAATAATATTCATAATATATGCTTGTCAAAGGATTAGGAAAGGGTCACTTTTCACATCAAAGTGCACCAATCCACTATGGAATAGGTATACATTGTGTTTCATTTATGCTTTCAATTGATTTATGTTGTTATTTTATTTTGTTTTTGAAGCATGATGTGTTATTCCATAGGCATGTTGGATGTTTGTTTTGTTTTAAAATACTAACCATGCTAATGTTTGTGTTACAATTTTAGAAATTTGTATATTTTCATGTCCACACTTTTATTGGTCCTATCCTGGAGATATTAGATACAATGTTCCCTAAGTGACTGACCTTGCATGAACTTAACAAGACTCCTTAGAAAATATTTCACATTTACACTTAACATTTTACATTTTTTCATTTTGTATATTTTTCCACCTTCCATAATGCAACTTGCATGATTGTTGTACCTTCTTTTCATTTCATTTTTCTTTGGGGTTCCTTATTAAATTTATGAGGAGGTAAACCTTTAATATGGTTGAGTGGGAATCCCACCTAGTGGCATGACTTTTCCCCATATCCACCTTTGTGTTTGTGAGTGCATACCAACTAGTGTATGTATCTTACCTTTTTGGGCTTTCTCATCCTGGGGATAGCCAGAAGTTCCATAGCCCTAGAGTGAGTACATTTGGGCCTTCTCACTTGGAAGATCGTTATGTGTTCTACTACCCAATAGTGAGTACACATTCTCTTTTTCAAATAATCTAACTAGATCTCATCCACAACTAGTTGGATTGATGATCAAAGCTTCATCTGATTCATTTCAACACTTGTGTGTCCCTTCATTCTTATGTCTATTTTTCAATGGGATCTTCATCCTTGGGCCTTGATCATCCCTCTTGATTTTTGTCATTCCATGTTGCTAGCGAAGTGCATTTGAACCCTCCTATCGATGTTCATGGTTACTAAAGTGGGGGCTAAATGTGCCATAGAAAAATGGCCCCTTGTCATTTTCATGGCCTTTTAGGTCTTTTTTCATGGCATTTGATCTATTTTTCTCTAATTTCATGTTGTAACATGGCTTTAACATGCATATTTAGGTACTAAAATTTAAAAAATGATGTCTTGTGAAGGTGTTGTGAAGTGTTGTAAGACATTTCTACACTCTTCTAGAATCTATTCATTACAATTTACCTAAAAAATCACCTTATCATCACTAGTCAGGTCCTATTTTGAAGTGTTGTAAAGTCTTGTAACAAGATTTCACACTTTTCTAAGAACAACTTCCCTATGTATCCCTTTCTTATGCTTTAATTGGCCCCTTTATGCCCTCATATTCTTTAATTAAGCGCATTCTTGAATGTAAACCCAAGAAACAACATTAAATACAAGTTAATTCTTGACACCCATTTTCAGGTCCTAGAAGGGACCCATTCACCATGGGTGGTGAATTAGTCCCCTTTGGCTCCAAATTCAAAATATGTTAAATTTCCTTTTGGGTTTTTCTTCAAAATCACTTGATGTCAGCCTATGGTGATGTATCAAAAGTTAACTAAGTTACAAGATTGTATAAATAAGTATTTTTAAATCCATTTCAACCCCCATTGTCTCATGCATTCACCCAATCATCAAATTCACTCAAGAATTCAAGCATTTACATCATCAAGTCAAGCATAAATCAGACATCTTGGAGTAGCCATTGACATATCTTCAAAATTTTCCAACAAGGGTTTGGTGATTATTTACATTTGCATGTTGTGCATTCATCAGTCTCTTTCCATTTCATTTCTATTTCTATTTCAAGGATTTGACCAAGGCAAACCTCTATATCCTAACCCTAAACACTTTTTCCTCTTTGCATGTCTTTGTGTATGAAAATTTTATCAAATGGAAAGGTGAGAAAAGGTGTCCATATCCCATAAAAGTCATTGAAGGTGTCTCAAGCCCTATTTCAAGCTTGGAAAGATTCTATAGGTTATGTTTTGAAGATTCAGATCCAGGGAATCTTTAGAAATAGAATAGAAGATCATAAGCCACAAAATCTTGTCTAGAATTTTCTATTTCTCTAAGAGGACTCATTCACAATTGATGGTGAATCAATCCCATTTCTAGGATTGAAAAATGATTTCTCTAGATTTGGATACCCAATTCCTTGAAACCAATTCTGACACTTTGTAGCAAAAGCATGACTCATTTCCCCAGAATGGTCAATCAGCCCCAGTGAACATTCTTGGTGTCTTCTACAAGTTTTTAAAGGCTCATTTCATCCTCTTCCAACTTCCCGGTACATATTTCCAATTGGGATACTCTCTGTTATAATTTATTTACATTTGTAGTCAAATAATTTAAATACACATTATGTTTTCCAGCACTTGTACATTATTTTAGAATTACATTCTTATTCTGCATTTTCCATAGGTTTTCAACATTTAAATATATCCACACAAACACTTCACACCCCTTTTCCATTTCTTCCAATGAGCACATAAGCATTTTTGGCCCACCTTTCTCCTTCTAGGTGAAAAATCCTAGGAGTTATAGAAAGCAAGTAGGTACCAAAAATCTATGTTTCACAAGCGAGAGGTGTTGAGAGTATTGAACACCTCTCAAGATACTTAAACACCTAAGTAGGCTTAAGTTAGCATAAATAGAGTAGAATACACTAACACACCCTCTTAAGTATAGCTTAGGTGGGTATAGATGAAATGGGTCCCAACTACTAGCTAGATGATGTACCCATGTACAAAAAAATCTCTCTAAAAACTAGAGTAAGATAGAAAACCCAATGGGAGAAAAACTATCCTCCAAAACTAGAGAAAAAGAAGAGAAGACTAGAAAGCCCCCCCTAATGATGATCCAATTTTTGATGTAGATCACACCCTGACAAGAGGTCATAGATGAATGAACTTGCTCATAGTGAAAGGTTTGGCGAATATGTCGACAACTTGTCATTAATGCAACAAGAATATACTAAACAAGTGGGACAAAAAATAATAATTCAAATTCATGAAAAACAAAAGCTTGAAAATTATAATCAAAGGAAAAATGCATACACTTTGACCAATAACAGACAAAAGAGAGTAAAAAATTATGAGAAGCAAAGGTGGTGAATATTACTCATTACAATCAAACCATTGAAGAAAGTGTAGCTTCAAAGGTAATAATGAAGGATGATCTTTCATCTTCCTCATCAAGCTTCAAAGAAGCATTGTCCTCTTCCTTCCTCCTATTAAGTCATTCAAAAAATAAGATATATAGTATTGAAAAAAAATAGGCTACCCCTAAGTGCATGGTAATCATTACCAACAAAAAATATAAGCACTTAGACCATTAGATTATTTTTAATATTCTTATATTTAGTCCATATCATGGAGGTTTTTATTTGAAATTGCATTAGGGGTTCATCCAACTAAATCTATTTTTGGGTATCACTAACCTAAATCACATCGGCCATTTGTAGAAAGATTTAGATATATGACACGAGTGGATCTAGTTAGTTTCCCTATCCACTAGGATCTATGACACTTGGAATGCCATGATTAACCAATGTTTGAAATTTCCCATCTGTGTCCCTTAAAAATGTCATATCTTATTCAACAAGTTAGGAACATCACTCAATAACTTAGTCACTTAAAAAATGGTTGTGATCTATTTGGGTTTCTTAGATCATACTTCGTATTATTGTGACTAATCTTCATAATCATCATTCTAGGAATCCATTTAATATTCAACTTACATAACTTAAGGGTTACATCATGAACATAGTTTGTTTTTTCCTTAAGTTATTATTGCACTCCCATATGTCATCAGTTATTTTGACTACGTTAGAAACTCTTTCCTTGAGAATCCTTATGACTAAATTCTTAGTCTCTTACCTATCTTGGTCATTCTAGTGTATTTTTTCTTCCTATAAGGATTTAACCCACTCCATTAGCATACAACTATTCCTTTGAGATGAAGAATGATCATGAGGATCATTTGGCAAGGCCATAGTTTTTCTTATACTTAATTATTTAATCTACAACAAGTAGTTTTTAGACATGGCCTTTTCCTAGACCACACTCAGTCCCAGTGAACATTCTTGGTGTCTTCTACAAGTTTCTAAAGGCTCATTTCATCCTCTTCCAACTTCCCGGTACATATTTCCAATTGGGATACTCTCTGTTACAATTTATTTACATTTGTAGTCAAATAATTTAAATACACATTATGTTTTCTAGCACTTGTACATTATTTTAGAATTACACTCCTTATTCTACATTTTCCATAGGTTTTCAACATCTAAATATATCCACACAAACACTGCACACCCCTTTTCCATTTCTTCCAATGAGCACATAAGCATTTTTGGCCCACCTTTCTCCTTCTAGGTGAAAAATCCTAGGAGTTATAGAAAGCAAGTAGGTACCAAAAATCTATATTTCACAAGCGAGAGGTGTCGAGAGTATTGAACACCTATCAAGATACTTAAACACCTAAGTAGGCTTAAGTTAGCAGAAATAGAGTACAATACACTAACACACCCTCTTAAGTATAGCTTAGGTGGGTATAGATGAAATGGGTCCCAACTACTAGCTAGATGATGTACCCATGTACAAAAAAATCTCTCTAAAAACTAGAGTAAGATAGAAAACCCAATGGGAGAAAATCTATCCTCCAAAACTAGAGAAAAAGAAGAGAAGACTAGAAAGCCCCCCCTAATGATGATCCAATTTTTGATGTAGATCACACCCTAACAAGAGGTCATATATGAATGAACTTTCTGATAGTGAAAGGTTTGGCGAATATGTCGACAACTTGTGCTAAATATTGGAAAAATACTAATTCAATGACCTGACTATGAATGAGCTCTCTAATGTAATGCATGTCAATATCAATGTGTTTGGTTCACTAATGTTGAACTAGATTCCTACATATTTGAATAGCATTCCCATTATCACAATGAATAATAATTGGTTTCCTAAAAGGAATACCAAACTCTATAAGAATACCCTATAGCCAAATAATATATGTTGTTGCATTAACATCTCCCTTTCACTTCGCCTCTATTGATGATAAAGAAATAGCAAATTGCTTCTTGCTTGACCAACTGATAGGACCTGAACCAAGTGATAAAATGTATCCTGAAGTAGACTTGTGATTCTTTGAATAAATAGCCCAATTTGAATCTGTGTAGCCAAGAAGATCAATATCTCTACCAACTCTGTAGTGAATCCCAAATCCAAGTGACCCCTATAGGTAGTGAAGAATCCTTTTGGTTTCTTTCCAATGCAACTCATGAGGTTCTTGCATAAATTTGGAAACCATGCAACTACATATGAAATGTTTGGCCTAGTATGAGTCAAGGATATTAGACTCCCAAAAATTTGGTGATACAAAGTGGCATCAACTAATGGTGAATTACAACAAGTCTTAAGCTTGACCCCTGATGAAAAAGGAGTTGGAGATGGCATACAAGAAGTCGTGAGTAATCGAACCAACAAATCAAGAGTATACCTAGGTTGTGCAAGAGTGATTCTTGAATCAAATTGTGCAATCTCATTGCCTAGGAAATAATGAAAAATATCCAAGATTTCTTGGACAAAAGGATTGTCTAAGAAATCTAGGCCACCGAAAGACCAATTCCCTAATCATCACTAGTATGTATGCATATAGAAGAACCAAGTTGTCTAGGATCTTTTAGGTCAACAAAATACTAGCTCCACAACCTACATCAATTAGGGGCTATTCATTCAATACTTTCACATAACTAGGGACTAAAACCATAACCTAATATAAGCACTCTACATGATAGTAAACACAAATAGCTCTTTCCCATGTGACTACCAAAATCAAGCACCCAATATGAACACTTTTTTTTTCACATAACCAAATGGTGTACGAACACAACGGCAATGTAAGAGAGTAATCTCATACAAACAAGTAGGAACTCCATGCCACAACCAAGCAACATGAAACCACACGACTAAATCTAAGATCCTCTATCTTGAGCATCTAATTCCCAATGTTGGTTCCATTGAACCTATTTTCTATTCTAACAATGCTTGTCATATTATTTCCTAAAAAAATAAACTAGATCCACTATAAAATACCACTCAAATAATGATCAATAATCATTTGATCTCTTCCTACACATTCTCATAAACTTGCCAAGATAAAAGAAAAGTAAAGTGGAGGAATACCCATAACTCAAATTTCCATGGATCCATCACATGCATCAACTTGCAACCCACATCCAAGAATGTGCAAGTACATGCATACCTTGGGATATGTATGGTGAATAACACATCTAAGCTTAACATCTTGAAGCTTATAGACATGAAAATGATAGGCACAAAGTTATCTTATCTCATGCACCTAATTGTTATCTTCAACTTGCTCCTTTAAGGAGTAGCTCAATAAAATATTCATCACAATTCACACATAGAATAATTCCCCCCTTTTATTTTATACCTCTAATATCAAACAAATTCAATCCTAAGATCTCATTCTTACCTATTTTAACTCATAATTACAAGATGCATGCTTTAGCCAACACAAGTTTAGAATACCCAAAATAAATAAATAAATCATAAAACCCTAACACTTCTCTAAATAACACCCCTTTTGAGTGTGTCCTTATGATAGCATCCTAGTCCAATCAACTCAATTAAACCAATAACCCTTTGCCCCCTTAATGATGGATTGTAAACCTTGCACTTGAATCATCAACGCCAAAATATGACTGTGGAGGTTCCTATTCCTAAACACTACACAAGGTCTCCCATAGCCAAAGTAGAGCAATGAATGCTTTTCCCTTTTAATCTTTATTGCTTTCTTTATAAGAAGATTTTATTAAAAAAGGTTCTACTAAATGTTGCCAATAATGGGAACATTGACAAGATTTTTTTATAGGACGATGTACATACATTTAAAGCTATATGGAATGCACACCAAGCTCTCTTTGTATCTTACATGTTTAAAAAATAAAATTTATATGCTGTGACATGAAGATTGTAATAAGATCTTCTACCATTCAAGTGAATAAAAATTCAAATAAATTATTATATTAATATATTAAAATTCAATCCACCTTCATGTGAAACAATTTTTTATGATCATGAATATTTATTCAAAATTACCCTTCAAATATTTTTAAAACAATTAATAAAAAATTATATATAAATTAAAATAATCTTACAAAAAAATTGACCATCTATTATTTATTATTTTTTTTTGTAAAATATTTTTTTTAATAATTTAATTATAAGGGAGAGGGCCCTATCATAGGTAGGGTAACTTTGACCCCCTGCTCCACATCATCAGCGTTCAAGTTGGCTTTTTTTTTTTGGGCCACGTCCCTTGACCATCGAGCACGTTTTTCGATGTTTTGGGGGCACCTTTCAAAAACCACAAAAAAAGTGATGGACCGATAGTGGGTAATTAAATTATGTAATATTGGTATGCTAATGTGGCATTACATGATTGGTCAATTTGTGTATTTTTTGAATTGAAGAGATTGGTAGTTGAATACTAAGTGTAAATTTATTGACATTTTTATTGCCCAATAGTGGACCCCAAACTATCCAAAGTTGGCCCCCAGACTGTCCATATCTATACTAGCAATTGGACCCTATCCCATGATTGACTCCTTCGCCTTATACTTTAAAAAAATACTTAAGTACACCTATGCAATCATCAAATTTAAGCCTCATCACAATAATTATTGTACCAAAGTACAAAGGAATAACTAATGAAGAATAGATGTTGTGTTGTGATTGGTTGGGATATTGGGAAGTACTGGATTAACAATTAATGAACAATAGATGTTGTGTTGTGATTGGTTAGTACTGGATCTTACGTTTTTGATTCTTAACCACAGATGGATGGGTCAGAGGATGCTGACATACCAATAAATTTATAATGTTTTAAATGTAGGCCTGGGACGGTGGGCTGTAATTGACTGATCCAACCCTCTATTCTTTATTTTAAGAAATTACAAATGCAACATTTATTTTTTTAGGAACAGAATCTCGCGATTTAATTTTTATTATTGGAGACGTAGAAATTGTGTACTATGAGTGGGATTGTGTAATATATATAGTCTTGTATCTGGCCAAAAGAACCAAAGATAGTTCCGCTAAAATATCAAGGGGTTCGTACTCAAACACCTGGCGAATACAAATAGTAAGTGTGAGTCTAATTGAAGTAATATTAGTGATAGGTGCAAAGGTTTCATTGTAATCAATACTAAAAACTTCACCAAACCTTTCACTAAGAGAAATTTCATTCATCTGCGAGCTCTTCTTGGGTTGCGGTCTACTTCAGTAGCTAGATCATCTTTGGGGGGGGGCTTTCTAGTCTTCTCTTCTTTTGATCTCTTTTTGGAGGAAAACTTTTTCCCACTAGGTTTTCTATCTTACTTCGGTTTTTAGAGAGATTGGTTTGTACATGGGTACCTCATCTGGCTAGTAGTTGAGATCCATTTCTTCTATACCCACCTAAGCTATGCTTAAAGTGGGGTGTTAATGTATTCTGCTCTAGTTAGGATAACTTAAGTCTAGTTAGGTGTTGAGGTATCTTGAGAGGTGTCCAATCCCTCTCAAGATACCTCAACACCGAACTAGGCTTAAGTTAGCCTAACTAGAGTAGAATACACTAACACTATATTATGTTGTAAAAATTAGGGAAGTTATGAAGATACGGAACCAAAGTACAAGTGTTATAATTATAGCTTTTAATCATCATTGTACTATTTCTTTTGATGAATTTTCATCTAGATAGTTTCTTTTAGAATGTAAATTATAGTGATTGTTATTCTAGTTTCCTATGTAACCATTTTTTATGTGTAATATGAGATTACTTAGAGTGTTATTATTTCTTTCAACCAAACATTGGTAGTTCACTACAATTAATAATTTATAAAAAATTTCTCCCTTCAATGATGTTAAGTGGGGGTTAGAATTTGATAAATATGATCCATAAATTTAATAGCGAATGGAGGTCCATCAAACGCTTTAGGCCCCTACTATCATTAGATAATATTAGTGGAATTTTTCTACATTAACATTAGCTAGAAGATTAACATAATTTGTATACTCCCTATAACAATATTAGAATAATGTCTCCTTCAATTACAAACATATATCTTTATCATTCAGTGATGGCACACTCATTAATGCAACTACATATTTTTTTTCCTCTCATTTGAAAATTATCATAGAGCTACCATCTCCCATAATTTTTTAATTCCTCTTTGAATTGAAATTTGTAGTCCTCTCTAGCAATGCCATAGCTTCAACATCATTATTGGTTGCCTTTGTGATGTTTTTTGAACTACCACCTAAAAAAGAGCTTAAATGACCTCTACATGATCATCATGTAATTTTTAATATTATTTCTCCCTAACTTCTAAAGATTCAATTTTATCAAGAGAAATTTCTAGAAAATATTAAATTTTCAAATTTTCTTTATTACTTTCTTATCTCTTGTTAGATGAAAAAAATCTACTCTTAATCATTAAACATTAAAAAACTTTACATTTACATTATAAAGAAATTAATTGCAATTTTTTTATTAGAATAAAAGTAAAACGTAAGTTGGTAATGACATGTGATGGTTAAAATGTGAAGTTGTGATTCATAATAGCAAGGTTTAAGCTCCTACAAAAGTGTTATTGTAAAGTATTCAAGTTGGGGATGACATCCCCCTTCTTGACCTTTATGGTTCACAACTCAATCAAAAGAATTTACCCCAATTTGAAAATAAAATAAAAGTAAAGAATAATAATAACAAATGTGCTTCACTATATGTAATCCATTTAAATTTTTTCTTAAGCATTAAATTAAATTTTTGAATTTAAAAAATTGGGACTTTGAAGTCCTACCTATATATTATAAGCAGGATGCCCACATATATAACATTACCTAGGGGAAAATCCTTTTGCCAATTAAGCATAGGCAATCAAAGAATTTATTTTCAGACATTTAGGACCATCTATTTTTATTATATGTGAAATTATCTCCAAATATCGTTAGAGATTAGCTTAGAGAAATATTTTTTTGTGGGATGACACCCACCTTGGCTATGTCTATTATGGCAGTATACTTATGTTACTAGAAACATCATGGGTACCCTTTGTTTCACATTATGATAGCTGAAATGTGATTCTCATTCACAACTAGATCAAAAGAATTTACCCCAACTTAAAAATAAAATAAAAAATAAAACAAAATAATAACAAATATCCTTCACTATTTGTAATCCATTTAAATTTTTGCTTAAAAATTAAACTAAATTTTTAAATTTTAAAAAATGGATCTTCAAAGTCCGACATATATATTAGCAGGATGCCCACATATACATTAGCTAGGGGCAAACCCTTTTGCCTATTAAGCATAAGCGATCGAAGAATTTATTTTCATACCCTTTTGCCTAGTTACAATATGGTAATTCGCCAACCTGGATTAATAGTGCCTGCTTTATTTATTTTAAGATCTCCCTTATATCACGCCCAGGTAGAAGTATAAGTTTTGTTTAATCGTGTGACGTGGCAGGTTTTTTTGAAGTTGGCGTTTGGACTATGTTTCGATGCAGTTCCCAACACTTTGGTTACACAGGCTTTACATTTCCACTCTTTCTTCTACTTAACTGCCACAGTCTTAGCGTTTTGTGCATAGTTTAATGGATGGTCTGTAGTTGTCTTTAAAAATACATATACATTAACAAAAAAGTGGAATTCGTCTGGGTAACGAAGAGGTCATTAAGCTTATGGATTGAATGCTGATATTTTAGCGGAACTATCTCTGGTTTTAGAGGTATTCGCCAGGTGTTTGAGTACGAACCCCTTGAAAAGATAGGTTCTTTTGGCCAGATACAAGACTATATATATTACACAATCCCACTCATAGTACACAGTTTCTACGTCTCCAATAATAAAAATTAAATCGCGAGATTCTGTTCCTAAAAAAAAATGTTGCGTTTGTAATTTCTTAAAATAAAGAATAAAGGGTCAGTTGAGCAATATTTCCTTTCATAAAATACTGTTATATATAAATGGAAACAGTCACTGTGAATTCAAACGAGACAGTAACCTCGAACAAAACACAATTACATAAGACTGCAACGCAACAAAGAACAAGAACACTAGAAAGAATTAGAACTTTTTAAATAATTTTTGTGCCAATAATAATTAAGAATATGCTTCCTTTCCAAATTTACTGATAAGATAAACTATGACTAAAAAATTTATTTTGCCACCTTCTTTTAAACTTCAAAATCCGTTACAAATAATAAGGATAAAAATACATAATTTTAAATCCCAGAATTGAAAGCCGACACTTAACAATTCAATTTTGGAAAATAAATGATTGCGTACCTGATAGTGCGAGATGAAACGACACTTTAACTGTTGAACCACTGCGGGATGCGCAACTCGCCGACGTGTAACAATTCAGCAGCTGTTGGTGTGGTGTTTGTCGGCGTCGCTCCCAACCAAACACCGTTTGTATCCTACAACGTAGTGAATGCTCTTCTAATGCTAAAAGTGCGATGTATGACATCTATTACCAACGCAGTGAATGATAGTTTAATAATGACAGCTTGATTCCCCACTGGCTTAATGGATGGATGTACAGCTCCAAGACGATTCCGTAGAAATCACTATCATGCCGTTGGTGGTTTGGTGATTCATTTAAATTTCTTATGACGACAGACATAACATAATGAGTGAGCAATGTAAGGCCCCAATCCATTGGGGACTGAAAAGGCTCAATCAGTGATTCATTAGGGGAGAGGACCCATACCTCTTTCAATAGTATTTGTCAATTTAATGTTTATGACTTTAAAATTGTTAGTGTTGATAATGACTACTCATAATTGAATGATATGTATTCTTTAAGTTTAAAAAGCAACAAATTATGTGATGTCATATCAATGTACCAATAAAACATGAATTATTGCACAGCTATTGGTCTCAATTTTATTTTGGATCTTTTTGGAAACCTTGACAAAAAACATGTGCTATCATATTTGATGATGTGGCCCTTAAAACTTAGTTATAAGCAAGGGACTTGCCAAGTAAATTGTAAAAAATTGGGAGTGGTTTGAAATTTCCTCGTATTATTTTGAGAAGTGTGAAGTTAGGGTGTTCAACTACCAAGATCCTCTCCCAAAAACCGTGTTTCCAAAATTTACCCTTGAAAAAGCTCCCATGATTAACTTGATGAACTCTAATGACAAAATAACTCAACCGCAAGTATATTAAATTGTGTTTCCATAATTTACCCTACCAAAAGCTCTTATGATTAAATAGATGAACTCTAATGACAAAATAGCTGAACCACAAGTTAACTATGGGATCTTTTCCCATGGAAGTATAATTTAATAAGTTTAATATTATATATTTGTTTGAAATCATTTCTTATTTGTCATAAGATATACAAATTAATTATTCGATCATTAATTCCATGAAAGTGATTTGTGTGGAATTATCTTTGGAATGCATATAGCTCTCTTAATATTTCATGTAGGGGTTATAGCATTGAGCATTAAAATATGATTCACTATCTTGTCGTTAGGTGTGCATATGATTTGCATGGTCTTTCTAATATTTCATCTAGAGTTTCAAACATAGAACATTAAAATATCATTCACTCCCTTGTGGATAAATGTGTGGATTTTTAGGAATGACCTCCATAAAAACCAAATACAAATAAATGAAACTTAACTCTTTCATCTAAATAAATATTCTTCACCGAAAATTAATTATTTTTTTTAAAAATAATCGTATAATTTTTTTTACATTAATATTTCAAATCATATTTATTAATATATCATTAAAATAAAGTAAACAATTAATAAACAATTAATTTGTAAATAAAATCCTTCCACAATTTTAATAAGTATCTAACTCAGTTGAGATTGTTAGGCGAAAGCTAAATGATGAGATTGCCTCCCTTGTTGAATTTTGTTTGAAATCAACATTCTTTTCTTTCCAACGTGTGATCTATGAACAAGTGGATGACATAGCTATTGGTTCCTGTAGTGCCCCTCATACTATTCTTTGATAGATTGACAGTTGATTTGTTTTGGGATGAGACATTATGGTAGACTGTTTGATGTTGGACTTATTGCTATGATGATGTTTGCAATGACATTCCTATTATTTGAATTTTATGCACATGATATGATTAGTATATAGTTTTATTTGATCATGAGGATTATGTGATTATCTTATCATGGGTATTATGCAATTATCTTGTGACTAATATTATTGTGATTGTTATGTAACTAATTGTTATGTGAGTTGATGTGATTATTTGGTGATGGCTTACTAATGTGTTTGGGTGAAGGGGATAGTGTCGCATCACTCACTTGTGAGTACCCTGCGACACTGTAATTCCCTATCATGGTGTGCCTAATTATATGTATATGTCTATGCATGACTATTTTGTGTGTTGTAGGTGGCAGTTACTAAGCATCGACTCCACTTGAATTGGAAGGTTTGAGCATGCCTCAAAATCTAATGGATCAGTTGATCAATGATAACACTTGGTCCCCTAACTTAGTCGTCATCCTTGAAGAGGATGAGTATCCGATTTGACCCCATCAGTGTTGTCATTATGGTTGGTATGCTTGGTCAGTGTTATTTGTGGTCTTTATTTTTGACCTTGGATAATGGTCAGGTATTGATTGGCATTTAGTTCATTTGATTTAGAATTGTTTGACAATTTTTTTTATTATTTGTCACATCAAAATAAAATTATTAAGTTAAAAAGGTACTTTTGATAAATAAATATAAATGCTTATATATTATCATAGTTTATGATAAAATAAATTATAACGTAAAGTTGAAGGTATTAAATACTAATGATGAGGTAAATAAATAAAATATTATAAAGCTAAGTTATAAAGTTAATTAGAAAATGTAAATAAAATTGGAGTATGTCTTGACAAATAAATGTTAAAATAATATGATAAATAAAAAGAGGCTTTAATTAATTAAAAATGAATTATTGTGTGAAAGAAAGACTAATTTAATAAATCTAAAATTAATTTTAATTGGGAAAATTTGGTTGGTCTTCCAAGACATCAATAGTCTCCTTCTTCCTAGAAACATTTTTTTGTTGGGATATTTTGCATTTGTTTGGCTAAAGGAAGTAATTTTCCTATAAATTTTTTGAATAATATTGATTTTTTGGGAATTGGGATTTTGGAAAAATTGATTGGGGTTTTGGAGAGATTGGAGTTGCAAGTTGAGAATTCAAAGCTTGACATTGAATCTCCAGCCCTGCCAAATGATTAGATCCAGGTTGGAATTAAATTCTTTGGTTACATTGTTTTTGCGAATCATATCTCTATTTTTGAAATGAATGCTTGCATATTTAATGTTACCTGGAAATGAAAATAATTGCTTGGTTATTTATTCCCTAGTTGGAACAATTCTTAAATACATTTTCTGACTGTTTTTAAATCCCTTTCGTAAATCAATTTTTGCATATTTTGTAATCTTTTGTAGTCCATGAAACCATGTTTATTTGGGGTATTTTGTTTAATTCATTTACTTTGTCTTTGTTTCCACAATTTGATTGCATATCAAATAGGGAAATGCAACTACAACATTTGACAAAATAGTCTATTCTTTATTTTGGCCCAATCCTCTTTCTCCTTCACTATTTTCCCTTTGGCATCTTGTTCATAATGTATAGCCTATCAAATTTCATACTAGGTTATCGATTCACTCCTACCATTGCATTTTTGCAGGATTCATAAACCTCTCATTGTCTATTTGGTGCATTTGGTTACTGTTATTTCCTTATGAAAAAATTTGTTTAGGTTTTCCACTTGTAGAAACTATCAATTATGGGAGCCAGGCTTGGCACCTAGCCAACCTTGGCCGGAGCTAGCTGCTCTCCATTCACTTGCGATTTCACTATTTGTAGTGATTTAGGGTTTGGACTATGTTGTAATCAATGCTATATGTTGTGATTTTATTTCATGTTTGTTATATTCAATACCGAACATTTCAAATTCATATCGATGGTTATGATTTATATTTTGAATTCAATACTATGTATTGCATTTTCACTTTGATGAACATATGTTATGTATGGTAATTGTTGTATATAATTTAAGTTTGGCATTCAATTATATACATATATAATTATATATGTGTAAATGTATGTATGTATGTTTATATATGTGTATATATATATGTTTGCCATATTATAATATGATATATTGTATTGCAATGTAAACAACGCTTTGCTAATAATTGACTATGTTAGATAATTCAAATTGGTGATTTAGTAGGGAAATTGATTTACTCATATTTAGTTAATTGTAAGATTGTTTAAATAAATGAATTATATTATATTTTTGTTAATTATTAAATTTTGATTTCTTTTATAATTATTTAATAGTTGAATTGTAAATCCACCATGTAATTAGTTATTGAGAATAATTCTTATTGTGGTAAATGGTTCATTAAGTGAATTAGTGGCTAAGTTAATGAGTAACATGAAGTATGGAAATAATGTCTTGTATGGAGTATTTCATGGTTGATTGATTGCTTGAATTAAATTTTGTGTTTGATTATTAGGATTGGGGTGATTTTTGTAATTGTTTAAAAGTGGATGTCGTTGTGTAAAGTTTTTCAGGTTGACTTCCAAAAGCTTATGAGGGAGTATTTTTGTATGTATGGTTCTTATTATTGTTTCACTTTGGAAGTGGTTTTACAATGTTTTGAGTTTTGTGCAAGAGGATCAATTCCTTGAACTGTGTATAGATTCTTATGATTGTGATAAGTGTGCAAGATGCTCAATGCCTTGCACTATGAATTTATGTAATTGTGATAAAAATGCAAGACGGTAAATTCCTTGCTTGATGTATAAGGTTTACTAGTTGCAAGTAGGGGGAGTGGCTCTCAATGGGGGTTGAAACCCAAAGTGGTGGCTAGGACAACCCATTGGAGGGTTTCTTAATACAGTGATAACCTTGGTAATGAATTAAGGGGATGGGAATAATTCACATTAAATAAGATAATGATATGTTGCACTCATGGATCAACTGCTCATTTAGGATTGAGATGAGATAGGAAGGCCTGGAATGGCAAGACTAACTGCCTTGTCATCATGAAAGGTATGTTGGTTTTACATGAGTTTTTATGGGGGTCGGGGATTAGAAGAGGTTTCCAACACAACCCAAGATGGGAGTTGGGGCCTAGGAAAATCTACCAAGACAACCCATATCAAGCTATGTGATGACACTCCTCGCTATTATAGTCTAGCATTCCCTAGTTTTATTTTCTCCTTTTGTTGTGTGAGTACCTCTTGAAGTGGAGTTAGTGTTGTAAGTGATGTTGGTGTTGTTATTAGTGTTGTGTTGGAGTCATGTAATGCCCTTTTTTATGTTAGCCTATTGTCTTCTTGATTGTCTGTATGATGTGGGACCTTTTTTTATCTCCTAGCATAGGGGGTGGACCTCAAGGTTTCACATGGTCAAGAGGTTGGTGAGTTTTCCTCTATTGGGTATTCTTGTTGCATGTTCAGGAGTGTGGAGATTTGTTCTTGGTTGTGGAATCTAGTTCTTGTTCTAGTTCGAGATATTGATGGAATAATTATTGTAAATATTATAATTATGTAACAAATATTGATGTACTTCTCTTGTAATGAATATTGTAAAGTGATGTATATCTTTCATAGATTAGTTGGGTAGAAATTTTTTTATTTAATTTTTATTATCAGTTGACATGTTATGGAAGTAATCAATGTAGAAACATTTAATGTGGTGTTTTTAAATGAATCTTTCATGTTAGATAACCCATGTCATTTGAAAGGTTAATGAAATGATTCTAATTATCTTGTTTATGAGATTTGTGAGTAGCGCAGTTCAGGAACCTTAGAGGACCTAGGTTTAGATTATAATATCATGCAATATATTATGATTTTATTTGTATTTTTAAAATGTTTCATTAATGTGGCTTAGTTAGTGTTGTCATCTAGGGTTCCTTGGTGAGGTATTATAGTTCCCTTCTTTCTCCTATCATATCCAAATTTAACATGGAGCAATTTATTTAGAGTTGGACCTTTCCTCCTTCCCACTTAAACTAAGATGGTGGAAGTGCTATATGGATGAAACCAATATTTTTTGGACACATGGCCCTAAAAAGTTAGAATAATTCCATGCTCATCTCAATAGCCTTGCCAAATACATCTCCTTCACCAAAGATCTTAAATATAAAGGTCAACTTCCCTTGACATCTTGCTCATAAAAAAATCATATGGTTCTTTGGGTCATCAGGTTGTTTGCAAAGCACCCCACACTAATTGTTACTACACTCTTCTTCTCATCATCACCCTAGCCAAAAGAGTGGGTTCCTTAAAACTCTAGCCATGCGGGCCTATCGAATTTGTGATGAAGAAAATCTTAACCAAGAGTTGGCCTATCTTCCTAAAGTCTTTAGCTTAAATGGGTACACAAGAAATAAATTTTTGAAAGCTCTCAACTAGGTTAAGATGAGGTTATTTTCCAACTCTACTCCCTCCAAGCTTGAGGCTTTCCCTATTGCTTCCCTTCCTTATATTGGAGGCATCTCCCTCAAAATATCCAAGATCATTTTAAAAAAATAACTTAAAGTTTCTTTAAAACCCTTTTCAACTGTGCAAAATTACATCCCCTCTCTCAAATACTGTAGGGATATACTCCTTGACTCAAAAGTCTACAAGGTGGTTTTTTCTTGTGTTACTCCCTACATTGGCGAAAACAGTCATTCTTTTAGCATGAGAATTAAAGACTATTGTGTTGATGTCAAACATGATCATATCATCAAATCTACCTTTTCCAATCACTCTTCTTCTTTGAAACACCACATTTGTTTGGAAAAAGATGCAAGTCTCATAGAAAGAAGATATTTTTTTCAAAAGGAATCTATTAGAAGCCATTGATATTAATAATAACCCCATCAATCTTAATGGTGATGAGGGGTGGAGTCTCAACCCTTCTTGGCAACTGTTTATAACAAGTCTCTAATTCCATTATTTCATGCTTCATTATATTATTTCTTCATTTTGGTTTAATTACTTAAAAAGGGGTTTGACCAAGGTAAACCCCCATGCCCTAACATTGAACATTTTTCTCTATTTCCTTGCGTGTTTGCAGGTTTAGGTACATTAAAGACTTAAAAATCACTTAAGAATAGGTTTAAAAGTTGTTGAATTCATCTCCTTATTGAATAGGTCAAAATATCCACAAAAATTCACTTATAGTGCCAAAAATCAAGGTTTCAAAGCTAGACACCTAGAAGGATAGAAAGAGCAGACTGAGACCTTTCGTTTCCACTTTCAAGTTTTTCATAAATTCAAAAGTGGAATCATACACCATTAGTGGCATATGAGTCCCACTATACCTATTTTTCAAAGTTTTCTATAGATCCAAATAACCATATGTCTGAAATGGGCCCTGGTGCATTTTTCCAATTTTAGGACTAATTCACTAGAATGGTGAATGATTCCCAATAGACCAAATTTTTAGTATCAGCAACATTTCAAGTCTTCAACATATTTCTAAGTACATTCTTTCTATTTTTCTTTCCTGATCTACTTTACTTGCATTTTTGTTCATTGTTCTAGCTCTTGTCGCATACTACACTATGTTTTCAAACACTCTGCATTTTCTTTGTTTTGCATCCATAGTTTATCTTCTTTATCAATTTCTAGTAGAACAATAAAATTTGACAGATTTCAATTGTTATTGCATTGGAATCTCGAGGATTTGTTCTTGAATACGAGCATTTAGAAATTGGATCCCTCTTCCTTCATTCCCCTTTTGGTGTGAACAAGGAAAGTTGTGGATATTTTTTTCGTGTCCATAATCATAAGTCTTTTATCTCTTGCTTTTATACATTTTTTTCATTTGTCTTTTTTTTTCTCCTTTTGGGGATGACACAAGGCATTGAGACATTCATGTCTCTTCCATGTTGACCCAAAATCTTTTTCTTTTCTTTTCTTAATCATTTTCATTTGTATTGTGTTTTTCTTTTGGGGATGATGCAAGGTGTTGAGACATTCATGTCTCTTCCATGTTGATAAAAAATATTTTCCTTTAATTTTCTTAATTTTTTCATTTGTCTTGTGTTTTCCTTCTGGGAATGACACAAGGCATCAAGACATTCATATCTCTTCCATGTCGACTGAAAATATTTTCCTTTACTTTTCTTAAACTTTTTCATTTGTCTTGTGTGTTCCTTTTGGGGATGATGCAAGGCATTGATACATTCATATCTCTTCCATGTTGACCCAAAAAAAAATTCTTTTTTTTTCACTCTCTTTGTGTCATTCTTCTATTTCTATGAGTATTTAGGGAATAATGATAGTTCCAAGCTCTCTTAAAAAGATTGTACCAAGAACATATTGACCCAAAATCCATAGATCCCTTATGTGTTTGGATTTTCATTTTTGGGGGAAACCCCTTTTCTCTTTTCTTTTGCATGATGTATCGTTATTTGGAAACATATGACTTGGAATATGGCTTTACAAGTTAGCTCCCATGTCTTTTTTTTATTTGCATTTAACATTTTCTGCTTTAAAGTGATTGCTCATAGTATGGTGTTTAACAATTTCTGTAAAGTGGGGGCATACATTTGCATTATTCTTTTGCATTTTTTTTCTTTTTCATGGTTCATGGTGCAATCTCTTTACTTTATGTGATGCATATTTTTCTTTGTGGATGGTATTGGGTGTGATTTCCTTCAAGAGCATGATCTATCTTAGCATATTATATTCCTCTTAGTGGCTTGATGTGACACATTGCATCCCCTAAGTTGTGATTCTCTTATTTTTTAATTGGTCCTCTCTTGGAGACATTAGGCACAATGTTCCCTAAGTTAATACCTTGCATGAACTAAGAAAGACTCCTTTCAATTTTCTTTACATTTTTCATATGCATTTTCAATTATATGACCACCTTGCATAACACAACTTGCCTTCTTGTGGAGCCATCTTGTTTGTTCATGCACTCCAAGAATACAAAGTTTTTCTTGTCTCATGAAGCTCGAAAACCATTTTTTGTGTGGCGCCTTATTAAATTTAACAAAAGGTATAACTTTGGTATGGTTTTTACAAGAATTGGAATGAGGGCATGACTTTTCCTTAGCCACTCACGTGTGTGTTGGAGCGTATACTGGTTGTGCATGTATATGTCTCACCTTCTTGGCCTTGTCATCTAGTGGACAACCTAGAGTTTTGTTGCCTCAAATTGAGTGTGCATTCTTTCAGAATAACACCCTATATTTGATCCACATCATGTTGGAAAAATAGCCAAAGCTTGATCTACCCCTTCCTTTATTTTTTTTCTCTCCATGTCTTTGGCATTGTATGCTTGTGTCTTGTTGTTTCTCTTTATATCATTTTAATGTGTGCTTTTTTGTGCCTATGTTGGTTTTCCATAGGACCTTGGTTGTAGGGGCTTTCACAACCCTATTTAAAATCATTTTTGTGCCATCTTACTAGCATTGGTGCATTGGAACCTCTCCTAATCATGGTTGTCTTATCTTACTAGCATTGTCGAATTTGGTCTACTTTAGTGTGAGTTGGAAGAAAATTCCTCCTCTCACTAAGGTGGGGGCTAGATGTAATGACAGAAAAAGGTCCCCGTAGCATGGAATTTATTTAGTGTTGTAATATGTGTAACATATTCACATTAGGTCTTGGGCCCTTGTGAACTAAATGATCTTATTAGTTCCTTACTTAGAGTGTTGTAAAGTGTTGTAACACACTTTCACACTTTTCTAGGGTTTTATTAAATAGGATTATTTATGCTTTAATTATCCTTATTTTACATCCACAAGCCTCATTTAATGTATCTTTTCAAGGATAATCCTGAAACAAATCAACATCCAATTATAATTCAAGCTTTTTCAGCTTTTGTTGCCTAGATTTAGTGATCGGGGACTTATTCGCCACCCTGGGTGAAAGAGTCTCACCTATTTTTTTGGGTCTCAAACCTGGCTTCACACCTTTCTAAGAATTTTTAAAAATGGTCCCATAAATTATGCCTAATGGGACTCATTTTCCACCTTGGGTGAATGATTCCTGTGTGGACCAAAATTAAAATTAGTTCAAATTTATGTCAATATTTTATCCTCCTAGATCTGAGGTAGTCTTATAGTGTTATAATTTTGGAAATTCTTCCATAATTAAGTATAAATACAAGTTTATTTCACTAATTTTACACCTAGGAAGTTAAGTGAGCATCTTTATAGCAAGTTTGAATTCACAAGAGCATTCAAGTGTTTACAAGAGCATTGAAGAGTCTTGAAGAGTATATTATCAAGCATTTTAGAGCATTATTCAAGTGTCAAGCATCATGTCAAAGTCTTCATGCATCATGATTGTTTCGAAGCTTACAATTGTGATGTAGGGTTTTATGATTCAAGCTAGAATTTCATTCAATATCTACCACATTCAAGCAAGGATAAAGATCTACATCCATTGGAGAAATATCATGCATATTTACAACACTTCATTGCTAGGGTTTGGTGAGTTGCAACATCATATTTTGTTCATTCATCATTCTCCATTCCTATCTTGTTTCATTTCAAGGTTTGATTACCAAAATGGGGTTTGACCAAGGAAAACCCCTATCCACTAATAAAAATCATTTCCCCCTCTCTTTAGTGTGTTATTTGCATGTTTATATTGAAGACACATTAAGGACAAAGTTTGGAGAAATTTTTCAAAGTTGTCACCTTACATTAGAGATACTTTGAGAACTTCTACAAGTTGCAAATTAGGGTTTTTGATCAAAAAATCAATTGGAAACAAAAAATTAGATTGTGAATGATAGAACTAAACTTTAAAGCTTTAGAAAACCCTAACTAGCTTAATTTTACACTCTTGGTGAATGAGTCCTAGTTTAGGTCAAAATTCATTTTTTTTACAAATTTGGATACCATTTACCATATTCATGTTCCTGCACAGAAACCCACATATGAGACTAATTCACCTAGCCTGGAATATGAGTCCCATTAAGCATTAAATTTTAAAGAGTTTCTATCATTTCATGGCCTCATTGAATATCCTTCATATTCCCAGGTGCACATATTTCATCTCATAACTTTTTATTTTGTTTTATTTGCATTTCTAGGTCATTTAGTTAAAGTTTGCATTAAATTAGGGTTAAACATTAGATCTTACATTACATTTGTCTTTCCATGCCCTATCTTGATGGTGAACCCCTCATTAGTTTACAATCAGCCTCTAGGACAACCCTATTGCAAGGTCTCTTTCTCATATGCATTGAGATATCTAGGTTCACCCTAGAATGAAATTGGAAAGTTGGTTTGCTTTATGTCCTAAACCATATGATAGCATCGAAACCCATTTTTCAAACATTTCAAATACCTTTTGTAGTAAAGGTATAATAGAGGTATGTAATTAGAGTATTCCAAATGTCTTGATTTTCTATATTATTAAACAACATTCTTTCCATTTCTTAGCATAGGAAATATAGAATGATATTTGAGTTTACATCAACTTTAGTGGAAATTTGAGGTTCTCATAGTACATAGATAGATCATTGCAGTGGGTGAGCCTTATCACCTCTCTCATGCATATATATTTTCATAAATTAATCCATCAAAATCATACTCATTGATTCATTCTTCCACTTCCAATATGGTAAGATCATATCCTTTGGTATCACCTACTATATTAGAAGTTAAGAGGCACTTCACCAAGAACATCCAAAGGTTTTTTCCAATAGAAAATCATAAGGATCAGCTCATCATCATTTGGGGGCCTTCATAGTCTCTCATCTTTGTAAAATTTATTGTTATCATCGCCATTTTGGAAGGTAGTTTTTCTGATAGGGTTTACTACATTTCTCCACCTTTAGGGAGAGTTTTATTATACATGGGTACCTTGTAATTCCTAGTTGTTAGGACCCATCCATCTATGTAGCCCCCCAAGTTGAGCTTAAATTGGGTACATTAGAATAAAATAAATATTAATTATTTATTTATTACTCCTTATGTATTAAGCCACCTTATGTGGTGGTGTGTCACTTGAAGAGGGAGTTGAAATCTTCAAGGTTGTGTGACATTCTTCATTTTCAACTTAGAGAAAATAAATTTCCACCTTGAGTTGAGAAATCCTAGAGTGACTCAAACTCACATTCCTATATGTACTCCATCCTCATTAGGGATTTTTACACACCTAATTGTAGTAAAAGAAAAATCATCCCTTTTTCCTTAGTTTGGGAATGAAAAATTAATACTAAAACGAGCCTAATGTTTCCTTGATTTAGTGTTGTAATGTGTTTTACATATTCACATTACATTTAGGGTCCCTCTAAACTAAATGGACTTAATGGTTCCTTATTTAGGGTGTTTTCAAGTGTATCTTTTTACTCACACTAATCTAGGGCTTTATTAATTATTTGAGGTCAAATTTTCCTTAATTGGCCCCTTTAATTCAAATTCAAGCCTAATTAAATGAAAATTTTGAGGGATAAAACCTTACATTCTCAAATTCCATTACAAAACACTTAATTTTTGAAGGTGTGTGTCCTAGGTTAGTGACCTAGGTTAGTGACCTAGGACCCATTTTCCACCTTGCAAATGGGTCCTCACTAGGTCCTAGAACCCTATTTTCACATAATATTTCACATTGTCTAAAGGGTGTCTTAGCTAAGTGAGTTAGGATCCATTTGCGACATTGTGAATGGGTGCTCACTTAGACCTAGTACCCCTCCTTGAAATATTTTTTTGGCAGTATTTTAATGATTTCAAATCCTACATCTGATGTCGGCTTGTGATATTTGAATTTCAAGATTTAATGTTAAAGATATGTATAAATAGAAGGTTATTTCACTATTTTCATTCTATATTTTTCATGCAAGCATCCTAATATAAAGTTTATGAGATCAAGAGCATTTAAGAAAATTTATAAAGTCATTCAAGGGTAGATTTATAAAATTATTATTGCAGCAATTAGGATCTGTTTCATTGGGTCAAAGGCACAATTCATCATATATGTTGTTAAGCTAATATGTTGATGTAGCAATGAAGATAGAATCATGAGTTCAATTAATTTATCAAGGCTCATGATCCAAAGAACTAAATTCATTAAGGCCACTACATTTATGTTTGTAGATTTATCCAAGATTTCAATTGAGGTGTGGTGAGTTGTAGCATTCGTTTTCATGCATCATTCATTTATGCATTGTTTAATTTCAAGGTTTAATTACCAAAATAGGGTTTGACCAAGGAAAACCCCTATTCCCTAGCAAAGTAACAATTTTATCCTCTTTTATGTGTGATCACAGGTTTTAGGTTGAAGATGAATTGTAGAGAAATTTTGAAAAAGTTGTCAAAGTTGTCAAAGTTGCAAAAAAAATTGTCAAACCACATAAATTGATGTACAAGATTTATTTCTGACTTTCAAAAAGTGTCTGACTAGGATCTAGGAGTGCATACATTGAGGAATATAACCCATAAACACTTTTTCCATAGTCCTAGCCAGGACCCATTCGTCATAGAGTGAATGAGTCCTTAGTGAGGTTCAAAAAATCACTTTTTGCAATATGTACAGAACATTTGACCCTCTTAAAACCTACCTTATGATTGCTATATAAGTTAGGTTTAATTTTTGTAACTCTTTTATCCATCACAACCATCATATTTGAATGAAATCATAGTGAAATTAAGTTCGTCATTTTGTTAATTCATTTTGGTGAACCTCTTTTCCATCATTTCATTATGGTGAATCCTACCTTTTGAACATTGTACTTTTCTAATTTTGGAGTCCATTTCATCCTATATTTAGATCTTGTATTCATTTTCATTTAATTACGTCTCATTTAGGGTGTCTAATTTGCATTCAAATTTGCATCTCATTAAGAGTTTTAGTATTGCATTGTTTGCATTCTAGAAACCTAAAAATTACAAAAAGAAAGTCACCTTGCATATCATTTACATCATATTAATTTGCATCTAACAATTGAAATAAATATTTCATAACAAACTAGGTGTTTTAATTTATCATTTTATCACATTTTGTACTTGCATTTCACATTGCATTCTATAGAAAATCAAATTGAAACTCACTGTTACAAACCTAAATTTAAAAACCATTAGAAAACACCTAAAAATATATAAAAATAAGTATTAAAAACCTCATCTAGAATCCATTCACCATCAGGTGAATGAGTCCCTGATGAAGTCCTAATATGCATTTCTAGAAATTAAAATCTTCATTTATGTGCTTCTGCTTGCTACTTTCAAATTTCTATTTTAGTTTTCTTAGTGTTTGCTTCTTCAATTTGATTATATCTAGCTTAATTTGTCACATTCATTGCATTTTATAATTTCAAAATTACATTTAAAATATTTCATTTTTATATTTTTGCATAGTGTAATCCACAAATTACCTTGTTTAAGTCTAAAAATTTGAAAATGGACAAGTGTTTTAGCAGTGTGTTGAAGTCTTTGTTGTCCTTGGTTGATGTTTCAGGTTGAGTTTTTGGAAATGAACCTAATGAAATTGAACCTACTCATGCTCAACCAACTCCTAATGATTTTCCTCATTAATTTGACATCATAGGAGAAGATGATGCTAGCATGCATGAACTCATAAATGATTTCCTTAACAATCTTGAGAATAATGCATCTTTATATCCTTCTATGAAACAACCAACACAACTTGAGATTTTTGGTCTTTTACATTTTGAGATTCAATCACAAACTAAACCTAAACTTCCAACAATGAATGAACCTAGCTCCTTTAACCAAGTGCATAACTATCGATTAGATTATGTTAACAAATTGACCAACATTGTTCGCAACCTTGAAGAGACTTATAGCCAAGGATTTAATATTTTTAACCAACCAAGGATGCGACATAACTAATGAGCATTAAATTCATAAAATTTTAGAGAAAATTCCTATTGAACAAACCAAAGGAATAGGATGTCAAGTTCCTTGTCCCAACAAAAGTGTCTTCCTTCCTAAAGAACAACAGATACCTAACAAGGATGATAGGATCTTCTCTTTTCCTCCTCAAAATTTAACTCAAAAATTTGGTGAATCAAGTAAGACACAAAATCCTTATAAGCTCAAGAAACTCAAATTTCCATGTCCTATTTTTGAAAATGAAAGAATCTTACACATGCTTCAAAATCAAGGACTTATAATATTAACACCCATTAAATAAAATCCAAATTCAAATCCTAAGAACAAAAAAATGTCTCATTGTTGATATCATAGAGTTTTTGGACATAGTACTAATGAGTATTGTGATTTAAAAATAATACTTAAGAAGTTTGACATCATAAAAATAATCCCTTAAAGTATGCATCTCGCTCCTTGGCATGTAATAGTTTTAGGGTCATAGTATCCTCACTATTACATAATATACATTCATTGCAAATCATTCTTTTTATCCCAATGAGCTCACTTTGATCACTTATGTTGACTCATCCTTGTTCTACACTTAGTGGTCCCAAGGGGTTAGATAGCCTTGTCATAGTTTTGGAATTTTATGTTGTCCCTTCGGCTAGTTGTCTAACTTCTACATATACTGATCAAGATTGGGATGTAGATGTCCTCCTATAGGTTAACTAACATGTTCCTTACTATTATTTTGCATTATTTTGCATGCTTCTTTATCTAATTGCATTTGCGTAATGTGATCCCCCATACTATTTCATCTAATGTATCTCTCTTTTTGTGCATTCCTCTATATGTATCTACATTCTTCTATATGTCGTAAACATTTTACATTTATTTCTTGTCTTTTTTTTTCCATTTGGGGATGATGCAAGGCATTGAGAAATTTAGGTATCTTTCATGTTGACGCAAAAGGATTTTTCTTTTTTTTTCACTCCCTATGTGTCATTCTTCCAATATATGAGTATTTTTGTTATAATGATATTTGCAAGTTGTATAACAACATTGTAGCAAAGATATACTAACCCCAAATCCATAGATCCCCTATTTATTTTAGGGGGAAAACCTCCCTTATTTTTCATGGTGTAGATTTATTTTAGAAACATATGACTTATTATAGGGCTTTCCGAGGAAGCTCTCATTTCTTATGAGTAAATATTGGCTACTTTAAAAAAAATTCTCATAGCAATGGTGTTAGAAACTACTTTAAAGTGGGGTAATACATTGATGATATATTAAATTGATATTTTGCATGTTTCATAATGTAATTTTATTTTTTCTTGCGATGCATCCTTTTCTTGGTGATGTCATTGGGTTTGATGTCCTCCAAGAGTGATATTTATTAATGTATGACTTTTCTCTTAGTGGTGATGTGACACACTACAATCCCTAAGTTGTAAATATTTTACTCTTGATTTGTGCTCTCTTGGAGACATTAGGAACGATGTTCCCCAATAAGAACTTACATGAATGAAGCAAGATCCATTTGAAGAAAAAGTTATATACATAATGTTCATAAGTGTTTGGAATAATACAACTTGCTAACCTTGTCAAGCTCAGAACCCTAATTCAAGGCCACCTTGCATTTCCTATGGAGCCTTTCCATGTGCAAAGGTTCTTAGCATAATGTAACTGCTAAGCACAACACAAAAATGTGAGTGGTGCTCTATCAAGGTTATCAAAGAGTTGGCTTTAGTATTGTAAGTATAGTGAGAGATAACACAAAGGCATGACTTTCTCACTAAGCCACCTTCCTAAGGGAATACTCACCTAGTTGATGGCTTGAGGTTCGAATACCCTAGAGTGGGTGAATGTAACATTTTCATAGTGTACATTGAGTTCTTCTTGTGAACGTTCTCTTGGAGAAACAACTGAGACATGTTCTACATCGAATTGGATAGTTGAGGCTTGATTTTCCTCCCTTTTCTTATTAGTCTTTGATGTTTTATGATTGTTTATCTTTGTCATTGATACATATATAAGTGTATCAAATACATACATTAGTGTGAGTTTGACATGGGGTCATACTCTCACTAAAGTGGGGGTTAAATATATTAAGAGAAAAATAATTATCCATTTTTCCTTAGTTTGGGAATGAATAATTAATATTCAAATAACCCTAATGTTTCCTTTATTTAGTCTTGTAATATGTTCTACACATTCACATTAAATTTATGGTGCTTCTAAACTAAATGGACTTAATGGTTCCTTATTTAGGGTGTTGTAAAGTATATCTTTATACTCTCACACTAATCTAGGGCTTTATAAATTAATTCAGGTCAAATTTTCCTTAAATGGCCCCTTTAATTTCAAATCCAAGCCTAATTAAATATATATTCTAAGGGATGAAGCTTGACATTCTTAACTTTTGAAGGTGTGTGTCCTAAGTTAGTGACCTGGGACCCATTCACCACCTAGTGAATGGGTCCTCACTAAGTCCTAAGACCCTATTTTCACATGATCTTACACATTTTTCGAGGTGTAACCTAGCTAAGTGAGCTAGGACCCATTCACCACATGGTGAATGGGTCCTCACTTACACCTAGACCCCTCCTTGAAATATGTTTTTTGCGGTATTTTAAAAATTACAAATCCTATATCTGATGTCAGCCTATGATATTTGAATTTTGATATTTAATGTTAAGATATGTATAAATACAAGGTTACTTCACTAAGTTCATCATAGAATTTTTATGCAAGCATCCTAATAGTAAGTTTATGAGATCAAGAGCATTCCAAAGCATTTCTAAGGCATTCAAGGAAATATTTGTAGAAGGATTTTTGTGACAATTAGGATCCATTTCATCATGTCACAATCACAATGCATAATGCATGTTGTTAACCTAATGTGTTGATGTAGCATTGAATATCTATCAAGTATTCAAAGAATTGTTTCTAATGAATCTTCTTGATGCAGAGATCTAAATTCATTGAGGTCATGTCATGGAAGTTTGTAGATGTACCCAAGGTTTCAATTGAGGTGTGTTGAGTTGTAACATTGTTGTTCATTCAACATTACTTTATGCATTGTTTCATTTAAAGGTTTACTTACCAAAATGGGGTTTGACCAAGGAAAACCCCCATTTCCTAACAAAACAACATTTTTCTACTCTTTGATGTGTGATTGCAAGTTTTAACTTGAAGATCAATTGGAGTTAAAATTTGAATTTTTTTTTTTAAGTTGTCAAAGTTGTAAAGAATATTTTCAAACCACATAAATTGAGCTACAATATTTATTTCCAAATTTTTGATAGTGTTCGACTAGGATCTAGGAGTGCATACATTCTGGAATAGAACCCAAAAATAGTTTTTCTAGAGCCCTAGCCAAGACCCATTCATCATGGGGTGAGTGAGTCCTTAGTGAGGTTCAAAAAAACACTTTTTGGAATAGTTACATAGCATTTGACCCTCTTAAAACCTACCTTTTTATTACTATATTAGTTAGGTTTAATATTTGTAACTTATTTATGCATCATAACCCTCATAATTTTGAAATTATGGTGAAATTAGGTTCATCATTTTTTTAATTCATTTTGGTTCACCTCTTTTCCATCATTTCACTAATCAATCATTCCATTCTTGTATTGTAGTTCTTATTTCTCAATAGGCTTATTGATTCTAGTGAATTCATGTAGAGATTTTAGAAACTTTGACATTTTAGATGAAGTGGGAGCTTTTGTATTGTGGGTTTTGGAAAATATGTGAAACATTGAATATCATGTTTTCTACCTCCCATTTGGACATTAAGTTGTTTAATGGATCTTCGTATGAAATATAATTTTGAATATGCAATCTATCTCTGAGAACAAGGACATTAGTGGTTGTAAATTTTTAATTAAAAAAGCCATCTAGAATGTTTGATAAGGATTGGTTAAATATTGATAGGAAGACATGATGAACCATTCAATTATTTCTTGTAGATTCTTTCCCCTTGAATTTTATATAGAAGCAACCACATACAAGTTGTGGAAGAGGATAGGAGATATTGATCATATGACTAAAATTTAACTCATAATTTGTATCTAAGAATATTTTTAAATGAATGATCATGATGTTGTTGTAAAATGCTTAAACTATTTTAATTTTATTTTAATTCATCTTGCATCTATAGATGTTAAGTTATAAGATGAAGATAAATGCATCTTTTTTTGAAAAAATTGAAAAGGGGGAAAAATTTATTAAATCAAAGAAACATTACAAAGAAATAGGTAACAACTCTCAAAAACCACCGACCAAACCCACAACAATAGTCCCCAAAGGAATTGAACCAAGGAGCCAATTACATATGAAGGTCTTCCATTATTATCTTTTTGAGGGACAAAGAGAGCTCTAAGGATAAAAGTCCCTAGTCATCTATAATCCACCTCTCCACATGCTCAAAGGCTCACTTCACCAGAAGATCAAGCACCCTATTCCAATCCTTGGGAATATGACAAAAGGAAAAAAAATCTAAAGAATTGCATAGTTTCACAATTTTTTTGATCAGAACAACCACTTTCTAGTTAACATCATCAAATCTCTACTCATTTAACATATCAACTACAATTTTTGAATTTGATTCACAAGTAATCCTCTTCCATCCCAAACAATAACCTCTTTCAATAGCATGAAAATTAGCAAGAGCATCCATGAGATTGTTAGAATTGTGACCCTTATAAATAGAAAAGAAAAACACCACACTACCATTATGATCTCTACCAATACCACCAATTCTAGCATGCCTATGTTTCCCTCAAGAAGATCCATAAGTATTTATCTCCATAACTCCTTATGGGGGAGATTACCACTGAACCTCCATATGTACTTTCTTCTTGAATTGATGAGGGCCATTACTTGTAGAGAGACTAGACCCTATACCCTCCAAGTGCCGATTCATCACAAAGGATAGATCACTTGGATCCATCATAATTGATAGGTCAAATTTGGCTAAAATAATCTCCTGGATCTTGCTAAAGATCCTCCTCCATAAAAGGCCCTCTTCCTAATTCACATCATAATAAATCCTTCTATTTATGTCAAGCTAAAGGTGCCAAATAATAAATGTAGGGCCAATAGTCCAAGCAATGTGTACAAAATCTGCCTTAGCAGGGGGTATCTCCAATCTTTCCCAAAACTCTATCAAAGAATAGGTATGAACACAAGGATGTCCCTAATGCTCCCACCAAAATTGCCAAATACTCCTAGCATAAGGACACTAAAAGAAAAGGTGTGAAGTACACTCCTCACTATTATTGCACAAAACATAGATGGAAGGACGTTTGAAGCCTCTTTTTCATAGATTTTTTCAAGTAAGACATCTTTTCTAAATAACCAACCATAAAAATAAATTGCACTATTGGCCAAGAAAATTTATTCCAAAATTTCTTCCACCATAAGACCCCAACCTTTCAATACACATGTCTATCTAGATCCATATACCCAAAGGAAATATAGAATCCTCCCTTCGGATCTGGACCCCAAGCCAAAATATCCTTATCTTGAAGGGAACTACACATTCTACTAGCCAAAATTCTAGCAAGGTTTTGCCTCTCCTCCATAGTCCCTCCTAGAGGCCACTCTTGGGGATCCTTCCAACACCATACCTCCACTTGACCTAGGGTCTAAATATTTTTGAAGTCTTCCACCTTACACCAACCAACTTTCGTAAAGCTATCATAAATATGATGCAAATGAGGAAACGAAAATATAATAGAGGGATAACTATCCCAAGAATAATACCAAAAAAGGGCTTATGAACCCTTATTGTGAATCCAAAACAAGCCCTCCTTTATCAACTTATCCCCCTTTTTTAGAGTATCCCAAATCATAGACCCTTTCCCTTAGAGACAATATTGAGGAAAATCATAAGGGTTCAGCCCACCGAGGAACATATGGTTGAGAATTCTAGCCCAATCTTGATCCTAGTAGGTGCACCAATGCCAGTACAACTTAGTAGCTAAAGTCTAGCCCATCAAACTAGCATTCTTGAGACTAGTACCACCCTCCTATTTTGGTCTATAGATATATTCTCACTTCGCCAAACTCCACTTCAAATTAAGAAGATTACCAACCCAAAGGAATTGACGAGTGAGGCCATCAAACTCCCTAACAAATCTAGAAAGGGAAACTTGCACAAAACATTAGTAAATAGGAAGAGATAGAACCATAGATTTGAGTAGAACCACAAGACTTGCCGAAGAGACCCACCTGTGAGTCCAATGACTAACCCTCCTACAAAATTTATCCAAGGCATTCTACCAAAATTATTTTGGTTGAGGACCCACTATAAGGGGAATCACCAAATAAACTGAAGAAATAGTGCACTATGAGGACCCACATTTGTTGTGATGTAAAACACACTTTAGAAATAAACTAGCTAAAATTTATATTTTATAATAATATTATATAAATATTTATTTCTTTATATGCTTACAAATCCATGAACAGTGAAAGGCTCATCCGAAAAGAAGAGTAGCTCCGCTGAGTTTTAATTTCTCATAGAAACAGTAAAGAAAGGTGTAACGAATATCCCTAATTAGCACTCAAAACTTCCTATGAAAATTAATAGGTGGGAAGGTAGGGGTGCCCATTGCAAAAACTAATAAATGGAATGAAATGAATTTTTTGAAATTTCTTTTCTTTGTTCATTTTGTTTCTCAAGCATGAAAATTGTACGAAAAACCTTGAGTTTACTTATTTTCTTCAAGGTATTTTTTAAGATACCGAATCTGCCACTTACCAAATTTCATTTGGCTTTAAGAGCCATGTTTTGGGTATATTTCCAATTCAGATCTGTTGTATGGTGAGCTTGACAGCAAAGAAGAAAGAATTAGGAGATGAATATAAGGTTTTCACTATCTAGAAATTAGAGAGCGTTGGGTTTGGAATAGACAATTTTAGAATTGCCCATGTACAAGAGTGAAAGCATTCACAATCAAATACGTAAATAATACAATAGTATTGATCAGGTATTATAGGCATTGAAAGGCTTATCAATCGGGGGAGTTTGCGTTTATTATCAAAGTATACTAGTTGCTGAAGAAAAAATTACGTACCTTGAGTGGCGATTGTTAGTGTCATTTTCTCCGTGAATGGTGGGCGATGATTTCCTGCATAAGCTAACTAAGCACAACAGTGAGTCTGTCATTTTCTCTCCATTAAGATGGTCGGTCATTTTCATGCAACATGCTAACTAAAGCAAACGGCAGTGTGCTTGCCTTTTGACTGCCTCTTATCAGAGCTTGATAAATTAATGTGAATAACAATACAGAAATCGGTTTATGCAATTTTGTTTTTCTGTCTTGATAAATTACCTTCCTAGATCTGCTGGATTTCACATGGTATCAGAGCTTAGGCTAGTCTGAGTGCAAATTCATTTTATATTGCAGGGCTAGAAATCATGAGGCAGATGTGATGTGAATATTCATCTGTGCATGTACTATTTTCTTTTTGCATGCATTTGGTTTACAGTTTCTTTTTGATCTCTCAGCATTTCTGTTACTGATCATTTTTCAATCAACTGTTGTTTCATAGATTCTAGAATTGTGCCAATTTGCAAATTTTCAAGTGTTCTTTGCATTCAAGTGTATTGTTGCTTTATTATGATTCCAACCTGAGTTGTTTGGTAACTCTAATATGCCTTCTAGCAAACATAGTATCTTTCCTTGCTTTTCGGATTAAGGATTCCAGTGTTACTCCATAAGAGTGCTTCTAGTGCTTCTTTGCAGCAGATTATCTCATCTCATTATGAATGGGGTTGTATGGCTTCACTTGTCATCCTTAGTGTGGATGGAGATTGATTGGATTTGTCATGGATATCAAATTGTGTCTTTTAGTTAGGAGTTTTTCCCATCGGGTTTCTCCTTTCCTCTTTGTAATTGGTTACCTAACATGGCCTTGTAGCCAGAACCCATTCATGTTTTAATGTATTTGGATCCTTGCATTTTTATTGCATATCTCTCTTTCACCTAACTACACTTAAGGGGGGGTGTTAGTGTAGAATATTCTACCTAAAATATTCCTCTAGATAAGTTTTCTAATTGTAGACTTAAGAGTAGGTGTTAGCACAATTAACAATATAGGATTGTTGTTTCCAACATGCAACTACAGTTAACAAAATACACTTTTATGCATGTTATTTTCAACCACTCTTCAACAATTAACAACTTGCTTAGTATAAGCTAACTAATGGGATCCTTCTATTATAGATTTTTACGATAATGATTGTTTAGTTGTGCAATCTTGCATGGAGTTGCATGCCTATTTTCTAATTGGAAATTGTCATTCTAGACGGCTCTTCTCATGCTTTATATATTGTATGCATTCTTAAGCAATTATCATGAAAATAATCAATGCAATTATTTAGAGTTTATTTTTTATCTTTTCAAATTGTGCAATTCTGTAATATACAACTCTTCTAGAATTCTTGAAATTCTCACATGGTATCAGAGCCTTTAAAGGGAGATAGTTGCAAGTCAAAAATGAAAAAAATTATTGTATTTTGATTGAGTCTATTGTTGTTTGTAACAAATTTGCAAGAAGTTGAAGCTAAATTTTGAGTACCAACATGGTGGTCTGAGTCGACATTGGTGGTCGCTTTGTGTAGAGAGGGTCAAGCTTCCTTAGCTTTTCACTAAGTCGACCCAACTCCACATTTCCACTTCTCTTTCCCTAGACCTCATGCCAACGTTTACAACCTTCACTCGTGGTGGTTTGAATTTGAGACCATCTTCTATGATTTGGAAGCAACTCATACATTTGCAGGCGTGAATGTTTGAGAGGAGGAAAAATTCTTGAGAAAGGGGAGTGAATTGTAAAGAAACCCATAGTGAATTCTTAGACGCAAGACTTTACTCATGGATTTTTTATACCACCCACTACCTTTAAGATGTAGGGGATTGCATTTTCATTAGCATGTGATCATTCTTAAGACACCTCAATTGACCGTGACCAAAGCTCAGGCACAACGACTGCAATCCATTCGTAGCCCATGCTTTGCATGAGAAGGATAAGGTTCTTTTCATGCTTTTTGCATTCATTTTTGGGGGGATTATACATGCTTTGTAATATTGAAGTGAGATAAAGTTCCATTTAGGGCGGGTTAATCATGTCTTTTAAACATCATTTTTATCAGTCTATTATTAGGCTAACTTCAAAGAACCTTTTGTCGCGAAAACAAGGGATAAAGAATCACTACCTTGAGTAGGATCTACTACCGTATCTCCTCAGACTCATTCCTGAGCCAAGTGAACTTGATGAAAAGAATGCATGGATTAATAATAATGATAAATTCTATGGACTTATTTGTCTTATATTTATGAGGATATTCTACATCACATAGAGCACAATGAGTGCTCTTTCACTACTTGGATCATCATCCAATAGTTGCATGGAGAAATTGAATCTTCATCTGGAAGTGATGTTTCCTTAGAGAACCAGGCTATTGATGATATTGACACATATGTTGCCTCATCTAATGTGGAAAAATCTTGTATGGATGATCAATTCATTGATTCCCCAACAATACCTATTGTAGATCAAGATTCTAGAGATGCTTCTTCGAGAGCCTCTAGTGATTCATTGCAGTAGGATCATGTATGTCTTTTAGATCTAGTACATTGGTATCAATTTCTACAAAAAAATTCTTTTTTGTTTGTAGAATCCCTCATTTCAAATCTAGATGACGCTATTGAGGACATATGTCTTCTCTTTGAGGACCACTCTTTTGTCCTTACATCTATTGCTACTTCTGAGTTTTGTGTTGCTTCTTCAAAAGCTTCTAATGGATTCTTGCAATAGGTAATGCATAGTCTTCCTGATTCAACTTTCTAGGATGATCTATTGATAGGAGTTTCAAACTTTTTTATGGAGACATGCATTTTAGATTTGGAGGACACATTTGAGGGGTTATCTCCCCTTTTTGTTGATAGTCACATCAACACTGTTGGCCCATCATCTTCATCGCCTTTATAGCTTGCTCTATATCAGTTTTCATAAGATCTTAGATCAACGCTTTCTGACATGTGGACATGTAAATGGTTTTCAGAGGCACACATCATCTAGATTTGGATTCCATTATCACCCATCTTTTTGGTTTGGATTTTTCAATCACCAGTAGATCATTTTCTTCCTAAGGGGAGAAATGCTATTTGCAAGTAGTGGATCACCCTTTTTCTTTAGGAACTCATCATTGGCACGAGAGCTCTTTCAATATGGGGGGATTCATATCATCCTTTCTTATATTCTCTCTATATTTGTGGGAGAATTTTATATGTAAATGGGTACCTAAAATGGCGTTGATGCTAGGAACCATCTTTGTTACTTCTATAGGCCTTTGTCTCCTTAGTTAGACTTAAGGGGGGCTATGAGCATCAATTTATTTGTGAATGGTGGGTGATGATTTATCGCATAAGATAACTAAGCACAATAGTGAATTTTGTCATTATCTCTCCATTAACATGGTCGGTGATTTTAATGCAACATGCTAACTAAAGCGAACAACAGTTTTATTTCCTTTTCACCGCCACTTATCACTACTATGGTGGTTATAAATCTGTAAACTTTTGCATTTCATTTAATGTGAATAAAAATATAGAAGCTGGTTTATGCAAAAAAAAATTCCGTGCTTGATAAATCATCTTCCTAGATTTGTAGGATTTCTATAGTGATGTGTTCTAAGATGTACTCTTACCTACAAAATGATATTAAGCTTAATCACCTAATTAAACATGTTCAAACCAAATAGTCTGATGCAAATTTAATTGGCTATCAAACTACCCATTCCATTAGAGGTTGTCGATTTCCATCAGATCATATTTTAAATTCATAGTAAGAAAACTAGTACTGATCATAAAGCTGATCGACAATACAGCTGAAGGTCTGGGCCTAATTAGCACACTCTAAGTAGTCAATTGTCATGTGTGACCCTCTTAACCTGATTTATCTCATTTTCATAGTTTTTCTTTAATCTGATCCTTTTTGAAGTTTCAATTTTGTAGTATAACACTGTTGCAGTTCACATTTGTTGTTCCTGTAGTAGTTCAAGGATCATTTCTACTATTAAAAGGATTCCACCATTTGTTGACTCAAAGATATGTTTGTGGTTTTAAAGTTGGGAACAAACACAAAATTTTTTTGGTTGACTCTGCTCATTCCCAATTTTTCCAATGGCATCTCAAGATGAATAATTTTCTAATGCCTTGTGTTTTATTATGGCCTAGAACCATACATTTCTTCATCATTTGAGTAGAGGTTTTAATCTCACATTAGATTTTTTTTAATAATAAAGGGGGTAAAAATTTATTGAAATAAAGAAGCATTATAAATTAACATGCAATAGCCCACAAAAGAAACCAACTAAATCGACAACAAAAGTTCCCAGAGGAACCCAACCAAGGAACCAATTACATATGAAGGTCTTCCATGATTAAATTTTTGAGGGAAAAAGAGAGATTTGAAGATAAAAGTCCCCAGTCATCTATCATCCTTCTCTCCACATTCTCAAATGCCCACTTCACTAGAAAATCAGTCACCCTATTCCATTCCCTAGAGAAATATGAAAGAAGGAAAAAATGTAAAACCCTATCCCACAACCTAGAAGACGATGTAATACTGCGGAAGCACAACTAATTTTTTTTCTTAAAAGTTAAAACAAGAGGAGTAAAGTATCCTACTCTAACCACATAAATTTTCTAGGCTACACAACGTGTCTACATTTGAACACCATTATTTATAAAATTTAACCAACCATAGCATAGGAATATTAAACTCAAGATACAATTAACAACAAGGCATTAAACCATTGCAAGATAAATCTAACACCTAGAAATGTATTAAACATATTTCCACAGATACAACACCATTACATCCAATAATAGTTAGATCATAAATATTATTATAATTACATCACAAAGGTCCACCTCGATACAAATGAATTATTACAATTATACATATAGATCCACAGTTACAATGAAGGAGAAGATTAAGTCCAGAGAACCACACAAACTTCTCGAACAAGAAGATCTCGCCATCACAAACAAAAGAGGAACTCAATAGTGTAAGATGCATGCCACCCAACCATCTGGTACCCGTAAGCCCAGCCCCTGTGCTACGAGATGGTAACAAGAAACCCAACAACCTATTACCTCTAGACATAGACAACATACAAAATACTCACAATACAAATAACCAAGAACTATGGTCACAATGCTTCCAGAATCACAAAATCAATTACCAACACAATACACTAAACTGACTGTTGACATAGGAGGAGTGTCATCACAAAGGTTGCATGGGTTATACAAAGGATATCTTTGTAGGTCCCGACCCCCCCTAGGGTTATCTTGGTAACCTCTCACGATTCCGGCCCCACATGCACACCAGTGCAGAATAGATTATCTTTTGAAAAGACAAGATAATGATCTAGCCATTCCAGGCCTTCCCGACTGATCTCAAGTCTCATACAAGCCCTTGAGCCAATGAGTGAGGCTAAATATCTTGTTATATGTGTTAAGCTAATAGATTATTTAATTCCCACTTGATTATACTAACTTCCACATGAGTTGTCCTAGGACCACTTTGTGTCTCGGCCCTTGCTGAAAGCCACTCCCCTCTTGACAACACATAACTGAAACTACATGTCAAGGGTAGACACTGCACTAAGAACTGATAACAATAACTGATACACCTGAAAAGGTAACACATCTCGACGGATGTCCAATACAGAAACTCAATACGTACACTACCCAAGAAACTCAAAGGGTTAACTAAAGTTACGACAACCCTCTCACAATTACAACTCTGGAAGACTTAGATTCACATAATCACAAATACTTCCCCTAGTACACAATTACATAAACACGTGCTTTTAAATATAATTCAAGAAAATAACAAATACTATCATTTGGATTTCTTAAATCCATTACAATCAATTCTTGCATATTAAAATACAACATCCAAAACACTATTTCAATTTAATAAACTAACAATGAAATAATTAAATATTTCACTTCCAAATCCCAACTACTTTTAATACTTAACTCAATTTCCTTAATTAAATATTTAATCTTTCTAATAAAAATCAATTTATTATAAAACACCTACTTGTGTATTGCATGCATTAATTAATAATATAATATTCATTTAATTAAATATCCCTTTTAAATAAATATATATATATATATATAGATAGATAGATATATATATATTTTACAATATTCATTTTAAAATATCTAATTGTGCATGTGCATGCACCTATTTAAAAGTACTTATAAATATATTTACATTTAAATATTCTAAAATTATATGCAATTTTCTATTATATACTTTTAAACAAATAAATAAATATATAAATATAAATTTACAATTTTCAGATAACCCTAATCATAAAACCAGTATGTTGCGACTTTAATAAATTTTTTTTCACATCCGGCTTTCTTTGAAATTTTTACAAGAGGTTTCTAATTATTTCAATTTTCCTAAATTTATTAGAAGATTTAGTTTCAATTCTACAGAGGTTTTTCTAATTCCTCAATTACTTTTCTTTGTGTTAAAAATCATTGCCTACAAGGATCTAAATCTTTAACGGTAATTTATCATTTTCTAGAGAAGAATTCATTCCCTACAAGGATCTAAATATTTAACGGTAGTTTACCATTTTCTATAGAAGTATAAATTATGTTTTCACAAGAAGAGGTTTCTAAGTTTTGATTTAAATTCAACAAAGGTTCAATAATTCCACTTTATTTTCCTTTTGTATAAATCTATTTCGAATGAACAAATTACACAGAGGATTTTTAATTATTTTCTAAAGAGGTTTCACTTTGATGAAAATATTTTAAAATAAATAAACAAGAACTTCTACTGTATTAAAAAATCATTTCCTAAAACACTTCCAATTTGCATTATAGTAATAAAATAAATTTCAATACAAAATTAAAAAAAAAAGTAAAGAACCTACAGAAGGATGTTGCCTCAAGAAAATGTTGTCAATCTTCTCTGTAATTTCAATTCCCAATGTAGCCAAAACTTTTTTCAATGCAATTGCCTCCTTCTAGAAGACACAACAAATAACACAGCCAATAATTCTACAGCAAAAAAATTTTGAAACAATTTCCTCAGAGAGATCCACAATTTTCTCACCAATTTTCCACAACCCATCCAAAACTTTTCTGTGCAACAACTTTCTTTAATTTTCCCCAAAAATCTTCTCCGTGAATGAATTTTCAACAACCAAATAACAAATTACTAACTCATTGTTATCTCAAACAAAATATCTTTTCCTTCAACAATTTAGATATTTTCCATTCACATGCATTTAAATATAATAAAACAAATTACTAATTGCAACCAATTTAAATATTCTTATTTATTTAATTACTATTTATTTTAATAATAAAATTTACTCAACAACATAACCAAATTAAATTAATTAATTAATTAATTAATTCTAAAGCCTTCACAACAATAATTCAATTAATTAAATATATAAATCAATACACATTTAATCTACCAAATTAAATTTGCACAATAATAAAATACCCAAAACAACAATGATAAAACTAAGACCAATACTCAAACAAATGACACACTATACTAGGGAAAAGGTATGACTAGGTAGCTCGTTACTATCTCCCAATATTACTGTTGAGTAGTGGACACGCTCAAACCTGTGAAACCAGGTGAAGCTAATGTCCTGTACCTGCAATCCTGCAAACAAGAAAATGTTACACATGTATACAGATAGTAATTCATACACACCGTGAAGAGAGAATCACGGAAATTACAGGGCACTCATAAGCAAGTGATGCAATACCGTTCTCTTCACCAATACAATGTCACATCAACTGACAAGATAATATATCAATTAAACTACCATAAGGAAATATAACAATGTCATCACAACTAAGCATCTATGCAAACATAAAACATATTAACAAAAATCATCATGCATATAATGTGTCATCACATCAATATAGTCTATCATCGCTCCACTATCAGAGATAGAATAACCATAACATAAAACATAGTCTAACAAAGTATTTGAGCTATCAAGAAAACATTACAAATCGGAGGGGTGTCAAAATTTTTTTGCAAAGAATTGCATAGGTTCACAATCTGTTTGATCAAGACAACCAGTTTCTACTTAACACCATCAAATAATTTCTCATTTAGCATATCAACTACAATCTGTGAATCAGATTCACAAATAATCCTCTTCCAACTCAAAGAGCAACCTCTTTCAATAGCATGAAAAATAGCAAGAGCCTCCATGAGAATATTAGAAGGGTGACCCTTATAAATAGAAAAGAAAAACACCACACACCCATTACCCTCTCTACCAATCCCACCCATCTGAGCATGCCCCAAATTCCTCCTAGAAGATCCATCAATATTTAGATTAGGGTGAGTGCAACACTTTATTTTAACTAACCCGTGAACAATAGAAAATAGGAATGTTTATTTTCCTTACTCTATTTGTATATATTAAATTATAAATTTTCATTAATATCTTAAAAATATTATTATTTGTTAATATTTAGAATTTTATTTATTTAATGATTATTATTTATATTTGTTACCACTGGAATTGTACTCCTTTCTTGGAGATAGTACAATCCTTGGTATAATCTGGACCTATCTTGGGTACCCTTGCATTAATTATCCTTTAAATCATCATTTATAGGCCCTAATACTCATTATTTTGGATCTTGAGGCTCATTCCACTCAAAAATCATATAAAATCACTAAAATCCTAACAAAAAGTATTTAAAACATTCAAATCCCAAAAACCCACCTCAAAAACCTTAGGTGGGACTCATTCACAACCTTGGGATTCAAATGAGTCCCCTTAGGTGGGACCCATTCACCAAGGGTGGTGAATGAGTCCCATTTGGGGATTTTTCAAATTTGAGCAAGAAATTCACCAATTTAATTTAAATGTTTGGTGGATGCCATCCTTTGAGGTCTAAATAATGGTCAATTAGGTGTTAATTCCTATAAATACAAGTTTCTAAATAATTTTCATCATATATATGTAATCTAAGCATTATTCCAAGCAATTTGAGCAAGTAAATTCAAGAGTCAAGTGTTGAGAATCTTTCATAAGAGCATTCAAAAGTCTACTTGTAGCAAAGTTGAAGCTTTGGAGCAACATTCAATATTTTTTTTTGTAAGTCTTCAAGCTCACTTTCATTCAAGATCTAGCATTTTCAAGGGTTGATCATGGATTTATATGGTGAATCATAAAGAATTCTAGGTTGGGGAGATGAAACTAGCCATCAAATCAAGCCTAAGGACTTGTTTTCTAAGTGATTCCATCTTCCATTGTCCCTTTTCTTTCAACCTAAGGAAGTTTTACACATCATTGAGACTAATTTGAGGTGATTAGGGATCTCCTGATGTGAATCTTGCATCATTCAAGTTTCATTCATGCATCATGTTCTTTTATATTAGAATAGGATTACATCATGTTTCAAATTTCCTAGTCTTAGACACACTTAAGGCTAGGGTTGGTATGCACATTCCATTATTTATTTCAAGGTTTAATTACAAAACTAGGGTTTTGACCAAGGAAAATCCCCCATTAGAAAATAAGTTATATTCTATTTTGCGGTTTTTTTCATAGGTTCAGATACAAACCTCTGTGTGAAAGTAAAGTGTAGGTGTTGGAGTATAGATCAAAGCTTCTAGTTTTTGAAAAAGTAGAAGGGGACTGATTCACCATTAATAGTGAATGAGTCCCATTGAAGGTGTTTCTTAGATCTATTTGTAGATTCTAGTACCCTTTTTCCCAAAACAACTTTTTGGGAAAAATCTCTAACTTGTGACTGATTTGCCTAGGTTGGCAAATGAGTCCCTAGTTGGTCAAAAGTTAAAATCTTCAAAATTTTAGAGCCATTTCCAGTCTTCACTCCAGCCTCTACAAGTTTCCAAGTGCAAACTTTTTGTTTAGCTTTCCTATTTTATTTTACTTGCATTCAATTCATCTTTCTAGGTCTTTTTGCATATCACACTATATTTTCCAACATTTTGTGTTTTCCAAGTTTACACTTGGTGGTGAACCCCTTTTGTCATATTCAACCCCTAGATCAACCCTATTGCAAGATTTCAATCTCTTTTACACTGAAATCTCGAGGGTTATCCTTGGGTGGAATCTTTGTAAAGTGGTGATAATTCTTAAAACACATAAAAACCAACTCTATTTTAAGGGTTTAAATACATTTTAAGAGGTTCCAATATTTAATGATATATATATATATATATATATATATATATATATTCCAGCTATAAGAGAGTTTATTGATTAAAATTAAAAAATTACCTAAATGGTCATTCATGGCATGTATGCAACAATGCATCAAAGTAGTAAAATACACATTTTCTCATTATAAGTTGCATTATGCTCACTAGATTTGGTGTGAGATTGCAATTGCATTTTAATCCTACTCAACTCTATATTGAGAATTTCATTTTTCTTGTTTCGTACTTCTTTCCAATCCTCCCCATCCTCTTTCTTTTGCATTTTTATGGGGTCCATGATTTTTGATGCAGCTTGTGGAGTGCTCCCACCACTTTTTGAAGAAGCAATGATATTTGGCTTCAATATAGTAAATAAAGGATTTCCTATTAAAGAACTATCTAATTTTTGAGGTTGTCTTCTAATTTCCAAACATCCTTTTATGCAAGGTTTCATGGTTTGATGTTCCTTATCTTTCCTTGCAAAAAAGTTTGGGGAGGAATCAAGCTTTTGCGAACGTTCAAAATTTTCCTCCATCTCCTTTGACGAGGCTTTGATTTTGTAATGATGAGGAAGAGCATCATCCCACTAGGATTACTAATCAAAACTTTTAATGATTCTAGGGCAAGAATTTCTTATACGACTTGTTTCAAAAAACTTCTTATATTGGAAGGGTAAAATTTCATAGTCTAGAAGTTGTGTCTTGTTCTAATCAAAAAACAAGAATGTGATGTTTGCGAGAAGATCTCTTGTGACATCCATGTCTACATGGATGTAGACAAAGGTTGTGTGGGATAAATTGGTTGTGTTTGAATCGACTACAAAGAAGCTTCCCAATGAGTCCCCAATCACTTGAAAGAAATCTGCAAACCAAAATTTAATGGAAGTTTCTAAAGTCAAATCCATATGGGTTTTACAAAGAAGGATGTAATAGCAAGGTTAAAATATTGAAACCATGGCTTGATAAGTTGTAGGATTTTCCCCCAATACCATTTCTCTTGTAGAATGGTATCCCTATCCTGAATGAAATCAAATACCACAATAAAGAACCCTTGAGCACAAGGGTACACTTGTATGTTTCCTTTGAGTGTGGGCTGCCATACTAATGAGATCCAGTCATGTAAATCTGATAATTTTGGCCAAATTTGATTTCACTGGATGATTAATCTATTGGAAGAAAAATAATTTTCACTAGAATCGACCTCCTTTTTGAGTTTCTCCTAAAGGACTAGAACAAGAAAGGAGGGTGCCTTTCTAATGAAGAATTTCTAGTGGTTCTTAGGGATCCCATGCTCTTTAGAGATTGATTTCTCCTTCAGTGGACAAGTATCCTAGGTTGAAGATTTGAACTTTCCTTGTTTCAAACTAGTGATCATATCTCAAAAAGAAAGGCTATGCCCAAGCTTTGAGTTTGTTGATCCTTGAGATGAAAAAATACGGTGGAGAGATATTGAATCACCCATGTACTTTTATATTCCTTGAAAATATGAAAACCTAGCCAAAATAGGACACACCATTAAAGTCATTATGAACATGACATCCATCATAGGCATCGAAACCCCATCATGAGTACTAAGAAAGGTCATGATATGAGCCTTTTCTCTCACAATCAGAGAGAAAACTAGCTCTAAGGGTATGATATAGGTAGTAGATGTAGGAGCATTGATGGAGTAGATAGTATTAATCTTATCAAGATCTATTTGTTGCTTTCCCTTAGACTAGGATCTAGAGCTTCCTTTGTTCTTAGAGGGAAAAAAAGAGAGGGCACGAGCCCTACCCTCTCTGTGCAATATTATTTTTAATTCCAACCTAGTACCACTAGAGGTTTCCTCAAGCCCATGATGTGGGAAAGCACCGATATTCTATGTTTCCTTCCAAATGCATATGTTATCCCCTGTGTGAAGGAGCCTTGGTATTGGTGTCCATCACCAAAGAGTCATCACCTAGAATGTGAGCATCATTGTCAAAGGAGGTAGAGTGTGAAGAATTTGAAGAGGTGTGAAACATTTGAGAGCTTAATGAAATATATATTCAATCTGTTATTTTATTTAATTGTTTATTTTAACAAAGAAAAATATTATTTAAATGAATTTTTAGAAATAAAATTTTATAAAAAGTCAAAAATTATGAGAGGAAAAATATTAGATCTAAATAAATTAATGTGATGCATACTCTAAAATTCAATTATATAAATATGTTATGGGAGATGTAGATGTCAATAATTTTAAGTGTTAGAGGTTTAAGCCTTGATTATATAAATGTTTTAAAATATGAAAACTAAATTTTATTTTCTTTCGTTTAAACATATGTCTAAAAAATAGAATTATGCAACCCCAAACCTATAGTTGTAAGAATCAACTAGAAAAAAATATTTTTTGGAATTCAGTCTCTTTATATCTTCTAAAATTTGCTCCTCAATATAGATTGAAATTGTTTAGAAACACCATTATGAAATCTACAAAATTGTGAGGCTTGTGCCATATCCTCATTTAGATCCCTAGACATGATTAGTAAATGTCTCAATAAAATTATTTGGTTGATATCCATGTCTATGAAATTGAAATAGTATTCAAATATAAGCCTATCTACAAGAATCAACTATCAAAAATTTAATTCTTAGAATTTGGTTGCCTTGATCTTCCAATATCTGAACCTCAATATCAATCGATGGTGTTAACTAACACTTTTAGGGAATGTGCTAAATTGTGAGGGTTTTGTTCTCATCAATTAGTCCCCTAATCAAACCAATTCCATGGTTTAGTAATAATATTTAAAGACATGATGATATATGCTATGATAAAATGACATTACATTCCTCTAAATGAAAGTTCTCTTTTGATAAATCTCCTAACAATATTTAATCATTTTCAATGGCTGAAAAAAATGTGTTTAAATAAAATATAGCATGAAAATCAAAACAAGCATGCACTAGTTAAGCTCACAATGACTAATGCACTTGGGTGTTGTCAATATTTAAATTGAATTTCAATTTTAAAAGTGTAGGGTTAAAAATTAAAATTATAGATGATTTGGGTCATGTTTTCACTAGTAGATCTTATCCAAGATAGGGTAAATCTATTAGATAAATTAACACACAAATTTTCTACTTGTCGAATTGTTTTTGAAAGAGGAAAAAATGGGTTTTACAGGGACCCAAAACCACAAAGTCTACAAAAATAAGATAAGATCATTAAATACACTAAAAGTGGAAGTTAGGTTGTAAAAACAACAACAAGAAAAGTCCATAGCCACCAAAAAAGCCACAAAACAAAAAAACTAGACAAAATTCCAGCAACAACTAAATTTGAGTCTTTAATAGTCCACAATCTCAGCTTCCAACTCACCAATGCCATTTCTTATAGAGGAAAGAATATCGCCAGATTGAACCCAGTCTAATAAGAGGTTAACATCATATGGGTTGGGGGAGCTAGGAAATCTAGTACATTCAGCTCTTAAAGAGGCAGGAGGGGAGGGCACAAAATTTCTACTAGCTTCAAGGTTCTCAACTTTGTCTTCCAAGGAGTTTGCAGAGTAGGAAACCAACTTATTGGCAGGGGAGCCCTTGAGAACAAGATTCTTAAAGGGGATAGGGCAGTCGGGGTGGGTTTTCGGGTTAGCTTTAGCAAGCTAGGGGTTTTTAGGCTTGGTTTTCTTACAAAACATCTCAGAAGAAGGGTGGGATTCAACAATTCTCTCCTAATAAGGTTGATTCTCTGAACTCCCACTGTCTGTTTCATAGTCCTCAAATGCCATGTAGGCAATAGGTTCAAATAAAGTCGACATACTTTGATTATGTTCATATATTAACCTAATAAGACCAGGATGAAGAATAAGGTATCTCCTGGTATTTTTCTTATGGTCCTCAAGGCTATTACTCAACAAACATAATATGTAGTGAGGTAAAGAAATCCATACCTTATGGCATAAGTGGTTAAGAATGGAAAAATGATGACCATACACCCTGGTGAATCTCCTGTCTAGGGTGATACACTCCATTACAACATGAAGCACCTTTCTCCAAAATTCCTTAATGGTGTCAATTTTGAAATAGTTGTTGGAAATTTTACCCAGTTTGAATTTATCCTTATCCTTCTTAGGAAATCTGATGACTGCCTCATTAGAAAATATTCTCTCATGATAAAACTTCACTCCCTCAATGGAAATTATAGTAACCTCCCCTATAATTTTCTCATCCAACTTCACCTTTCTCCCAAAGAGAATAATTTCGCCATTGTTCTAGTTTTTCTCAAAGTAATATGTGGCCATTGTATTAGGCCCATTAAGTTTCTCCAGAAATGGAACCAGCCCACCTCTTTCAATATGCCTCCAAACCTTATCATTCCTCATGTGCACCTCATATCTTTTTGGTTCAACTCTTTTCCTATCCCCCCCATTTTCATTTGCACCTTGTTGTAGACTCTACCAGCGTCGAGCACCTGTTGCAGAATAATGCAGCCTTTTCAATGCACCCACAAAGCATGCCACTTTTTCTTCTCAGCTAAGTAAAATGATATGGACCCATCAAATCTCTTGATTTCGATGTCCTTAGCCCCTTTCCCCTTAATCATTAAATGTATTTTCCTCTTTCCCATGCGTAACATCCGAATCAATTAAGGCCCTAACATGAGTTTTAAAGTCACTACAATTATGCCATGTGTTCAATCTTTGTTTTGTAACCCTTTCATTTGCAAAGTAGTTTTCCCTATAAACCTGTGAAACTTTAACTTTTTTGAACTTTTCAAGAATGGACTTTACTTCATCAATCCAATTCTTTATCGACCAAGAGGGGGGGTCCTTCCTAAGAGACAATCAATGATATTTTTAGAATCCCCTTCTATCAATAATTTTTTTATATTCAAATTATAAGAAAAAATTAGAACTTGAAAAGCTCCTATAGCCTCCACCACATGGTTGATTTGATGATATAGGGATATAGATACAACCACCATAAAATTACCATTTGAATCCCTTAACACACCTCCACTTCTAGCCATGCTCAGATTTCCCTTCCCGACACCATCAAAGTTGGCCTTATACCAACCGTTAGGAGGAAAGGTCCAACACACACCCTCCCTACTTTTCTTGGCTAGCTTGGAAGCTAAAGAAATGTCTAATTTAATATTCCAATCCTTTGCTATCATTAGATCATAGTGAATACACACCACTGCTTTAAGGTTAAAATATTTGTGGGGAATCACATTAAAGTTTTCCTTTATAAGCCTAATTTTTTTTCTCAAAGACATTATTCTTTGACATCTCCTTATCCATGAAAAGTCTATTATTATGTTCTTTCCACACTCCCCAAAGAAAAAAAGGGAATATGAAATCCAATAACCTTTGAATGAAGGGATTTTGAGTTGGGTCTTTCCATTGTAAAAATAAATATTCAATGGGTTGGGAGAACACCCAAGAGATATTCCAGAGGGTTAATAATTTTCCCTAGATTAAGGAAACAAATGGGTAGTCGAGAAATAGGTGGTTGGCTGACTGTACCTCACTCCTGCAGAGGTAACATCTGTTGGGGGTTTGAAAACCCTATTTACAAAGATTGTCCAGTATGAGCACCTTATTTTGAAGCATAATCTAAAAGAATATATTGAATTTAGGAGTCAAGTGTTTAATCCACACTTTTGACCAGAAGGGAGGGGAAGCTTGAGAAAGGGATAACAAAGAGACAGCCAAAGAAACAGAGTAGTTGCCCAATGGGTTGTTCATCCAAACAAGGATACCATCCTTCTAGGGCTATCCCAAACTAACAGCCTTTAAGGAGGGTTGAAGCTCAACCGACTCTTGATTAATCAAACATAAGTTCACCCAATATCCTTCATGCCAATAATCTTTTACAAGCTCCCTAAAAGTAGCTTTACATAGCTTTTCCCATCTATTGAATCATTCAAATTTGATGAGAGGTTCCTTAAAAATCCATTTATCCTCCCAGAATCTGGCTTGATTGCCACTTCTAATGTACCATCCTATCCCTAATTCTATAATTTTTCTACCAACAATCATATCATTCTAGCAAGTTGATCCATGAGGGAGGATAGGAGAGTCCAACAAAGCTACGAGGGACATACGATTAGCCATATATTTATTTCTTAAAATTTCTTTCCATTCTCCACCAACCGAGAAATATCTGCATATTTTTTTGGCCAGAAAAGTGTTATTCATAATTCTTTTTTTTTTGAGACCTAAACCCCTTAAGTTTTTCGATCTACAGAACAAATCCTGCCCTATAAGAGGCATTCTCTTTATTTCCTATACTCTAGACCAACGTAATATTTTTTGGATCTTTTCAATAGCCTCAACATATTTAACATGAATTTTGAAAAGGCTTAATGCAAAATATAGGAGCTTCTAAAGAGAAGCTTTAAGAAGCTAATTTTTTCCAACTTGGCTCGAAAGAGCTCCTTTCCAACCTGCCAACTTCTTTTTGAACATATCAACTAACAAAGAACAAAAATAATTAGGAGGTTTAATGCATAACCGAAGTCCAAGATAAGAAGAAGGTAAGGATTCCACTCTGCAGGCAAGGATTCTCGCTATCTTGGCCTGTCTATGCTTGGGGGTATTGAAGAAAAAAAGGAAAATCTTTTGTTTATTGATCATCTGCCTAGTCGGCTTCTCATACACATCCAAAGTTTTTTTCAAAGTCTTAGCCTCATTCACTGTAGATATTCCCACTAGCATAGTGTCATCAAAAAACTGTTGATGAGAACAAATTAGATTAGTGGAAGGACTTAGACCTACAAGAGACCTCTATTCAATCAATCCTTTAAGATTCCTTCCCAAGCTTTTAGCCATTATAATGAAAAGAATAGGTGAGATAGGATCACCCTGTCTTAAACCTCTTGAATTTTGAAAGAATCTAGAAGGAGATACATTCACAATAATAAATGTAGAAACCGTAGTAACTAATTGATTCACCAAATGAATGAATCTTCTACTAAAACCAAACCCCTTAGAATTTTGAATAAAAAGTCCCAATCAACAAGGTCATAAGGTTTGGATATATCCAGGGTATGAGCGGGATCATCATGGAAAAAATAGGCCCTTAAGTGGCAAAAAATTTAGAAAAATCAGAGTTAGGAAACTTGATGTAAAAATTTGAATAAGTTATCTATATTATTTCAAAAATATGTAACAATATAATTTGTAGCAAATTGAATGTAGTTTCTAAACTACTAGGTTTATTTTAGAAAAAAATCTATTTGGTGAAAATTTGAAATTTCAATGTAGTAGTACTTAAATTTCAGGGAAAAAAGAAGTAGGTTTCCGTCTGACCACCCTAACCACAATAAAATGATAATATTTTTTATAAAATTTTAGACATAAGTAGAGGACTTATGTTTGGATCTGATACATATTTTTTTGTAATTTTTTCCAAGTAAATAATTAATTATAATTTTTTATTACAACTTTTAAAAAATATAAAAACTCGATGTCTAACCACCTTAACTTGGTGAAAACTTCATGAAATTCAATTTTTCTTTTTTAAATCCTATAGTATACAAATCATAGATTGTGATGCATGTTTTTTATTCAAAAAATGTGATATTGTTTGAAAGCTATAGATGTTTTTCAATTAGCCTATCAATCAATAATTTAGTCGTAATTCAAATAGAAAATGAATAATAATTATTTATTAAATTCAAAGTAAAGAATAATTAATATTGGTGGAAATTTGAGAATCTTCTTTAAAAACCCTTTTCATTTCATCAGTTTTGGGTAAAAAAAATTCGTCAGCCACATACCCTAAAAATACCCATCATGATCCTGCACATACCCTCCAGCTTTAGAAGAAACCCTTTAGTTTTAGATTCCACTAGTGAATGAATATTCTCATGGACTATGACTATGGAATCTAAGATTTTCTTGCTAGGAACAAAACCATTCTGTTGAGAAGAAATCAACAAAGGAAGGATAGAAAGGATCCTTGAGGTTAAAACCTTTGAAATGATTTTATAGAGAGAGTTGCAAAGACTAATGGGTCTAAATTCCTCAAATTCCATTGCCCTTGGTTTCTTGGGAATAAGGAACACAAAGGTAGAATTTAGTTCCTTAAGGAGCCTTCTAGATCCAAACAATTCCTTAATAGCATTCACGACATCATTTTCCACAATATCCCAAAACCATTGAAAAAAGAACATAGGAAAACCATTAAGCCCAGGGGCCTTGTTTCCTTGAAAAGAAAATATAGCTTTCCTGATTTCCTCCTTAGAGGGGATGGACACAATATTTTCATTATCTCCCCTCTCAACAATCTTAGTGATAGCCTCTAATAAAATTCTTGGTCATTTTGATTGATTTTCCTATTCACCAAAAGAAGGTTGTTATAGAAGAGGAAAACTTGCTTTTTTATGTCTTCCTCTTCCTCAAATCTTGTACCATTGACTTCAATGATAGAGATTTTATTGGAATCCTTGTTTTTAGAAGAAGATAAGTGGAAGTACCATGTATTTATATCTCTAGTTGAAAGCCACAACACCCTCGATCTTTTCCTCCAGAACTCCTCCTCTTTAGCTATTATATCATGCAATTTCACCTGCAACTCATTTTCTTTAACCTTATTATTTTGAATGTATCCTTCCTTCTGGATTTTTTCCTAGATCTCAAAAAGCTCCATTTGAAGTTCAAATTTAATACCAAAAATGTTATGAAAGGATTCTTTTTTCCATCTTCTTAAATTGTGTTTGAATTCTCTCAGGTTCTTAGCAATTTTGAACATAGCAGTGCCCGAAACATCAATATTACACCATTTCCTGATTTCATCAAAAATAAGGGGTTGGGATAACCACATTCTCTGAAATCTAAAAGGATATTTTTTCTTCACCTTTATAGGATTTTCCACAAAACTTATGGGAAAGTGATCTAACCCTACTCTAGAGAGAGCTTTAAGAGAGAATAAATAGCTTAAAAGCCACTGATGAGAAATTAGAGTTCTATCTAGCCTTACTTCAATAATATCCTTACCAATTCTTCCATTCGACCAAGTATACTAAGCTCCTTGCAGGTCCATGTCAATTAGCTCCTTATTATTAATGAAGTCAAAAAGATTAGATTTACTCTCCCGATTCTCCTAAGAGCCTCCAAATTTCTCCTCATTTAGAAGGGGAGTATTAAAATCACCCACTACTACCCAGTGGTCATTATTAAAAATCCTATAGAAACCAAGAGTTCATTCCATAAGGATTTTCTTGCTCCTTTCCCATTAGGAGCATAGATATTCGACTAGATCCAACTAAAGTTGTCTCTGATATGTGTGATTTTAGTAGCCACATGATTATTGCTCTCTAGCAAAGGTTCTCCTTTAATGAGCACAAAGAATAATCTAGTCAAAGCATGTAAAAAAAATGGAAAAGCACATGGTTATATGTCCTTGATTTTTCCTTCCACTTTGATAGTCATGTTAACTTATATAATGGTGCATGCCAAAGTAAACAAGATATCAGGAAAGAAACTATTTAAATATTTTTAAATAATAAAATGGTATAGATTTACATAAAATATATAGTTCACCATTATATTTTTTATTTCAATAATAACTCTACCGAAAACAGGGTATGTGTAGGATCATGATGGGCCAAAAAGTGGCAATATGATGGGTATGTGGCTGCTGACTATTTTTTTACCCAAAATTGATGAAACAAAAAGGGTTTTTAAAGCAGATTATTAGTTTTCCACTGATATAAATTATTCTTTACTTTGAATTTAATAAGTAATTATTATTCATTTTCTATTCAAATTACGACTAAAATCTTGATTGATAGGCTAATTGAAAAAAATCTATAGCTTTCAAACGATATCACATTTTTTGAATCCAAAACATGGGTCACATTATATGCTTCACATACTATAGGATTAGAAAAATAAAAAATTGAATTTCATGAAGTTTTCACCAAGTTAAGGTGGTCAGACATATGAGTTTTTATATTTTAAAAAAGTTGTAATAAAAAATTCATAATTAATTATTTACTTGGAAAAAAATTACAAAACAATATGCATCACATTGGGGCATGAGTCCTCTACTTATATCTAAAATTTTATGAAAAATTATTATCATTTTATTGTGGCTAGGGTTGTCAAACAAACACCTACTTGTTATTTTTTCCCTGAAATTTAAGCACCGCTGCATTGAAATTTCAAATTTTCACCAAATAGATTTTTTTAAAAAAAAACCTAGTAGTTTAGAAACTAAATTCAATTTGCTATAGTTTCTATTCTTCCATGTTTTTGAAATTATATAGATAACTTATTCAAATTTTTACGTCAAGTTTCCTCACTCTGATTTTTCTAAATTTTTTGCCACTTAAGGGCCTGTTTTTTCCATGATGATCCTTCACATACCCAACATGAAAAATTGAAAATGTGTGTAATGAATAACATGTATAGAAATGGATCAGAGTAGAGAAAAGAGTAGGATTGGGTGCACTTCCAGATTTTTGAATTTTGATGATGATGATGAGGGACATGCAATGTAGATTTTGATGGTGATGGTGGTTTTCTGGAGGTTACAAATTTTTTTCTATGGCCTTCATTGGAGTCAATTTATTTTCCTGAGCCTATTGGGCCTTTGGAAACTATTGTGGTTGGCTTGGATGTTATTTGTTTTGGTTTGTTGGAGGGTGTTTTTGGGAGGCTCTCTTGGCCTCCTCTTTTCTCTACTCATTTTCCTTTTGATTTGTTTGTGTTGTGAACCTCATGGTTGGGACCTCTTATTTTTTGCTTGTTTCAGGGGAGGGACAACCTTGGGGTCTTGGTGGTTTGCGGTTTTGCATCTCTCAGCTTGGTTCTTTTCCTTATGGTGGACTATTGTTTAGCTTTGACTTTGGAAGTGCTTTGGTCAATCGCTCTACTAGTGGTTGGGTAAGGATTGGTCTGGTAGACTCTCTGGTGAAGCCAAATTTAGTTTTATTGCTGCTTGACACCCCTATTCTTTCCCTTGTTACATAGTTGGGGGTTGTTTTGTTTCTTCACAAGCCCCTGGGGGTTTGTCGTAATTCTTCTAATGTCATTGTTTTGGGTTTTTCTTCCCACCCTATCCTTCTTCTACCTTGCTCTTACCTTGTTTCTTGGGGGGTGTAACGGGTGTCTTGGGTTGTTTTTTGGGGTTGCAGGTTAGTTCTCTTGCTACCATGCTCTATGGTGTTGAGTTGGTTTGGAGGGTTCTGGTTGGCTATGGGAAGAGTTTCCCTTCAGTGGTTGCTTCTTTGTTCTAGGTTGTGGAAGCTTCTATGGACTTTCATAACATGGATAGTTGAAAATTATACTACGGCAGTGTGTTGGATCTATCATTTTTCTGCTTAGGCTTGGTGTAGTGGTGGGTGCTTGTCTTGGGATTTTTTTTTGCTAAACATTGAAAAGCTTTTTGGTGAAGGCCCATCTTTTTTGGGTTTTTCTCATGAAGTATTATCATCTTTCCTTGCTAGTTAGTTTGTGCAAAGGTGTGGATTGGTTACGGGCCAAGGTTTGTACTTGGTTTTTGGTTGTTTCAATGACTATTTCCATTCTCTAGAGGATTGTTTTGGGTTCTTGTTGGTGTGGTGTAGTAAAATTCATACCCTTTCATTTTCACAATTGTTTGGGCCCACCTTGCTTTGTTTATCCCGATTTATGCCTTAATTAGTCCTATTTTGCATCCACAAAACTAATAAACTGCATATTTTTTTGGCTAATCTCGACAATCATCAATGGATAAATGATATTTTAATGATTTTTGTCTATGGGTCCCTAATTTTTTTTACTGGGACTAAAATACCACGTAGGGAATCTTTGTTATCCATAGGTCTTGGGACCCTGATTTCAAGGAATCTTAAATTGGTCCCCTTTTTGGAGTCTGTGCCCTATGATTTGAGCCCTAGAACTAAGATTCCACTTAGGGTGTCTTTTTCCTCAACTTTTTTTTAGGATTTAATTTCAGATTTTGGTGGGATTTAGCCTCCTTTAATTAATGCTTTCATATGTCAACTTGGTGTGGTGTAATTTCAGGATATTAAGCATAGATAAGTATAAATACAAGGTTCCTTCACTCATTTTGTCATATAAGATATCCAAAAGCATCCAAGCATTCAAGTATTCACTCAAGAGAAAGTCATCAAGCATTTGGAGTAAGCATCTAGATTCAAGCATCATTTCAAAGAAGATTCTTGCATCATACATGTTTTTGTGATAACATTTCTGATGTAGGGTTTTGATTCAATCAAGCAATTAAAGCAAGATATTTCAAGCATTTCAAAATCTGCATTCAAGAGAGCCATCTCACACAAGTTTGTATAATTTACAAGAACTTGGGTTTGGTGAGTTTTAACAATGCATGTTTTCCATTCATCATTTCCCTCCATTACTTTATTTCATTTCAAGGTTTAATTACTAAAAAGCGGTTTGACCAAGGAAAACCCCTGTTTACTAACATCCAACAAGTTTTTCCTCTCTTGCATGTTTTCTATTGAATATTTAGGTTGAAGACTTGAAGATCATTTGAGGTGGAAAGTTTTATAGTTGCAAAGTTGCATTGCAAAGTTTCCATCTTGATGGAAACTCACCTATAGGTTAGACCTAGAAGATTCAAGACCTGAGATCATAAAAAAGACAGGTGCAAACCTAGGACCCGAGGATCACTTTCAAAGATTTCATAAATTCTATATGAGACTAAAATGCTTGACCTAGGGCATCTTAGTCCTCCATAGGGTATTTTTTAGAGATTCTTCAGGATTATGTTTCAGTATCCGAAGATTCCACATTTTCCCCAAAAAATAGAAGTGGGACTAAGACTATAATAGTAAGGGAATCTTAGTCCACCCTAGCATATTTTGACAAAAAAAATTCCTTTGTAGAATCCCCATCACATTTACATACTTCCTAGGTACATACCCCCTAACTTGTTGCAAAATTTTGTCATTTGATCTCCTTATTTGACTTGCATTGCTTGATTTTGTGTGTTGAATGTTCTCTTGTCTCTTTCCATGAATTTTCTTGGTGGTGAACCCTTAAAAGCTTAAAGAGCCCCCTTCTAGGTCCTCATAATTGAAAATTGATTCACCTTGTGAAGTTGATAATCAATCCAATTAGAGTTCTTAGGACATTATTGACTTAACATAGGAAAATTGGGTGAAAATTTCCCACCGTCATTTTCCTTTTGTTCATTTTGGTGAACTCGACCTTGTTGAGCATTCATTTTCTAATTTGGAGTTCATTAAAATCTTCAATCTAGGTTGCATTCATCCTTGCATTGTATCTTGCATTAGTGAAATTGCACCTAGGGTTTTTCATCTTAAGTGAAATTGTATCTAGGGTTTCTTGCATTTGGATTAGTGAAAGTGCATATAGCTTGCATTTTTACTTTTCTGCATCATCTTATGTCATTGAAAACTAAAAAATTACATTTTCAATCATCCTAATTACATTTAGGAACATTCTTATTTTATTCCAAATCAAAAAAATTACATTCAATCTTGCATCCAATTGCTTGTTATTCATCAGGTTTTCTTTCCTTCATTGGCACAGTTTTCTATTTCTAAACATCAAGTCCTTGGGTAGGAAACCTAGGAACACTGTTATCAATCAAAATCTATTTTTTTCTTAAAAAAACCTTATTGGGACTAAAACAACCTTACTGGTGTCTTAGTCCCTCTTTGGGTTTCAGTCTTAGAATCTTGCCTGAACCATTTACTATCTATTTCATCCTCTAGAAAATCAAAATTTCTTTAGTAGGACTAAGATTCCCTTACTGGTGTATTAGTCCCTATTTATTTTGACCTTGAATATTTCATGGTTTGAAATTATTTTTTTGTGCTTCTCTTTGTTGCAATTACTTTCTTGTTTCAATTTTTTGATTTGTTGTTTCATCATAATTAGGCAATCTAGCTTAATTTGTCTTCATTCAGAACATTTTCAACATTAAAAATGGAATTTACAACATTTCATTTTCATTCTATTGCATAGTGTAACAACAAATTACCTTTTTTTAGGTCTAAAAACCTAAAAAATGTTTAATCTTCTGGAACCTTTTATAATATGGATAAAAGTGCTTTTTCTTTTCAATATACAATGTTTTTATTCATAAACCTTTGCATAAGTTTTATGAAAGTTATTTTCATTCTTGGATACATATTATTTACATTCTTAAAGTTTTTCATAGATGGGATAAACATGTTTTTCATCTTGGGATATACATTGTTTACATTATTAAAGCATTGCACGAGACGGTCAAAAGTACTTTTCATTTTTTGTCAAATGATGTTAGTACCTTAGCTTTCTAGGAATGCTAACAAATTTTTTATATCCCTTCCCTATGAGAGTGTTTTAGTGCAATAGAATATAACCTTATACATTTTTAATGATCATATTCATTCTTCTCCTAATATCTCTCCTATTGGTGAAGAAGATATTTTGGTGTTAGAAGAACTAATCAATGAGAGTTTTGAGAATCCTATTTATTTCTCTCATTCTACCTCTCTATGTGTGAAAGAAATTGATGACCCTCTTTATGATCCTTCCCCTTCCTATCCTATTATGGAAGATATTAAGGAACAATGGAATTAAATCATAAACAATCATGAAAATCATACTTGTTCTTCTCCTAGTATCTCTCCTAGTTGTGAAGGAGATACTTTGATGATAGAGAATCTTATTTGTGCCCCTTCACCTAGCGAAACCCTTATTGAGCAAAAAAAATCAACCATTTATCATTCCCATACTTGCGATGAAGTAATTTTGGAAGATAAAATCCTTGAATTTCAATAACATTTGGTTTGTAGCTCTCCTAGAAACTCTCCTACTAGGGAAGATATCACGGTGGAAGCAAATGAGAACATTTAACATAGTAATTCCTTAGATGAAGATGATGAAGTGACATTAGATTCCCCTTCACTAAGAGATCATGAATTTAAGGATGGGTCTTCTAAGGTTATGCACATTAGATACCCCTTGGAGTGCTCTCCCGAGCCTAAAATTATCATTTATCCACCCTTTCAAAACCCACAAGTTCAAAACAAACCCATCCTTATCCTTGAATCACCTAAGAAAAATGTTTCGTAGCAACTGAGTTACAATACCATTGCTCATACATAAAACACTAGGAACAATCCGTAACCAAGACAAACACCTTCACCATCCCTCCCATTACCTAATCCTAGCTTACCAGGCCCCCCTCGTTTTCCTTCACAAAGTGGAAAGGAGTATGATCTTGTTGAACAACTTAAGAATACTCTTGCAAAGATATCTAGGTATGGGACCTAGTTCAAAATTCACCTAATTATCGCACTATGCTTCAAGTAGCCTTGCAACAAATTGTGGTCCCATATAGTGCAAATATGAATGAGATAGCATCCATGATTCAAGGAATAAATTTCAAAAAAAAATTCCACCAAAATGATCTCCCTCCTTTCGAAGTGCAAAAACAATGTGATGCTCTCATGATCATAGCTCAATATAAAAGTGTGGGGATAAAATGAACCCTTGTTGATAATGGATCAACCTTAAATGTGTGTAGTGTAAACCTTTTGGATAAGCTTGGTATTGATAAATCAAAATTCCAATCCATTTCTTTCTCTATTAATGGCTTTGATAACGTGCGAAAATAACCACTTGGTGTCATCACTTTACCAATTATAGCTGGATAGGCCACATTAAAAACCTCGATCCACGTTATTCCTAATGATCATTCATATAATCTTCTTTTAGGAAGATCATGGATTCATGCAATGAATGGGGTGTCTTCAACTCTTCATTGTAAAATGAAGTATGTCTACAACAACAAAGTATATACAATCAAAGTCAATCCTAAACCATATAGTCTTTTTAACATTGACAAAGATAAGGAGAATTCTTTAAACACACTGACACCAATTACACAAGTAGAACCCATTGAATAACAAAAAGAAGATAATGTCCTAAACCCTTCACAATGATATCACTATATCATGTGGGATCTTTGAGTTTTGAACCTTCATTCATGGGAGAATAGAAGATCATAAGGAAAACTCTAAAAAGGGAAAATAAAAAGTGATAATGTCAACACAAAATTTAGAAGACCCTTTGGAAGCATCCACCTCAACCACTTTAGAAGAAAAAGAAAATTATACAACAAAATTTGGCAACACAAACTATCAACAACCACTAAATCCTAAAGAAATGAAAAATATTTATGGAAAAGATTATGAACTTATGAAACAACATGGATATAGTGGAAAAGGATGTGGTGCTTGAGAACAAGGTATACATGTCCCTATAGAATCTAATGCACAAGGAAAAACTAATGGTCTTGGTTATTTTCCTTTGATATAAATAAACAATCCTTCACTTAATATCAACACTCTAACAATAGATCCCTCTAATCCAACTTTAACAATAGTGCATCCTAAATTGATAGATACTAGTGATCTCAATTGTTATCATTTGCAAGAAACAAAGAAATCTTTGCCTAATGTCAATGTCATCTCACAAAACACTAATGATCTAATTTCGTTAGATTATACACCTTCCTTTAAAGAAGAGAAAAAAATCTCGCAATCTAAAGAGTCTTGTGTAGGTATGACAACTAATACTAAGCACAAGATTTATTTACTACAAAATAAAGAAACATCCTCTACTATTGATCAAGAAGGTATCTTGTTGAGACTTCTCCAAGATCGTTTAATATCCATTCCTCCAAGAACATGAAACAAATTTTATTACAAGACTTCATTTTTTGCATATCATAGAGTTCATAGTCATTCTACTAATGAATGTAAGGCTTTAAGTAGTAAAATCCAACATCTTAAGTATTTTGGTGCTCTTCCTTATGTGGGAGCACCTAATTCCTCTCATTGATACTCATTTTGACGCATCCTTGTCCTGCATTAAATGGGGGAAAGCAGTGAGGTAGCCTTGTCCTCGTATGCCACCTATCATTTTCTCTATTGGCTAGTTGTCTACCTTTCATGTACATATAAGAGCAAGCTTGGGATGTGGACAACATGCCTTAAGTTGACTTGCATGTGACATACTTATCCGTGACATAGCTTATTGGAAACATATGACTCGTGGCATAGGACTTTCCAAATAAGCTCTCATGTCCTCTTAATTGTTAGCATTTATCCTTTTCTACTTTAAAGTAATTGCTCATAGCATGATGTTTAGCAATTTATTTAAAGTGGCAGCATACGGGTATGTGGAAGATCATGATGGGCCAAAGAGGGGCAATATGATGGGTATTTGTAGGGTATGTGGCTGACGACTTTTTTTTACCCAAAATTGATGAAATGAAAAGGGTTTTTAAAGGAGATTCTCAACTTTCCACCAATATAAATTATGCATTACTTTGAATTTAATAAATAATTATTATTCATTTTCTATTTGAATTATGAGTAAAATCCTAATTGATAGGCTGATTGAAAAAAAATTATAGCTTTCAAATGGTATCCCTATCCCCTAATGAATTATTCTGCCCCCCAAATAGAACCTACACGTCCTAAAACTTCCCACACCCTTGATCCAATTCTTATGTACCGTGATAGGCCGCTGTCCAATGGTGACTTTCCTATAGTAGGATTTTCGTTAGTTTTATGTTAGCGGATGGGATGCTTTCTCTGCACCTGGGTAAGAAACAACTACCTTCATCCTTGACTCTGCCATGGATGTTTACTTAAATTCTTACATTCAGGAATGAACAGGCTTATCTGCATTCGTATCTACCTCCTTCACCTTTCCTCCTGCTACCTTCACTATTTTTGGTGGTTATGGTTATTAACTTGCCTACGCTATTGCCTAAGGAAAAAGATCTTCTTCAATGGATTAGGGGTAAACTTATTCACCTGGTGGCTCTGGAACTGCGTCTACCCCTGGAAGATATGAAACTGGGCTAAAGTAAGCTTGGGCAAGAAGGGGCACTAGACAAGGTAGTGGTTCCACCTTTGCTACGGGTGGTGTTGCTTAAACCGGTGCTAGGTAAACCTCAATGAATTATAGGTAAACAACAACTGGGTCTTTTTATCAATATGGATATAGAACTAGATGAGGTAGTGGTGGATGAACGAGTGGAACTTTCACTTGGTCAAATGCCTCTTTCTTTATAGTCTCTACTACTAGTCCTGGTTCTGAATCCCTAATGAATGGATCTCCTCTTGTCCTTGCGACTACTGCTTCAACTGATGCTACTGAAATTCTATGATTTTCATACTATAGGATTAAAAAAATAAAAAATGAATTTCGTGAAGTTTTGACCAAGTTAAGGTGGTCAGATATATGAGTTTTTAATAATTTTTAAAAGTTGTAATAAAAAAATCATAATTAATTATTTACTTGGAAATAAATTTGAAAAAAACATGCATCACATTCGGACATGCGTCCTCTACTTATGTTTAAAATCTTATACAAAAATATTATCATTTTATTGCGGTTAGCGTGGTCAGATAGAGAGGTCTACTTCTTATTTTTTCCCTGAAATTTATGTACTGCTGCATTGGAATTTCAAATTTTCACCAAATAGTTTTTTATTAAAATAAACCTAGTAGTTTAAAAACTACATTCAATTTTCTATAGATTCTATTTTTACATATTTTTTAAATAATATAGATAACTTATTCAAATATTTACATCAACTTGCCTAGCTCTGATTTTTCTTAGTTTTTTTGCCACTTAAGGGCCTATTTTTTCCATGATGATCCTATACATACCCATACATTGGCATTATTTTTGCATTTATTTTCATGTTTCATTGCATGATTTTATTTTTTCTTGTGATGTATCCTTTTCTTCATGGTTTCATTTTGTTTGATTTCCTCTAAGAGCATGACATTTCTTTGACTTGTCCTTTCTTGGAGACATTAGGAACAATGCTCCATAAGAAGAGACCTAGCATGAACTAAGAAAATAAATTTGAACATCCCTCTTTCTTCCTGTCGTTGCCAATCAGATATGGACCCTTTGTTAGATTTGCGAAAAATAAAACTATTTGTTGAAACATGGAAAATCTTTTCATATGTAGGTGATCTATGTGAAAAGAGAATCTCCAGAGTGAGTTGGTTCTCTAAATGATGGATCCTATTCTAAGTGATTTTCTGGGAAAAAGGATAGAGAATATGACTGAAATGAAAACCTATCTAATATGATCTCAACTTAATAACGACTTTGATATTTCACCCACAAACAGTCTTTAGAAAAATAATGAATTCTCAATCTCTCATGAACATCAGTACAAAATTGATTTGCATGAAGGTCTAGACCTAAACACAACATGCAACCTACATTAAATGAAATTTTTGTATCAATAATCTACAATATTAGGACATAAAAAGGATTTTTAAAACTGAATCACAATATGAAGATCATACTAAAACTACAAATATAGATAGAAATTGGAGATAGGAATGTTGCTTTTTATTGGATGAAGGAGTGAAACTCTCAAAACCTGAGTAAAAAGAAGTTTACGAGCTCAAAAATGTTTAAGAGCAAGAAACTAGAATTTTAACTAAGAAAACACTAAGTTTTTCTCAAGATATATTCCAAAACCCTAATCCGAGCTCAAGAAGAAAGCTCAAGGAAAATAGTCAAAAATTGCCCCAAAATTTTGTGCAAAAGTGGAAAAATCATACTTTTTGCATGTACATATTGAAAAAATTCTCAAAATCATTCAAATATACTTTTAAAATGAATAAAACACCTTATCTCTTCATCAAGAAGCTCAAATCCTACCAAAGAAAGATCTCTCATAAATCTGCTAAAAATAGCAAAGAAATAAAACAATTTTTTTTATTCTTACTTTACATGGCTCGCAGATTTAATACTGTCCTATTTTTGCAATTAAAGATTTTAGAAAAAATATTTTGCAAAACAACCTTATTTCTCCAATTACAATGTTTTATTTTCTCTAAAATCATAAAATATAAAGAAATTTTCATCAATGAATTAATTGATTTCTTTAAAATAAATTTTAAAAAATAAAACCCTAAGCCATAAGTAAAAACTCATTTACAATCTTTTATTGATTTTTGCAAATAATATGAAGCACCTTTCAAAATATCCAAAACTCTAAAACTTTAAACATGGATTAGGAAAATGCAAATTTCTCAAATACTTCTATGAAATAACAATGTCATGCTCCAAAGATGCAAAAAATAACAAATAGGATCAAACAAACATATAGAAGCAAGACAAAGTACCTATTCCATACTGGATTGGTGTCAAATGTGCCAAAGACCATTTCCCAATCCTTGCTAAAAACTGAAATGATGCAATGCACTATGATGAAGAGCAAAATTAGTTCTCAAACTAAGAGAGTAACTTTGCATGAAGATTTAGATGAATTGATGAAGAATGAGGCCCTTTATTTATAGATTTTCAATTTGGAAGAAAGCTCAAAATGGATCAACGCGGGACAAAGATTGGACCAATGAGATGAGGCCACTTGTCACATTATGATAGGTTGAGGAATGTGCAAGTTTTGGCCAATGTACCCAAGAGAGGGAGATTCAAATTTGAAATTGTGAAATAAATGTTGAGAGGGGCACATGTAAGAGAGAATTTAATGGAATGTTGGAAGGGACAAGTCAACTTGTCTTCATTTTCAAACTTGAGGGAATATTCCAAAAAGGTTCTTTGTTGAGGGAAAATGATGAATTTATAACTGAGTTAAAATGATTTATTGGTGCAAGTGGGAAAAGCTAGAGGATGTGATGGGTGGTTAGGTTAGGTTAATTAGGATTAGATTAGCTTAATTGATGATTAGGTGAGTTTGACTTATTTGAATTTATTTAAATCAAAAGGAATGGAAAATTCATTTGGGATTTAATTAAATGAATGTTTGATTTATTTTATTAAAGGGATGATGCAAGATAAAGGTGGATTAATTTGCATGAGATGAAATTAGAAGATGGTTTATGAAAGATGAAATGTTATGGTTTGATTAAAATTGATTTATTTAATCAAATGAGGTAATGGTAGGCTTAAATCAAATAAAGTTAACTTATTTAATTTAAATGGATGATGAACCTGATTTACTTGATGAATGGACCTAATTGAATGCATAATGCTAATTTTTCATGTTTAAAATTTTCTCACAAAATCAATCAAAATCTAAGGCATTATAATCACTCTCCAATTCTCACTAAGGAATAATTGACAAAACCATAAAGTCTAAGGCCATAAGAATATTTGATTAGGAAAACCTAAAGAATTAGGAAAATAATCAAAATATGAAGACCTCTCCATAAGAATCAACCTACGGTATGCATCAAATTTAAATCACTAAAGCATATACCCCTAAGTGAAATTAGGGTTGGGAAAACCCTAATGAACAAAACTAAAGCATTCCTATCATTTCACATCTTTTGAGAGTGAAGTCTTTGGAGAGAAATGGATTTGAGCCACTGCCATGTATGAGCTAGGGTTTTTTTTTTTTTGAAGAAATCTTAAGCTCCATTGTTGTTCTCTCTATCGAATCTTTACAAGCTCCTGATGGTAAGTATACTCTTATGCTCTTTATGGAATTTTAGAACTCCTTACTTGTATATTGAATCATCTTTTGTCCTTGAGGCCGTAGTATATGCATACTTTTTGATATATTATGGCTTTGTATCTCCATTTTTTCTTTGCTTCTATGTTCTTAGCCGCCATGAGAGAGTCTAAGATTTTTGTTTGAGAGCTCTTAAGAGAGAGATTGGTTGTGGCTTCCTTTACTCCATATTGCATGCATGGTTAGCTCCATTGTTTCTTTTGTATTTCCATTGGCATTCTTTCTCCAAAACAAAAAGCTTATAAAAGCTTTATACATCTGTAAAAGATCATTTTTTTATGAATGAATCTATGGCCATACCTAGGACGTGCCATGCTTATATGTTAAAATGCATTTTATCCAGGAATCTGTATGGCCCCACTTGCTTCTCTTAATATTTTGGTTGGAGCTTGTGTATTTAAGAGCTTCCTATTGTAAGAAATGAAAATTTGAAGTTATAAATCCATTTCTTGGTTGTTCCATTCTTGCACACATTGGGTTTTTCTTCATTTTTTGGGCTCAACCCATTATGCATTACATACATTTTCTTGTAAAACCCTCACATGGGTATCTCTTGATTCTGAAAGAAAACACTTCTCTTGTTGTTCCTATAGAAAACCCCATGTGGATAAGCAAAAATTGTAAGAACACGAATTTGGGTATTCTATAAAATGAGAAATCTGCATTTTTAATAAAACCCCATGTGGGTTCACTCTATTCTAAAAGGAATTCACTTATTTTTGTACTTAATGCAAAAAACCCAACATGGGTACTCAGTATTTTGAATAAATCTCTATTTAAATCCTTTAAATTTCTGTCTTTAGGCATTTTTGTACTCTTATTTTGGTTAAAATTCTAGAAAGTTTCAACACTCAAAAAATTATAAAATATGAGTGTCTCCTTCATTGTCATAAGTGAAAAACTTCAAAACAACATATGGAGTATTTTTCCATCTATAAATCACCATATCACATACAAAATCTCTTGAACTGACACCTACAAATTGTTTGTTTTCTTAGTCTATCATGCCTTACTGTGACTTCTCATTTCACTTATATTGCTCCAACTTACAACCTTTAAATCTTTCCATACTCTATAAATCTCTTCCCATAATAGAAATGTCTTTATATACTCAAATTCTTATCAAACATGTTCATGTCCATTTTCTTTGACCTCATGCAATTTATACTCTTTGAAAGAATACTTTGAATGATGAAAACAAACCTCTAAACAGTGTACTTTGAATTGCTTACATTTTAGACACAATGATGCACAAACTCCATTTGGAATACATGTTGATTAATGATATATTACTTGAACTGTTTACTTCAATTAATGCCACAGTTGCATTTGGACACATTACACAATGGATTACCTGATTCTTGAAAATATAAGGCTCTCTTCATGCTTAACTATCCTTACATATTCTTGGTGGGTTAATGTCTTCTACCTGGCACTCTTCATGCATTTTTATGCTCCATTATGTAAAAAATGTTTTATGCACTTGCTTTTTTTTCAAAATAAAATATGAAACTTTCACATGCTTCCTTTATTAAATAGTGTCTTTGATGAGGCATTATCTATGCTTGCTCACTATCACCATCATGAGCAATGAACACTGTTGTACTTCTCATAATATCATGGACATGATGAATAACCAATACTCACATCGGAAAACAAATAGCACAACATTTAAACTTGTAAGTATGACATTGAGGAATCTTAGTTGAATTGATTAAATTCATTAAGTCTATTGTTCACCTGTAGCTTTTAGAAAAGCATATTACTTGATTGTTATGAGTGAAAAGTCGACTTAATGGCCTTAATGAATGAAACTCTACTTTACTCTTTCATGAATAGTTTTGACGAACATGATGATTGCATACCTTCACTCAACCCCATTTGTAATACTGAAGAGACAACATGCCAAGCTCTACCCTTGTGGGAGCCTATTTTTCTCCACATGCTTGGTCTTCATAAGACAATCAACTACATGAATTTTCCTATACCTACACAAGGAAACAAACAATGTTAGCAAAAAGCAATATATGATGATGATGTTTCCCTTTTCAGCTCATGTTTTTGTTCTTTCCTTTAGTTGATTCTATGCATTCCAAGGATTGAAATATATCTTTGTTAGTATGGCATGTAATATAGTTCATCTCTTGAGCTCTTAATTGACACCCCTCTCAAAATTTTGTAGTTACATTTAGGAGTGGAAGCAGGACAGAGCAAGCTATGAGGCATCAACCGAAGATAAACTCAGGAAATGATGGATATGTCCCATGTTATTTGCTTCTCTCTTTTAGTTGTATATTTCTTTTCCTGTAATGAATGGAACCAGCTAAAACCATGGCTTGTGTGGATTTTTAAATTTCTTCTTTCATTTCCATTCTGAAAGAAATGCATTGAAATGCAAAGTTGTGCCATCATTTGTATTCTTGCAATACAATGAAAACATGTAATGTGAATAACTTCATGAAATAAATGAAAGAAAAAAATGATTTATCATTTGTATACTCAGTTCTGTACTCTATTTGATTTGTAAAAAAATTGAGCAATACTTCTGAAACTCAATTTTCTCAAAACACTTAAATAACTGTCACTTGATGAATGATAAATATAGTGCAAACAACACTTAAGCACATTTAGAAATAACTGTTCTTTCAAGTTTTCAAATATAACAATATTTAATCAGCTCCAACAATTGAGTTGTAGCGAAAAATTGGCAATAGTTGCATTACATCTTTTGTACCGTATTAAATTCATTGAGGTATGGCTTTGATATGGTCCCTTGGGGCTCACCTGGTGAACAACTAGCTTCACTAGCCATTGTGAAAGTGCATTTTATTTTTATCCTTATCATAGTCGTGGGGGTATGGCTTTGATATGGACCTCTTGGCTCTCACCTAGTGGACAACTAGCTTCACTGGCCCTTGTGATCATTCATTTTTTTTTGCATAGTGGACATCGTGTTCCACTTGTAAACCTCCTTTTGGAAAGACAACCTAGACCTAGTCCATAGGGCATTGCATGACCAATCAAAGCTTAATCGATAGCATTTTCATTTTTCCTTTTTTGTTTTTGTTTTTCTATCTTTGATGGTGTATGTTTGTGATCTAATTATGGCTTCATATATCATCCACATGCGTTTTCCTTTGTGCTTAAATTGGTTTTTCATAGGATCTTGATCCTAGTGGCTTGATCATCCCTGTTGGTTATTGTCATCCTATCTTACTAGAATTCATACATTTGAACCCCTCTTGATTGTGTGTTGGCTACTTTAGTGTGAGTTTGAACCAAGTTCATCCTCTCACTAAAGTGGGGGCTAAATGTAATGTAGGAAAATGTATACCCTTGCATTTTCACACTTTTTTGGGCCTGGCTTTCTTTGTTTATCCCTATTTATTTCTTAATTGGTCCTCTTTTATGTTGGTGTATTTAATATTTAATTACACTTTGCATAAGTTTACTTAGGCTTTATTTAATTCCTAAGTTATAGGTTTTATCCTTATCTTATTGAGCTATCTTGTTGCTTAAGATAAGATTAGGGTTATGCATCTTTGCTTTTATAAAGCAAATCATTATCATGTAATTATTGAATTCTTGAATAATATTATGTTGCACATTGTTTTGCAACCTCTTTGGTTTTTCTGATTTTCTCTTTTGTGGAAGGTCTTTTCGGTTTGCAAATCTGATCTTGGTTTCTAGCATGCTATCAGAGCCTTGATTTGCAGCCCCTTCTCAGATTTCTGGAGAGATTCATTGCAGAGTTCGTTCAGGATTCCTCGAGGGTATCATGCCTTGAGTTCATTCATGAGGAGTTTTGGATCAGATTAGGCTTCACCATTGGATTCAGAGCACTGGAAAAAGTTGGGATTGACTTTTTTTTGCAGATTTTGGCCATCATTTTCCAGATTTGTGAGGGTTTCAAGCTCAAAGATTTTTTGCAAGATCTGGGGGTAGCAAAAAGTTGCAAAACATTTTTGCAGGGTACGAGGTACCCTACTGCGACAAGGACCTGTACCCTGCCCGACCGACCCTTTAATGTCGTCAGTCGGCAGCTTTGAAGCCACCGATGGTGACTTTCAAAGTCACCAGCAGTGGCTTTCAAAGTCACCGGCGGCGATTTTTTTTTGAAAAAATCAATGCCTTTTGTTTATATGTTTTTTAAATATATATATGTAATTTTTTTATTGTTTTTTTTATAAAAAACAATTATTTTTGTAATTAGCCAAATTGGGAAAAAAGTGTCAACGAGTGTTTTGCCGTCATTTTTAGACTTGCCAATTTGCTATGACGGGTGTTTGGCCATTAAATTTAATGCCTCACTGGTTTTTTCCCTTCTGGAGCAGTGTTCACGAAATCCGATATATTTTTTGCATACAATTTCTATTTTTCACAAACGAGATACCATTGGAAAGCTGATTCCGACGCCACTCTAGTGGTGTAGGTGTTTTTACCAGATTTTTCTCCAAATTTATTTTGCAGGCATTTGAACTCAGATGTTGTTGTTTTCACTCTGGAGGGCATATCTTTTGACTCAGTGATCCATTTTTCATCATTCTTGTGGCGTTGGAAAGCTAATTCAGTCCTCTACACAGATCAGGGGTCTATTTTTTTTTTTTTATGTTTATGCATGTTTGTATGCTCTCCTTTCACAATAATTGGGTTATTGTAATAAATGAACTATGATAAAGTTCCATTCAGGGGGGTTTCTTCCATAATAAATTTGATTAGAGTGTATTTTTCACTTTGATCTCCATATCCATATTGTTTTGATGGAAACTCATATGGGTTATCTAGTCTCCTATTTTATTTTGGCCACATTTTTGCTATAGCTTGACACATATCAGATTCTTCGGTTCATACTTCGGTTGAGAGTTCATGTTTCCTGATCTGCATTGGTTTAGATTCTTGTCATTTTGAGGGCCATGGTTTTATGGTTATTGTTCTAGAGTCTATTTTTGGTACTCCTTCCCATGGAAAAGTTTTAGTCACAGTTTGGCATCGGCATCGAGATATATGGTTTCTAGATTATGGCATCATCTCATCTACTATTGCTTCACAGATTCCAGGGTTTTTCCAGTTTGTGATTTTTCCAATGTTCCATGACATCGGGTCTACTATCACATTATCATGATTCCAGTTTTGGTTTCAGTTGTAGACAAAATTATCTTTTCTTACTTGTCAGATTGTGGTTTCAGTGTTACTCCATAGTGTTCTTCTAGTGCTTCTTTGCAGCAGTCATCTCATTGTAGGGGGGCTTTGTCCCATTGGGTTTTCCTTCTCTACCTCATTCATTGCATTTGTACATGAGTACCTGATCAGGCCTTGTTGCTAGAACTCATATTTGCATAATAATCTACTTCTCCCTAAGTTGCACTTATGAGGGGGTGTTGGCGTAATTAATATTTAATTACACTTTGCATAAGCTTACTTAGGCTTTATTTAATTCCTAAGTTATAGGTTTTATCCTTATATTTTTGAGATATCTTGTTGCTCAAGATAAGATTAGGGTTATGCATCTTTACTTTTATAAAGAAAAATCATTATAATGTAATTATTGAATTACTGAATAATATTATGTTGCACATTATTTTGTAACCTCTCTACTTTTTTTAATTTTCTCTTCTGTGGAAGGTCTTTTCGATTTGCAAATCTAATCTTTGTTTCTAACATGAGCAAAAACCTAGCTCAATAAGATAAGGATGATAATAATAAACCTAGGAATTAAAATAATGCCTAAGTAAAGCTATGCAAAGTGTAATTAAATATTAATTACACCAACACCCCCACATAAGTGCAACTTAGGGAGAAGTATATTATTATGCAAATATGAGTCTCGACAACAAGGCCTAATCAGGTACTCATGTACAAATGCAATGAATGAGGTAGAGAAGGAAAACCCAGTGGGACAAAATCCCCCTACAATGAGATGACTACTGCAAAGAAGCACTAGAAGAACACTGTGGAGTAACACTAGAACCACAATCTAACAAGCAAGGAAAGATACTTCTGTCTACAACTGAAACCAAAACCAGAATCATGATAATGTGATAGCAAACCCGATGCCACGGAACACTGGAAAACTCACAAACTAGAACAACCCTGGAATCTGTGAAGCAACAGTAGATGAGATGATGACATAATCTGGAAACCATGTATCTCGATGTCGATGCCAAACTGTGACTGAAACTCTTCCATGGGAAGGAGTATGAAAAATAGACTCTAGAATAATAACCATAAAACCATGGCCCTCAAACTGAGAAGAATCTGAACCAATGTGGATCAGGAAACATGAACTCTCAACCAAAGTGTGAACCAAAGAATTTGATATGTGTCAAGCTATAGCAAAAATGCGGCCAAAAGAAACTAGGAGACCAAATAAACCATATGAATTTCCATCAAAACAATATGGATATGGAGATCAAAGTGAAAACTACACTCTAATCAGATTTATTATGCAAGAAACCCCCCTGAATAGAACTTTATCATAGTTCATTTATTACAATAACCTAGTGATTGTAAAAGGAGAGCATACAAACATGCATAAACATAAAAAATAAAATAGACCTCAGATCTATGTAGAGGACTGAATCAGCTTTCCAATGCCACAAGAATGATGAAAAACGGATCACTGAGTCAAAAGATATGTCTTAATTGGTCCTCTTTTACATCCACAAGCCTAATAAACTACATATTTTTCTAGCTAATCTCAAAAATCATCAATGGATAAATGATAATTTAATGATTTTGTTTGTGTATCCCTAATTTGTGGACTATGACTAAAACTCCACCTATGGTGTCTTTGTCCTCCATAGGTCTTGGGACTGTGATTTCAAGGCATCTTAAATTGGCCCCTTTTTGGAGTCTATGCCCTGAGATTTGAGCCTTGGTACTAACATGCTACCTAGGGTGTCTTAGTCCTCCTTGGCTTATTTTAAGGATTTTAGTATCTGAAGATTTCACATTTTCCACAAAAAAAAACATAGAGACTAAGACAATAGTAAGGGCGTCTTAGTCCTCCCTATCCTATTTTGACAACATTTTTGCATTTCCAAAATCCTCATCACATTTCCAAACTTCCCATGTACATACCCCCTAACTTGTTGCAGAATTTTGTCATTTGATCTCCTTATTTGACTTCCATTGCTTGATTTTGTGTGTTGAATGTTTGATTGTCTCTTTCCAAGTATTTTCTTGGTGGTGAACCCCTAAAAGGTGAATGAACCCCCTCCTAGGTCCTCCTAATTGAGAGTAGATTCACCTTGTGAGGTTGATAATCAATCCAATTATGGTTCTTAGGACATTATTGAATAAACATAGAAAAGTAGGGTGAACATCTCCCACCCTCATTTTTATTTGGTTCAATTGGTTGCTCCTTGTGGTGGATGGTGCTTTTTTTGAGGAAGGAGATACTAGATTGATGGTGGCTTAGGTCAATTATGTTGGATGGGATATGTTGTTGTGATTTTTTTGTTTCTATTCTTTTGGATGGCTAAGGTGGAAGTGTTTTCCTTTTCTATTGGAGTTCTTTCCTCCTACCATGGTCTACTTACATTGTACTCTATAGAGTTGAATATTTCTCCTATTGAGTTAGATCCTTCTCCTCTTGAGGTGGAGCTAGAGGTTTTACATATGGTGGGAAGTGTTTTTCTCTTTTGTTGGTTCCTATTGAGGTGGATCCTACTTCGGCTAGAGGGAGGTGTATTTGGTATTTTTGGTCCCCACTCCTTCCTCTCCTATAGAGGGGAGCCCTATCCTTTTGAGGTGGTTTGGGGGTTTGTGTCTGGTTCGATGGTGTAATTTGAAGAATGTTTCTCCAAAAAAAATTGTATTTTTTCACCCCTCTTCTAGTAGGATTCTGTTAGGCTCAGTTTTTCAAAAGTTGATTAGGAGGTCTATTGTTGTCCACTTGTTGTAGGTGGTCCATTGCTTGGTTTTTGTAGGTGGTTTTTGGGCTTTCAATCCTATTGTTTTGGTTTAAGGTTTTTGGCTCAAGGATTTTGATGATTCTCTCTCTTTGACTTAGGAATGTTGTTTCTTCTAAGTGTTCTTTGCCCCTAGTTTTTGGTGCTAGGGTTGGTTGTTAGTCTATATTATTTTTGCGATGTTTCTATTGATTTTGCTTCTCTACTTTGTTGGAAAAGACTAAAAATTTGGTTTTTGGATGTTTTCTCTATTCAAGGTTTTGGGACCTTTCAAAAACATACTTTTATAACTCTTCATGTAATGGGTACAACACCTAGTAAATGTTTCTTACTTATCAAAAATATGTATATGTTTGAATTTTGAATTTAAAGTTTCTATTAAAAAATTAAAATGGTTTGAGTTGCATTAATATTAATGTGATTGAGGGATTTTTTAGGGTCCCTTTTTTACTTAATCTATCCAAAACAAATTAAATTAGTTTATGAATTATAAAATTATGTTCATGTTTTCTCTTTAGGTCATTTTAGTTAAGGAAATTATTTTATATTCTTAAAAAATAAGTTTATATTTATGTTTGTAAAGTTCTTTTAAGGTTAGATAGTAATGGAAATAGAAATATTTATGCATCTCTTGGGATTTAAAAAGCATTATTTTTTATTGTGTTTATTTTACATTAAGTGTTTTTTTAAAGTGTATCCCTATGAAAACTTAAATTGGTTAGTTTCTATTATTAAGAAATTTTATTTGGTAAGTTTGATATTAAGTTGTTTGGATCTACTATTTTTGGGTCAATTGTGAAAGGCTTGGTGATTTATTAAATAATATTGAAGTGTTAGGAGGTCTTCAATTAGAGTAATTTTTTAAAGATTTTGTTCATTGTGTGGTCAATGAATGGTAAGAAATATCTTCTTTCTTCTACTAAGGCTTATTAATCTAAAGATAAGTCTTATAAATATATCAAGTTTCTTAAAAATATTTTAGCTAATGAAAGATTGAATCCTTGAGAGACCTTTTAATTTTAGTTATTATTGATAGTGATGATCATAATATTTTGAATCTTTTTGCAGTTTCTTAGCACCATGTGGATCCTTTTAGTTTCAAGGTTATTTGAAAGAATATTATTTCTAATATTCTTTTGGATGGCATTGATGCTCTATCTTTTTTCATTTGGGGATTCTAAGTTTTAATGTTCAAAATGATGTTTTTCATCCTTTATCTTGGTTTTATATTACTAGTCTCTCTTGAGTTATTGATGTTATTCCTATGAAAGGAATAAAATTTGAAATGGATAAAAGTACAAATTCATGTCACAGTTTTGGTCAACTTTTTTTTTATAAAAGGAAAGAAACCTAAATATTATTAATAGTATAAAAGTTTAGAAATTACATGTGTATATAGCATAAAATATTATAAAATGATTACAAAATGTAAAGATGTTGAGGGGGCCAAAAAAAATTCCCCATATACTAGATTTTTAATGTATCGAGGCCAATACATAACAAAAGTCTCCAGACAAAGAGTGTGAGAAATCATAGAGAAGGAATATTTTATGTAGGGGATAAACTTCTCATACCACTCCAAGGCATGGAAATCCACAATCCATTAGATATTTGAAATAGGCTCCAAATTATTTACCTTCTTTAAAAAATAGCTACCCATACATGCCAAATCTCTATGTTGTGCTAGTCACGTCTTACAAATATTATCAAGAAATGAAATCCATTCCACTACAACACCCACCTCACCCACATGGTGGATATACCATAGGTGCGGGATGCCAACCCCAAGCCTTGCTAGTTCTAGGGTTACCTTGAGCTTACCTAGGTTGTCATTTTTAAACAATTTTACCAAAAAATCCTCCACTGGCTCCTTTTGCTCTCCTAAATCCAGGAGGGAAGCCTTAAAATGTGATATACGATATCTATGTTTACCTTATAAAATTTAGCATCCCTTACAAAATTTGTGCCAAGTATCAAGTTAACCGCCTTTAGCTCCCTTCCTATGGCATGTTTCATTATTTCCTTCAACTGTTGGTCTATAAGAGAACTTGTAAAGGTTATTTGATGCCCCAAATCTATGAGGCATATTGGATTTTCCATTATCAACATGGAATCTTTGCAAAAATGAGAAAAGTATAATAGAAAGAATATTAGCTTTCCACTTTAGATATAATAGGTTGCTTCATTCTCCCACGCTTCAAGATGGAGGAAATTATTTATAGATTTAATTCATGTTAGGAGAGATATTAATGCAACTCCAAAGTACTTTATTACTATTTTGGTAAATTCCAAATCGTTGTTGAAGTAATATACAACTGCTTAGAGGAAATTATGATGCAAGAAAGGTGGTTAAAAACCCCTCTCTAACTCAAAATGGCCCAATTCAAACAAGGAAACAACCCTTTCAAACCCAACTCCTTCAACTTTCCTCAAACACTCTCCTTATGGCTTGTAGCCTGAGTCAATAACCAATCAATGAAGATATATTTTCAATATGGTCATATAGAGGCCTATCAAAAACTAAAAAGGCTTACCATAGTGTCCCAAACAACATATCAAAAGATCCAATAAGGTTTCTTTGACTCAACTTGAAGAATCAATAGACTTCCCTACTTCTAGGCTACTCAATTAGCCTTAATTTCTAAAGGAAGTAACCCTTAAACACTATAAAAACACCCAAACTCATTGGAAAGTCTTAAATTGTGACTCAAAACATCAAAATACCTCACCAATTTTTAGATTTAAACCTTCTAGTATGTTGCAACATGAAACCCTCATTTCACATAGACAACACCTAGGGTTTAATGAATCCCCAATATCCCATGCTTAAAAAAACAACCAATGTCTCAAATAGATTCTATAGGGATTTTACAGACTCACAAAATCTTTACCAGACTTATTCCCTCAACAACTCATCAAAACCCTTCTTTAGTCACTTTCACTTGAAAATTGCTCTACCTAGCCCCAGGGCACCATTCCACTTCACACAACTTGACTCCCTTGACATCCAAACCATTAAAACCACTAATCTACCATATTACATGTCATTTCATCGAGATATAGATTGGGATAGTAGATGAAATGGGATATTACATTATTTAATCTTCTAACAGGGCCTTCACTGGTCTGTTATAGATAGATTGAAGAAACAAGTGAAATATCTCCCAAAACTTATTGTTAGAATCTCAATATTGATACAATAGAAAGCTAATCCATGTTACGAAAAATTACAATGATTTTTAGAGAAAACATAGGTAGTACGGGTCTATACAACTCTTGCAAAGTTTGAAAAACACAAAAAATGAGTAGCAAAATGTTGTCTTATTGAATATGATTTCAATCCACCATCAACAACCTTCGTTGAGACTTTTGGAGGCCTTTTATACATATTTCATTCAAAAACCAACTGCCTAATGCCTATAACTATTTTTTGAACTTCCTTGACCCTTCAAATTCCCTAAAAGTTGCATTTTTGGGTATGTGCAGGATCATGATTGGCCAAAAAGTGGCGAAATGATGGATATATGTAGGTTATGGGGCTAACAACTTTGTTTTACCCAAAATTGATGAAATGAAAAGGGGTTCTAAAGGAGATTCTCAGCTTTCCACCAATATAAATTATTCTAAACTTTGAATTTAATAAAATATTATTATTCATTTTCTATTTGAATTACAACTAAAGTCTTGATTGATAGGCTAATTGAAAAACATCTATAGATTTCAAATGGTATCACATTTTTTGAATCCAAAACATGTGTCACATTCTATGATTCACATACTATAGGATTAAAAACATAAAAAAATTGAATTTATGAAGTTTTGACCAAGTTAAGGTGGTCAAACATATGGAATTTTTATATTTTTAAAAAGTTGTAATAAAAAATTCATAAATAATTTTTTACACAGAATTTTTTTTCAAAAAAAGATGCATCACATCAGGACATTCGTCCTCTACTTATATCTAAAATATTATAAAAAATACTATCATTTTATTGTGGTTAAAGGGTGGTTAGAAAGACACCTACTTCTTATGTTTTCCTTGAACTTTAAGTACTATTGCATCAAAATTTCAAATTTTCACATAATAGTTTTAAAATAAATAAATAAAGCTAGTAGTTTAGAAACTACATTCAATTTGCTACAAATTCTATTCTTATATATTTTTAAAATAATATACATAACTTATTCAAATTTTTACATCAAGTTCCCTAACTCTAATTTTTCAGAATTTTTTGCCACTTAAGGGCCTCTTTTTTCCATGATGATCCTGCACATACCCTTTTATAATTTCTACTTTATTCACCATTTACAACTTTTCTTTTGCAACTTTTTACATATTTTGACACCTAAGAAACAAAACTGATCCAATTACATATTAAATGGTTTTTTAAACCTTATTTAGCATAATAGACTCATAACACTCCCATTCTATCCACCTAAGAACCATGGCTCACTTCCAAAATAAATTTTTTCTTATTGACCTTATTAAGGAAAAACACATCAAATCCTAAAGCTTACTTAACATCAACTTAGCTTGACCATTGTTGACCAAAGCTACTCCTACACCATACACCCCAACATAGAAATTTTCCAAGTCCCTTGGAAAGAATCTTGCAATTTGTACTCCATTGTTGTTCACTTGTCTCAGATGTCAGTGTCTTCACATGTTTCATGTTTCACTATGTCAATTAATACTATGGGGTGTTTTTTCACTTTTCCATCATCAAACTCTGATGTCACTTTCCCCTTTACCTTTTTACACACACTTCAATATTCTACCATCAAATTCTCATGTTCTTCATGCACAGTTCCCTACTCTGTATGCTTCCTCTCATCTTTCTTTTCTCTATCAGCCTTACAAAAGTTTGTACCAATGTATTTAGTGGTCTATGTCAGTCCTGCACATACCTTATTCACTATCTTATTAACATCATACACCTTTTTTCTCTTGTTCACTATATCACCAATCTCTGTCCTAACAACCTTGGGTGATCCCACAATAGTGGTTTACAAGTTTTGGCCAAACTTGACACTAAAATTATTATTTCTTACTAAATCTTCACATCCAGGCACCTATAGCGGCTAAACCATGAGGAATTTGAAGAAGATGCAAACTAGAGTCTCGCCATATTTTATCTGTAGATTCTAAAAATATTTTTTTCAAAATTTTTGGAATCAGATTGCATTTCTTTTTCCATCTCCCACAAAAAATTGATTTTTTCCAGAAAACAACATTTTCAAAAAGTGGTGCACACCGTATAATGCATAACTTTTTTTCCATGAAGGATAAAATTCTAATTCTTTCAAATTTATATTTTTAACTTTGATATCTAGTGCTTCCACTTGGTTAGATAGTTTTTTATTGAATATTTTTTCTTTAATCAAGTTTTGAAGTCAAACCAATTACATATTAGACATAGTGCGACCGTATAACATGTAACATTTTTTGTATATATCAAAACTCAATTATTATTTTTGTTGGATCAAGGACTTCAATATCTGGTGCACTCATATTTTTCAATTTTTTTTTGATAATCTACTATTTGTCTAGATGTGTAGAATAGAGACCTTCATTTTCGGTGAAGAACCAATGTTTGATAAAACTAAAAAGAAATACATCATAAAATCAAAAGAAATTAAAATTATATTCGTTGGACAGCTTGTTCTGAGGACTACTTGATTCCAGATGGGTTTCTGAAGACTCCATTTTCATCCTCAATCTGAGCTCCGAAGCATAAAAAAATAGACTTTTTTTGTCTCAGGAGGGAGATGAGGGGCAACGGGGGTTCGGCTGAACCCAAAGGGGTTCGTTTGAACCATGGTGCGGTCAAACCTTGGTTCAAACGAACCCCTTAAAGGGGGTTTGACCGAACCACTTTTCTATGCATTTGGGTTTTTTTTTTGTGGCCAAAATTCAAAGGGGTTCACTCTATTCATTCTATTTTTTTAAGTTTTCAAAAAAAAGAAATCTTTTTATTTAATAGGAAAAATGAGAGGTTTTTTATTCATGGGAATATTGACAGAAGCTTCAAAAATTATTTTGTTCTGGAACAATTTGAATCTTCTCTTTGGTCTCTCTAAAAATTGTTTCCCTTTCATTGTTTTGGGAAAAAGGCTCTTCTCAATAGAAAAATAGATTGAAAGTTGGATTGAAGAATTTGGTGGAGACATTCTATAGAAGGAAAGGGAACTCTTCGAAAAGGCTAGTTCAAATCAAAGGAAAGATTCATCAACTTTTTAGCAAGCACAAGACTCTACGTTCCATTATTGATCTTTATTTCTTGTGAAATTTGAAATGGAAAATATGTTGTAGCAAAAAAAGAAGAAAAATATTTTGAGGTTTTAGAATTTGTTGGGTAGCAGATAAATGAAATATATTTATTTGGGTTTCTGAAAGTGTTCAGTATTTTTATGATTTTGTTATAGGAAAATTGATTCTCCTTTTGAAATAAATGGGTTTTGTATAGATATATAAATATACATATATGTATATGTATATATATATATATATATAGATATGTATATGTATATGTATATGTATATATACATATACATATGTATATATATATACATACATATTGTATATATATATATAAATACATATATGTGGGTAATATTATATTTTATTGTGAAATTTCATTGCACTAGATCATATTATAGCCGAAAATAGTATTTAAAAAAAATTGTATGCTAGGTGGGGTGGTCGGCCTTCGCTGTACCCCTCCCCAACCACTTTCTTGAGGTTGCAATAGTTGAAAGGACTGCTACAATAGTCCAACAGACTATTGTACAGAGCAGTCCTTTGGAATGATGTGAGCAGTCCCTTGGACTGGGCGCGACCATAGCCATTCAATGGTTGTCTTTGTTTTAAATAATTTTTTTTTCATTTTCATTTGGTTTATATATATTTATTAATATTTATTAATATATTTTCTATAATTGAAGTTTTCTTTTTCTCTCCTAGACTTAATAATAGGATAAAATAAAATAATCATAATGTGTATGTACACATATATATGTTTTATTTTTATATGTATATATATATATGTAATTATATTATATATATATAATATAAATATGTATATATAGTATCTTTTATGATTACAAAGAAATTTGTTCTTGGAAATTGGCAACATATTTAAATACCAGTATTATTATTAAGTCTTTATTTCAAAATATTTTCTTAAAAATTGGGGATTAAAGTTTATTGTTTAATTGTGAATGAAATTGAATAAATTGTTGAATTTGGAAGTTTGATTTCATTATAGTAATAGGTGAAGATTATGGTGTTGTTTTTAATTTTGGAATCTTATAAATTAGCTTTGGCTTCTTGTGTATCATTTTGGTTTTTCGATGTAGGAACCCAGTGTTTTTTAGGAACCCGCTTAGGGATATTGTGAACCTTAGGCTTCTAGAGGATTGAGCTTACTTGTTAATCAATGTATCTCTCTTTATGTCCTTTTGATGTGGAAAGTTATTGAATATCACTATTTTGAAAGGGTTTTATGGGAATTGTTGAGACTCTGATTATGTGCTTTTAGCAAGATGGGTAATGCCTCACATGTTTTTCTATAGAGATTTAATGTTCATTTTATGTGGAACAACCCTTGGTTTTGGTATATGTTTTGGGCTCTCTAGGGAGAGTGGCTCTTTGTGGGGGATGGCACCTCAAAAGGAGGAAGGGCCAGGATAACCTACACAAGAGTTAGATTAAAAAGTTAAAACCTATTAAAATAATTAGGGGGATGGGTAGTAATAACATAATAAGATAATCTTGGATACCTTGTCTATCCATTAGGGCTTTCAAAAACTAATGGTAGACTGAGAAGGTCATGGTTGGAAATTTTGTTACCTTGTTGTCATGAGAGGTTAACGGGTCCACATGAGTCACCCTATGGGGTTGACGCCTCAAGTAGGAGGAAGGGCTAGGATAATGATAGATGGGGGCTGGTGCCTCATGTAGGAGGAAGGACCAAGATAACCCATGTAGGACTATGCGATGACACTCTCACTAGTTTCCCTTATGCTTTGCTTTCTTACTTTCCTCTAGAAGTGGTTAATGGTTTTTTCCTTTGATTTATTTATGATGTTTTTTGTGGTCTTTTTTTATATGATTGGATCTTGGTTGTTGTTGTTTATGATCTATGTAATCTCTTTTTGCTATGGGAGTTAATATTGCTATGCTATTTTTATTGGAGTTAGTCTTGTTGGCATACTTGGTTGCGGTCACTTCCTTGTCACCTCTGAGCACGGGGGGTGGTTTTTTCTAAAACCCACATGGTCAGGTGGAATGTGCTCTTCACCCATTGGGTTCCCCATGAATGTTTTTTCTACACAATATCTTCCATTTGGAGTTGTACCTGATGTTCATCGTGTATTTCTAATATTCCTTGTATGATTTATCTATCCCACATGTATGGGAGATTTTGATATTACTCATGGATATGAACAAGTAATGTATTTAAAATTGATGTAATATAAATGAACTCTAGTAGTCATTCATGATTTATGAGATTTATGATGGTTTGGTATCATGTGATGTATTTATATATATGTTTATTAATGTATGGATTTTATCTCTTGCAAATGGTTATTTTAATGATATGATGGATGCAAACTAAGTTAAGTTATTTAGTTTTATATGAATCTTTTGTATTGGGTTAGTTTTGTGCGATGTGACCTCACATGCCCCAAATGACTTAGATGTTTAAGATCTTATCATGTAATGTAATAATGTGTAATGGTTCTTTATATGTTTATGTTGTGTCTTTTAAAAAATAATATGTACATAGTTGTTGTCCTTTGGGGTTTGCATGATGGGCGTTATAAAGTGTCATAGGGTGGGAACTTTTTTCACATCTTGTTTAGTCCTTCCACCTTCACACAACAAATAGTAAGCTCAAGAATATAAAAGTTTCTTATTTTACAATCACAATCACTCTATTTGATGAGATGCATTAGAGATGCTTATAATGAGTCCTAGTGTTCAAAGCATATTAGCTTCTGCCATCAACCGACCTTAAGACCTCAAAATATTTTCTAATGCATGTCTCTTGATATTTTTTTATTAATGCTTTCTAAATGAAGGGTATGTTTGTTGATACACATGCTAGTATATTTTTTAGCCTTGTTTCAATAGGACCTTGTAGACAAGCTAGATACTTTTAGGTTCTACAATATTTTATTAGCCTTTGGGATCTATTTTATTATAGGATTTAGTGAACAATTGAAACTAAGTTGGTAACATTATTTTGGCTATCAAATATAACTTGAAATTTCCAATTTATTTCAGCTAATAGTTCTACTGTATTGAGACAAAGGTGTTGTTTTTGAGGCTATGAATTTTTCTCTCTTTCAAAATAGGGCCCTTTACTAGGAGCCCCTATTTTTAGAAAAAGAGAATTTCACTAGGTAGGATTAAATTTCATTAAGTACAACCTTTAAGAAAGATACCAATACCTAATTAAAATCTCCCTTTAATTCAAAGCAAAGGCACAAAATATTTCTCCAATATACAGTGTTAATTTAAGATTAGTATTCAAGATAAATTTTTTTTTTTCTATAGAGATGTGCTAAAATAAAGTGGAAGATGAAAAGTTATTTATTTTTTCCTAACTACATACATAAATTGAATATGTATTATTCTATATGGGTCGGTGCAGGATCATGGGGATCCAAACTAGGCCTCTAAGTGGCAATGAAAATTTAGAAAATCAGAGTCAGGCAACTTGACATAAAAATTTGAATAGGTTATTAGAATAATTTTAAAAATATGTACAAAAAAAAGTTGTAGAAAATTGAATGTAGTTTCTAGGCTACTAGTCCTTTTTTGGAAAAAAGTAAATTTCTTTTAAGAAAATTTGAAATTTCAATGCAGTGATAATAAATTTTCAAGAAAAAGATAAGAAGTAGGTGTATGTTTGACCACCCTAAGTACAATAAAAACATAATATTTTTTTCTGAATTTTTCAATATAAGTAGACACATTCCCAAATGTGCCAAAAAAAAATTTGTATTTTTTTTCCACATAATAATTAGTTATGATTTTTTTACTAGAAATTTTCTGAATTATTAAAAATTTTGTGTCTAACCACCATAACTTGGTCAAAAAATTATGAAATTTAGTTTTTTTATCCTATAGTATATGAAGCATAGAATGTGGTGCATCTTGTAGATTCAAAAAGTGCTAAGTAGTTTGAAAGTTATACAAGTGTTTCAATCAACCTATCGATTAGGACTTTAGACGTAATGTACCTTAGAGTGATTCAACATGTTTGGATACAAAAGAGGACCAACCCTAGCATAAAAATACCCATCCAAATGTGTTTGAACAATTAGTTTGGTCGTACATGTTGCAAAACAAAAGTTTCATCACTTTGCAACTTTACACTGCTTGCATCTGACAACTTTTTCCTCAACTAAAAACTCGTCACCATAGGGAAACATCTCTGAGATTGAAAAAACTAAGAGAGGTTATTGAATAAGGTCCGAACACGATCCTATACCCTCTTATAAAGAGTCTATAAGCATCATGATTTTGGGGTAATAGCCTGTGAAAGATTATTACCTTTTTGCACTTTGGACTATTAAGAGAAATCATTAGTCCAATGTAGCTCAGAGTGATTCTGCTTGTTTGGTTGTGAATGAGGACCATTCCTAACATAAACGTACCCATATAGTATGATTGGTTTGCTTAATGATGCATTATGGTTAGCAGCATTCATTTTTGTGCATTGTGATAATACAAATTGCATGTATAAGTTAAAATAACATGCATGTCATGGAGTTGTATTTGGTCCTTTCAATGGTAGTATCACACTCATTTCGTCTTTTTAGTGGTTTTATCATGGTTGAGTGATGTCTTAATTGTTAATCATGATTATTGTATAGATTTGACATGAACAATCTAAAGAACATGTATCTTGTTTAGTTGTAAGGACTTTGTTTGAAAGTTGTATCAAACCCCTATGGTTGAAAGATATTGATTCTTGCTCAAGATGATTTTATACCTTTTACATGTTATTAAACTTGAATGAACATTAAGTGACATTCATTTTTATCAAGATGATTATATCACTTTTGAATGAAAATTGTAACATGAAATGCATTTCATTAATTTGTACATCCACTTTTCATTAATATTCACTTCTTTTGAAATAAAAATCAGCTGCACACTTCATTACACGAGCTCAAAAAAATAATAATTTCAAATGTAAATTCATTCAACAGAGCTTGAAATCATGGGTATTCACAAATTGAGTTTTTGATAAAAATGTATTTGTAGACATGTATGAAAAATTTGGTACAATAGAAAAGGAAATTAAATTTTTGAAAAAATTCCTCAAAGAAATAGATGGATTACCAATTTTAATTCATAAGTGAACTATTAAAATATAATTTCATTGATCCATGACATAAATTATCAATCATAACTTTAAACAATTTGAAGATAATTATACATTCCATTTTGAAAATTCAAAGTAGAAAGACATGCACATGAGGAACGAATTACATCTAATATCAATTCTTATATATCAAAATGTAGAATAATTATGTTTGTGCATATGCAAAGTTGGCATATATTCCATCTGAAGATCTATCAAACCCTAAGCACATATCAATCTATATCATGTCCTAATCCTATGTTGGACCATCGAAATCGAGCCCCCTCAAAGAGGCCAGTTTCTTTGAATTTTCCTACACAATAACATTTCAAACCGCAAATTAGATTAATTATGTGAATGGTTGACAAGTTAGACTAATAAATAGAAACTTATATACCACCATTTATAAATTAAAATTTTAACATAAAAATCAATATACATGTACTATATTATATAAATAATGCAATTCTTGTTTACCTCAAGTCTTGCTCTCTTTTCTACAATACGTTCTGCATATGATTGTCCCTTAGGATGATCAAGAGTCCTCATATAAAGTAATGGTCTCACATTCATCACAATGCTAAGTTGAGCAGAGGACTATAGCAGATAAAATAAAAATGATACAAATTAACATATAATTGTTGAAAAATAATCATATCTACTAATCACATATATACTCCTATCTAAATGTAAATGATCTACAATATAAAATAAACACATAACTGTTTTGATGCTATGACACTAGATGGGCTCATAGTGGATGAATTAGATAAGATGGTTTCCTATATAAAAAATGACAAGAATGGAAATGCACATGCACATATAATTATAATGTCAAGAATTAAAAAATATATACTTGTGCAAATTCATCCAATGGGTCAGACCCAATCAACAAGGCTATATAAGAATGAGGTTGTTGTATAAAAATACAAGATTACATTAGACTATCAATATATGTAGTACATGTATTTAAACACAATAGATTTAAAAAATTAACATATAAAATAGTAATTTAAATAATTTACCATATATTGATTCTCTAGTGTAAATGAAATCACAGTATGCATAGCCTCCTGCACTTCCGACATCTGCTCCTCTGTCAACAACTGTTAAAAATTCAAGCACATAAACATATATTAGTACAAATATCTCTCATAAAATATGAAAAAATCTACATAAAACACACAATGAAATTAATTTAAGTCTTACCAATCCTCCTATATCGTCCTTGGTAGTCGATGTCTCTCCTAAAAATGGTCCACTTTGTGCTCTATCAACTCCTACATCTGATATATCATGAATCTCATAGTAAGATGTGTCTATGGGGGCCCTAGTAGACCATCAAAGAGGTCCTAAACATAAAGTTTTGCACATCATGCAATGATGAGGAACACAAGGATGCCCTAAAGAGGAAGGTGTATTAGTGGGAGTTGATGTAACAATTTTACCACCTACATGTTGAGATGCACCATCAAATGGTTGTGCAACATGATGGCTCTGTGTGACCAAATGATCACTCAATGAATGTAATTCATAAATGCTCAGAGTACTTGCATCTACAAAAATCTTAGGGTGAGGTAGTGGAGTCAGAGCAACAATAGGTGGAGGAGGATGAACTGGGGTGACTCGGCATGCTCTAGGTATATCATGTCGCATCCCTCTACCAACACCTTGGAAATATCACATGTCAAAGTAATTGACATGTTTCCTTAGCACAATCTTAACATATAATTTTAAGAGAAAATACTAAGGGACATTGAGATTGTTGTTGGGTGGTTTATGAAAAACCATCTACCAACGTCTCCAAAAAATATCTAATATGCCTCTATGGGTGCACCATTTAATTGAAAATTTTGGTTTCTGCACATTAACATATTGTCCTATTCTTTGATCGATGAATAACTAGGCTAATTGGTCTTTCTCAATATCAAGTTCCTTCACCTCATCATATGATATAAACCATCAACATAAAATTTTCTTTGTTCCTCTCGCCATTGTGCAAATCTATTATGTTGAGTTGCCAAAGCTTTAACATTTGAAATTATTGTTTTCAAAGTGTTTTTCATGTTTGATACCTCATCAAGTGTCTCACAGATTTGACATACCTTTTCTTAATTGATCTAAATTTCTATGAATAGACTCTTGTATTGTTGGCACATTTTGGTTTGGAAACAATAGTTGCGGTGAAGGAGGATTTGAAGAGTTTTCATTTTCTGCAAGATCAGGGTTCTCATTTTGTGTGGGGACTAGGTTTTCATCTTCTGTAGGGTTCAAATTTTTATATTGATCCATTTTAAACCTATTAATTGATCATTTTTTTCAAAATTAATAGTGGTTTTAATGCAATAAAAAATCTATCAAATTTACCCTATTTTTAACTAAAATTAAAAAAAAACAAAGAAAAATAGATATAAATTGAATAAAAAATAGAAAAATCCAAACATACCTTATCAATTTGATGGATTTTGATCAAATTCACCTATGGCGAATGGATATCTGAGTTGCGAGATTAAAAAACACACACTTAAACAAATAAAATTAGCTCTCGGGTTTTTTTAATTTGTTTATAACATAGGAAAAAATATCCATTTCCTAAATTATGGTTCTTTTATAATATGGTCATGTCCGGGACTCGACCATATTTAATTGGGGATGGTTCTTTTGAAATATATAATATAATATATATTATAAATAATATAATAAATATTATATATATTACTATATATATTATAATATATTATAATATATGTATTATAATAGATATTATATTATATTATAATATATATATATATATATATTTTTTAAAAAGAAGGGGTAAAAATTTATTCAATCAAATCCAAAATATAGAGCAAAGGCCAAAGGCCAGCAACAACATTACATATTCCTGTCTTCCAATAACAACTACTCAACAGTCCCACGATACTCAGAAGGTAACTCATCCCTTCCACTAATATCCCAACCATCCACGTTCTCTAAAGCCCACTTCGCCAAACAATCAGCCACTATGTTCCATACTCTAGGGATATGAAAAAAGGAGACAGAATCCAAGGAACTACATAGACTTAGAATCTATCTGACTAAAGAGGCTAATTGCCAACTAACATCCTCCAAACTCTGGTTGTTCAGCATATCCACAACAATATGAGAATCTGACTCATAGATGATCCTCCTCTAGCCTAAAGAGCATCCTCTCTCAATAGAAATCTTAATAGCAAGGGCCTCCATCTGATTATTAGAGTGTTGACCTTTGTAAATAGAGAAGAGAAAAATCGCACCACCATCATTACCTCTACCTATACCTCCAATACCAGCATGTCTAGGGTTCCCACGAGAAGAACCATCTGTATTAATCTTCAAGATCCCAATGGGGGGAGGTGTCTACCTCCCATCCTAAAAAACCCATTGCTTGACATGGTAGGGTCTTTTTCCAACAATGCATCCCCGTCTACTATCTCCCAGGTTCAAATTCCTCACAATAGCATGATCACCAGGATCAATACTTTTAGACATATCACACTTCGTAGAAATAGTCTCCTGAAGCCTACTAAGTATCATCTTCCACAATTGAAAAATTCCTAATTTGGAGCCACAAAAAATTTTGCGGTTCCTCTCCAGCCAAAGGTTCCAGAGAATAAAAATCTGCCCAACCGTCCAGGCCACCTCCAGGAAAGAAGTCTTCACTAAAGGCCTACCCAAACTTTCCCAAAAATCAATTAGGGAGGTAGCATGAATACAACCATGATGCCAAGCCTTCCACCATCTGTGCCATATCTCTCTAGAAAAAGGGCAAAGAAAAAAAAAGTGGGAGGTACATTCCTCATTGTTTGAACAAAGGAAACAAATAGAAGGTCCCTGAAAACCTCGTTTGCGAAGATTCTTCCAAGTGAGGCATTTCTTCTGAGCCAACAACCATAAGAAAAAATTACATTTGGGCCAAGAAAAGTTATTCCAAACCTTCTTCCACCAATGCACCTCAGCTGGACCATTTAAGTTCCTGTTAAGTATAGCATAGCCTTGAGCAATAGTAAATTTACCTTATGGGCTAGGACTCCAAGCCAAAGCGTCCCTCACATTAAGGGAGCTGCAAAACCTACCCTCCAAAGCTTTAGTAAGAACAACATGATCCTCATCAAAGCCACCCACGGGACACTCCTGAGGGTCCTTCCAGCAAGTCACCTCCACCTGACCCATATGCTTGATAGTCTTTAAATGCTCCACCTTAAACCATCCAGCATCAATAAAAATATGGCAAAGAGGCTGAAGCTGAGGGAAGCTAGAAAGAATGGGAGGGTGGCCATCCCAAGATTCCTGCCAAAATAGAGCATTAGAGCCTCTGTTACAAATCCATAAGAGACCCTCCTTAATAAGTTGAGCTCCCTTCTTAAGAGTATCCCAAATACAAGAACCTTTACCCACCAAAGCAAGTTGTGGCACATCAAGGCAATCAGCACCAAGAAGATACTTGTGGGAAAGAATCTTGGCCCAATCCTGATCTTGATTGTTGCACCACTGCCAGTACAGCTTGGTAGCCAAAGCTGTGACAACAAGATCCATCAACCTCAGACCAAGGCCCCCAGCATGCTTTGGCCTGCAAATAGACTCCCACTTGACTAAACTCCACTTTGAGGATAGAAGCTTCCAAACCAAAGGAATTTCTGAGATAGAGCATCAAAATCCCTCACAAAGTTGGAAGGGGGGACCTGAACACAACACCTATAAATGGGGAGAGACTGCACCACAGTCTTTAGGAGAACCATTCTCCCAATAGAAGATAACCATCTATAAGTCTAGTGACTAACCTTACTCCATAATTTATCCAAAATCCCTTGCTAGTAGTCTCTACACTGAGATCCCAAGGCCAAAGGAATCCCAAGGTACATCAAAGGAAGGGAACCGATTTGAAATCTAAGAATCCTAGCAATCCTGCTTTGAATAAGCCGGGGAGTATTAAAGAAATAAATGGAAGACTTGTCATCATTAATACTCTGACCTGAGGCTTTCAAATAGATATCCAAAGCTCTCCTGAAATTCACTGCCTCACTGATTCTAGCCATGCCCAACAACCCAGTGTCATCCACAAACTGAAGGTGACAATAGGAAGGAAGATTATTGTTCTAGCTCCAACCTTGGATAAGACCCTGCCTCACCTGAGATTTTATAAATCTGCTAAGACCCTCCACCATGATAATGAATAAATAGGGAGATAAAGGGTCCCCTTGCCAAAGTCCTTGAGAAGCACAAAACAATTCTGAAGGTTCCCCATTAATGAGAACTGAGAAGGAGGACGAGGTCACACAGCTAAGAAACCAATTCACCCACTCCTCATCAAAACCAAAATCCAAAATAATTTTCTGTAAGAACTCCCAACTCACTCGATCATAAGCTTTAGCCATGTCAAGTTTAATAAACATAGCTTTCTCCTTAGAGGCAGCCATAGAGTGAATAGCCTTCATTGCTATCACAACCCCATCCAAAATTTGTCTTCCTTCAACCAAACCACCCTGTTCAGCAGAGATCAAAGTACCAAGGAGTGGTTTGAGTCTCTTAGCAATCAATTTGGTGATGATCTTATAGACAACATTACATAACGCTATAGGCCTAAATTGACCCAACCAATTAGCACCCTCCTTCTTAGGTATGAGAGCCAAGAAAGTAGAATTCAAAGACTTCAACATCTGTTTGTTTCTATGTGATTCCTGAACCACATCTAGGAGATCAAACTTTATTATTTCCTAGAATTCTTGAATAAACTCAATCGAAAATCCATCCAAGCCAGGAGCCTTACCTTTTTTCATAGTAAACATAACTTTTTCCAATTCAAGTAACAAGATAGGACTTAAGAGAGCCCCATTCATCTCAACAGAGACCAGGTGGGGAATACAATCCAAGATGGCCCACTCCTCGATCCCAGCAGTAAGATCCTCCCTAGTAAAAAGATTAGAAAAATAATTGACAACTTCCCTAGAAATTTCTTCATAGGAAGAGATCTGAGCTCCTTCAGTCGAGACAAGAGAGGAGATAGAATTCCCCTACCTCCAAGCCTTAGATGAGTTATGAAAGAAAGCAGTGTTCCTATCCCCCTCCTGAAGACAATCAACACGAGATTTCTACTTCCAGAAAATCTTCTCCCAAAGCTCCCACTCTTCAAGTCCCTTAAGAGCCGAGGACTCAGCTTTACTCAAATTAGAGGTCAACCCTTGGTCTTGAATCTGATGAGTAATATTATCCATCTTGGACTGAGCAGCTATCTTCTAAGCATGCAAGTTCCCAAAATAATGTTTATTCCATCTCTTAATCCTATACTTCACATGTTGAAGCCTCTTACTAAAAGTAAACATGGCCATCCCATGGGCAGGCATCCCCTCATACCACCAATCTAACATAAGGTCTGGAAGAGACAGGTCTCTTAACCACATCAACTGAAAATTGAAAGAGGTATTTTTGGTGACTCATATGAGGTGATAGAGAGCTTGATAGGCCAGTGGTCAGAGCCCCTCTAGTCAAGAATTTTAGAACTGGTGATCCACCACTTGTTCATCCAATAGCAGGAAACCAAAAATCTATAAAGCCTTTCTGAGATAGCCTCAACACCACATCTTCGATTATTCCATGTAAATACACCATTGGTTGGCTTCACATCAATGAGATTCAAGGAACCAATCATATTCCTGAGCAGATTTGAAGACGGGTCCAGCCTGGCTAACCCCCCTTGTTTTTCATCTAAATTGGTAACAACATTAAAATCCCCAGCCATAATCCATGGGAGAAACGGGTCCAGGGACCGAATGAAACTGATATGAGCCCATAAATGAGACTTACCTGAAAAATCAGTAGGACCATAAATATTGGATAAAAGACACCTTTCTCCAATCTCAAAACTAGAGGCAACCAAAGAAATGGAGGACTAGAAATCCACCGTAAGGGGGAAACATTCCCTGGGTTCCAGAAGTCAGCCACCCACCCCCTACCAAGAGCCCTGGGGCCAGATACGTAAAGCGCAATTAGCCAAACCATCCATTGTAAGCTTAGTTTCCTAAATAAAGATGACATTAGGAGACTCAAACTCAATTAATCTGCGAACAACCTTTTTTATGGGGATGTTGTTCAACCCCATTACATTCCATGAAGAAAAAATAATTTATGGGGGTGGGAGAAGTGAGAATCAATGGGTTTCATAGACCCAGACTCAACCAAAGTATCACCCATAATCTTCACCTTCTCTTGATCAGTCTTCCTACCTTTCTTTGACGGTTTATCTAAAGGCCCCTTTTTGAAGGATTTCTATTGTATCCCTAAGACAGGAGGAGCTTTATTATCCTTTATATAATCTGAGGTCCCCTTAGGAGCAAGGGGATCAGGAGCCACAATAAGTAAGCCCTTCATACCCTGTGACCCCTAAAAATCTCCAATATCCTAAACTTGAGGAGGAAAATCAATAGCCAACTATCCAACCTGTTGGTCCCTTGAAGATAAAATCTGATCCTCCTTCTTTGCATCTTCATCTTGAACCTCATGCTGACCTTTAGCCCTAGAAGGGAGCTCAACTGGAGTACCTTCCTCTTGGACCAAGTCACTAAGAGCATCAAACCTGTTAAAGGTGCCACCATTATGTCTATTCATCTAGGTTCTCTTCTTACCTTTTCCTTTATTACAAGACTTAACCTGAATAAATCCCTCACTATCTACAAGTCCATTAGACAAAGGATCCTTCCCCTTGTCCTCCCTAGGAGGTCCTAGGGAAGCCATGGGGGAAGACTTATTCCTGGGACATCTGCAATGTAAATGACCATATTCATGGAAAATTCTGCATCTAAATGGAAGGGTCTCATAATCCAGCTGTTGGATCTAGGAAAATGATCCCATGCAAATCTCCATAGAATTTGGCAACAGATTATTTAAATCAACTTCTACACAAATACAAGAAAAAGAAATTACCTTACGATCTTGAGTTTGTGTAGCCAAACCCATAGGTTTTCCAAGAAGCAAAGAGATTGAGTGAAGAATATCTTCCCTCCAGAATTCCAAAGGAAGCCTCAGCAAGCGAACCCACATAGGAACTCGCAAGGGGATCTCCTCAGTAGAGTTGAAACCCACGTGCCAAGGTTTGATGAAGAGCCCCACCTGGTTAGAGAAATAAGGGCCTCCTTCAAAAGCATTATTCTTGTTTGACATGCTTGAAAAGATAACTAGAAAATAGTTATTAGCCGCTAACAGAATCTCCATATCTCCTTCTGGGTTCCACACCCGGCGTGCCCAAGATTCCAACATAGGCAAAGAAAGGTGAAGACCTAGAAATTTTCAAATAAGAGCATGATTGCAACAATATTCAACATCCTCCGAAACTTGTGCAAGTTGAATAACCAAAACTGGCTGGTCCTCAGATCTCTGCAAACATCCATTTACTTTTCTTAATCGAAACATCCCTTTTGAAGAGGAAACACCTTCCTTAGATTGGGGTTTACCAGTCTGTTCCTTATCACTGACATGAAACAAAGAAGATGACTTACCCATCTCCATATCTGTGAAGGAAAGCTGAGAAGAGGCTATACCTCGATTCTCCATGCAACAACGAACCAAGACTCAGCAAAAATGAGAGAGAGATGGGGCATGAGACTCACAATCTCAGAACAGCATAGGCCCCCCACCGAGCTCTCACAAAAGACAGATTTCAGGCTGAAAACACCCACCCATGGGCTAGAAAATGGGCAAGACCCCTATCCAACCAATGTATGCCTGTGCCAACCAAACAACGTCCCCCTGAAAGCAGTAAATAAGCTCGCCAGTGAGCACAGACACCAGACACAGGTCGGGCTAGGGCATGCAAGCCCTAGCACGAACCAGACCTCCGCACGACGCCATCATTATATATAATATATATATTATATTATAATACATATATTATATTATATTACTATATAATATAACATAATATTAATACTATATTTTAATAAAATAAAATAATATTACATAATATGAGCTCTTTCTAAAAAAAATTATAATGCAGAAAACAGATATGTATTTTCTAAATTATAGTTTTTTTATAATATGGTCGGGTTCAAGCCCTGACCTTATTTAATTGGCGATAGTTTTTTTGAAATATACAATATAATATAAATATGTGTGTGTTTATATATATATATATAAATATAATACACTATATTATGTACAATATATTATATTATAATATAATATATATATTATAAATAATATAATATATATTATATATTATATATTATATTATTTATAATTGTATACACTCAAATTTGGTATAGAGGATTAATTAAATACAAGTTATTTAATTAATAATATTTAATTCTTCTACTTATAATAAATTGATAAAATTATTTATATAGTTCATTTTCTCTAATTCTTTCTATCTTAAATCATTTTCTTCATATCTTAATTAAATGAACAAATTTAATTAGTTTTTTTTATTTAATTAACATCCTTTCTTTAAATTTCAATTTTAAATTTGAATTTAAGGACATTTCTACTAATTTCTTCCACCTTCCACCTCATCATGTGTCTCAAGAAATTAGATATTTCTAATATTTAATTTAGCATTTATCTTGAACAGATTCTATGAAATTTGGGACACTTGGCCTTCATCTTCATTCATTTCCTCTTCACACTTGGCAGGTTGTTCTTCTAAAGGGAACACACTTCCCCTTTTTTCTCTAACCTCTGCATCTTCAATTGTCCATTCTCTAGATCAAATCCAGATTGTTGGTTTCTTCCACCTAGGCTCATGCCTTGGAAAATCTATAAATAGACTCTCATTTACATAAAAAATATATGGAGAGAGTTGAACATAATTACACTTTGTAGAATTTTCATTAGCATTGTCATTCTAGTATTAACATTGTAGCATTTTATCATTAAAGAGTTTAATCATGGAACTTCCATTAGTAAAATCTTAATTACAGTAGTTTCATCATATCATTTTCATATAGCAACATCATAACAACATCATTATCTTTTCATATCATCTACAACTAATTTAACAATCATGTAATGTAGGAAACATCTCTCATTCTTCAAGTTGTCATTTGGAAAGTCTTGTGCACAAACAATTTGAGAGAAAAAATGACTTGAAGAATGCTTGGAGATAGAGGACAATGAGACACCATTAAGGAATTGTTCATTTCAGTTTGATTATTGTTTGAATTCCTTGATATAATGTTTCATTGGTGTGTTGTATAGTTTTAATTACTTATTCACATTATTCATACACCACATAAATTGGTGCCCACCATGGGGCCTAGCCCCATTTTTAACATTTTCTTGCATTTTTTTTGCAACAAGTTTGCTTGTGAATTTTGATGTAGCGCACCCGAAGCCTCTTTCAGGGCATAGGTGGTGACTTTCAATGTATCCAAGCTCTATTATAGCGCATCTTCCTACTCTTTCAGCACGTCTCCCAGGTCTCTCAATGCATACACAAAATTTTATTTACCTTTCTTCTTTTTCCAGAATAGCACATTTAGCATGTTTAATAGCACATATACTAAATGTTTTGGTGCATATGCTCTTTATTTTAGTGCATACATCTTTATTTGTAGAAATCTAAAATTTTGGGGACTAATCTATATCCTTCTATTTTGTAGGTTCTTTATATGTTGTCAAAGACATATATCGAAGACTACTAATGGTGTTTGCAGGGGCTAGAGTTATTTTCCTTTGATTAAGTTAGCCATCTAGTTTAATTAGAAGGTTAATGAAAACCACATATGTTGTGTTTGTAAAGTGGTAGGCCTATGCTTTCCCCTTTACTAGGTGACCATAATGCTAGACTCACTCTTTCATTTTATTGTAATAGCACCTTTAGAAGGCCTACCGTAGTGGGAAAAAGTGCTCACCCTATGGGAACCATGTATGTGGGAACAACTAAAGCCAAGTATTCCAACCCATTATAATCAAACATGAATTGTGATGAAAATCACATTCAATAATAGTGTGCATTGATAGCCATCCCCAAAGCCTTTTTTCTAAATGTTGGGAGGTCTCTTGAGGGATTTTATCATTTGTCACACTGAATGGAAACCCTTAGTAATAACTTTAAGTGTAGTAGCTAGTTGAGTTAGTTCCCAAACATTATACTATTCATAGTGCAAGGGGAGGGAAGAATCTACCCCCAAGATACTCACCATATAACTACCATGGGTTTTTGGCCAAAAACTGAAGGAATTAACTTTTGGTTAAGACCCAAAAAAGGAAAAAACATGGGCACCCTCTAGGGGTGATAGGGTTGTGTGAGATGTCGTAGTTTTAAGATGTGGGTTGTGATGTTATTAGTGACCCTTAACATTAGAAGAGCTTGACTGATCTTTTTGTCATTATTCAATACTAGTGGAAATCAAAGACATCAGACTAGATCCTAGAACATACACTTGATGTTTAGATCATAGCACTAGTGGAATTTGGCAAATAAATGACTACGTGACTAAAAATCTTAGTCACATGACTAAAAATTTTAGTCATGTGACTAACACTAGTAGAATTTGACAAATAAATGACTAATTTGGTCATTTATAAGTGACTAATTTGGTCATCGGGTAAAATCACAACTAAATGACTAAATAAATGACTAATATTAGACAAATAAAAATGACTAAATAAATGTTCTCATTATTAAAATCTTGGCCATAATTTTCATTTTAATAAACATACTCTAAAACCTTCATCAAGACCTTATTTTCAATTGTAGCCTACCATAATTAATAATAAAATATTACAAATAAAATTACTAATTAATAGTTTTTGTGGAATAAATATTTTGTTTTTGTGGAATAAAACACTGGAATAAAATTACAATAATCTAAAAAATGTACTTATTGCCCCTTTTAGTCATGGTATCTATCGTCAAATCCCACTCAAAATGGCATGGGCCTTAATAATACACAAATCACAAAGCCTAACACTTGAAAAGGCAACAATCAATATCAACAATGTAGATCAGTATGACCTCACATTAACAACTATTTCTAGAGTGTGTGAACTTGCAAGCCTATGCATAAAAATAGCCTTCACATTTTAATTATTTATATTCTAATTAAAAATTATGTATCAATAAATTATCTTTATCTTTATCTTTATTAATAATTTACTTTATATAAAAAAATAGTCACAATAATACTCAAATATTTTATTTAATTATATAAAATGTAAAAGAAAGTTATGCGTAATTAATTTCCTGAACTGCAATGATTTATTTCAACTTGAACAATTTAAGAATCCATTTGAAATTCATTTCTTTTTCAAATGTTGCCAAGAGCTCTACTATAAGCTAAAAGTTCAGGCTTACACTTTTTGCATCAAACAATTCTAGTTTTGAAGCAACTCTATCGTGTTATCCCTGTGGAAATACTTATATTCCATCATATGCTATAAGGTTTGAAGAAATAAAAAATCTTGCCACAATTTGGAAGTGCACTTCACACACATGAAATCCTATTATACAATTAATTTTTGCCTTTGGACTTATCTTTCCCTTTTATTGTGCGGATGATGCAAACTTTATGTATCTGATTTCTATTGATGCATAATTAATCAAGCTTTTTAAAACTGATGCACAAGCTAGTTTTGCAAGTTTCCAGATTCTTGAATTTTTTGTTGCTCCTTCCCACATAGTTGATAAAGTTTGGTTAATCAAGGAGACATATGCAAGGATGTGCATAAACAATCCAACACCTATGCTAATTGAGGAAAGCTATGACTTTTGTGTGCTAATGAATCATGTTCTTGTTTTTTTAAGTGTTTCAGTCACATTGGGTTGCCTTCTATGAAGTCAGGTATTAATCCTATGCTATTTTCATTATGGGTTTCTCGGTATTTAAGGTTGTTTCTTGAATGGTTGAAGTCTCTTGCTCCTCGTCAGACTATCAATGTTGTGTACATTCAAGCTACTCCTCAAGCAATTGTCTCTAAGAAGTTGAATATTTGATGTTGCTTGAATCATGAATGTTGTGTTCAAATCAGGTTATGAATGATTTACTGTGTTTTGATTTTTTTCATCTTTCTTTAGCATTTTAGTTTTTCTCTAAACCTCCAGTTTCTAAGGAAATGTATTAGCACTACTCATGCTAGAGCCCATTACGATACATTAGCTTCTCTTTCATTTGAACCAAAATTGCAACTAGTTAGGAATTCTATGTATATATTAATCCCAGAATATAGTTATAAATATCAAATATTTATCATTAGAGGAAAACTTGCTTTTCATGTACCTATTATTTATTCATTTTATCAACATTGTTGCAAAAACTTATCAAACACAACAAATAAAAAAAATACTATTTTATAACTTTTTGGGAGGAACTTCGCTGCCCTATAGCTCTTGTTTATTTCCCTCCCAATTTTTTTTCCCTCCACATTGGACATTACCTTCAACCGTGTGTCTGCAGCTTTCAATATGCTTTAATTTCATTTTTGTTTCAGAACAAAGAACATGAAGAGGGAACATAACAGGAAAAGAGGAATGGAGGCACCACGAGGAATAAAGGCACAACACAACAGGCACGAAGAATAGTGAACAAAAGGGGGGTTTTTCAGAAACGACAAGGGCTTTCTCATTAGAAACGACAAGGGGTTTTCAAAAAATCATAAGGAAACGAAGCTCAGAGAAAAAAGTCACAAGCAAGTGGGTCTAGGTTCTTGGGAAAGAGACATCAATAAAACCTCCATGAAGGGCCTTTCAGGAATAGACTAGGTGTGTCCCACCTTTGTCTTTTTTTTTCTTTTTTTGTTTCTTGTCTCTTTCCCAACATCAAACTCTGCAAGCTTTATGTAAAAATAGACACAGATGTTTTTCTAAAAATGGTTTGAAGAATGATTTGAATGTTATAAGGTATGAGCTTTTCATTCGTCCATGAAGACCTCGACCAAACCTACTTTCCATCGAAGGCCCCGTAAAATAGATAATACTAACAAATCCCTAGGTCTTCTAAGACCCCGTAAAGCAGATAATTGGATGGAAAAGCTTTGTCAGCCTCTACTCGCCCTCTTTTTCTTATGATGTGTTGCTTCTTTTCTTTTATCCTCTCATGCAGGAAGACGTAGCTTTGAGTTCCCTCCTTTGGGAGATATAGAAATCAAAAATCATGCCCAAAATCAAACTGACAGTGAAGGAGAAATGCTCCAAATCACCAGCGATGAAGTATCAATGAGCCAAATCAAAAGCAATGGTTGGGAGTCTTCTAATAAAGACTAAAAATTAATGATTGATAGAAATAAAGGGTTAGATATGTGAAATGCTTGAGGTTCTAGAATCAATGGCTTGAACATGCAAAGGATTGCATTATTTAAAACTGTTTTCCAATGGATTCGATCAAAGCATCTATAGTCATGCCATAGTAAGGGATAGTAGTCTCTATTCTAGAACACCCTTCCTTTAAAAAGAACTTCTAGCATATATATATGTATGTATACGACAAAACACAAACAACACAAATTGTGGCTATGGTATGACAACTTTCTAATACATTTTCCATGCTCAGAAAACAAGAAATTTGTTCACTTGCCCTCCTTTCAATTCTCTTAAATAATACATTTGAGTGCATGTAAACAATCAAGAAGTAAATTTATCTTAAGAAAATGTAAAGAACCTGTGACGAAGAGAAAAAGAAATCCTCTTCAAGCTGGCAAGCCATTGTTCATCTGTAAAAAGTATCACAATTGTAGCTAGGCATTCTTTCAAAAGGTTGAAAAGATAATGAAGTTGACACTCCAAAAAGAATTGAATCACCATAACCGAAATTTCCTCTGCTTTAGAGGTTGTTAAAATGGCTTTCGATCTTGCTTGACTAAAAGCAAACATAATGCTACCAGAAATAGTTTGAAGAATGATTATAACAAGTTGTGAAGTTATTTGACATGGGGAAAAGAAAAGGCTACAGATACATCAAGGTAAGGATGTTTTTATCTCAAAAAACCTAAAATTCCTAAAATCCAAAATAGAGAAAATATTGAAGAACTATAAATGGTCTTCCTGTAGAAGGGCGTAGTAGAATGCATTTTTTTGTGAAATAGAAAAAGTAATGACTAGGTGAGGGTGAAACAATAATATTTCGTTAGTTTTCTGGTTTAAATAATAGGGGAGCAATAGCTTGCATCCCCAATATTTTTGGGTTCTCATCTATGTTACCAGAAATGAGAAATAGAAATCGCAATGGCAAAGCAACGTGACAAGAAACAGGATATTTAAAGGTTGTGTATAAGAAACAGATTTTTACATATATATTTTCAATTAGATACATTATATAGATTCCAAACCAATTTGAAACTTTTCCTATATAGATTCCCCATCAGCAAAATTTTTGTGATTTTATTCATATGTTATGATGGTTGCCTCCCTCATTGTGATTATGCTCCTCTTTGATTTTACCTTGGGTTTTCCATACACTATTTCAAAGTTCCCATTTTGATAGAAGCTGGAAGATGTTCGCATAGGTTGATTTTCCAATTTCATTTGCTCAAAAGTTTCTAAAATGGTAAAACCTTCTTTTCAACTCTTCAAATGATGAAAACTATATTTAGATTTCTTTTCCCTTCCTTGGAATTTTTCTAGTATCTATTAATACCAGATCCAAAATACAAGAACTATTAGAAACTGCAAAAAAGTCTTGTAAAATTCAAAGCTCTGATTTAGCTATCAATTCGGTATGCCTAAATCTGTTGTAAATGGATACTGCCAAAGAGTCATATTTTAGGGGGGGAATTTATCTTATAAGTTGTTTTTTATCATATCACAGACCTATCAGCCTAAATTGCTAGAGGTATGGAGTAGACCTGATGCAAATCTAATGGTCACTTATATTCACAAATGTGAAATTGAAAGATGAGTAGGTAGGGAATTACTTAGAAGTTTCAAATTCTTCTAAAGATAAGTCATTCCTCAATTTTAGCCTTGTGAATCGTCCTCTAGTCTTACCTACTCTTATTAAAGGCTAGGGAGATTCTTTGCACAACTAAGGAGTAACTTCCAAAGCCTAATGAGGGTTTATGATCTTTTGGGTGATTCTTGTTTGTATTTCTTCCAAATCACCAACTGCCTCCTATCCCAATCCCTCACCCCTCACTATAGGGAAAGAAAAAGTCCAATCTTTGATCAAAATAGCCAAGATAAACAATGAAAAGAAATAGGGCCAAAAGTATGAATTCAATGTCATTGACGGTCTCCTAATACAAAGGAGTCTTTGGATAAACCAATAAGATTAGGTGCAAACCAGTTAACCTTTAATTGAGGATATAAAAAAGCTCAACCATTAAATCTCAGTTGAACATTTCATTGAAGTTAGATCCTAGATGTAGATAAAGGAAAAAAACCTTGTTTGTTTAACATCCAAGCATTTCATGGTGACCTAGAATTTATTCATATGTATGTAACAAGGAATATACTAGAGGTAAACCAATGATTTCATTTTCCTAGATGTGACCGTTGAATTTGCTTACTGTACAAAAAATAGGGAGGCTATAAAGATCTGTTATGTTTCCCTCATAAATTTTGTGAAGAGGATTGTATATAATATTTGAGAAGAAAAGAAAAGAGGATTAGAAAACATGGTAGCATAAAATGTTCAAGAGGATAAATAGCATGTGTTGTACAATTAGTCAAAAGAGTCTATAAAACTAGACTATAAAACAGTTCTATTATGGGTTGCTTGGAAGTGTAAACGTTTGAGCTATTATGTTGCATATACTTGAGCAGATATCCCTAATAACCAATTTTATTCCTTTGTAATTTTCCAACTTGCATTTTATCTCATTCTTTTTTAATTTTACTGCAATAACTTGTATGTAGCTTTCTGGTTCATGATCTGACTTTTGAGATATTTTGAATATATTATATAAATCATACATATTTACTTAGTACATTGTGTTGTTATGCATTTTTCTTCCAAACATCAAATGTTTTTTCAATAGTCTATGCTGGTTCCATTTGCTACTTCATTTTTCAAATTGACTCTGAGTTTTTGGAAGCAATAGCATTGAGGTATATCTAGAAAATAAACTTCTATAATATTTTCTTTTATACTTTTGATGAGTTGAACATGATAGCAACTTGTGCACAATTTCTGGTAGTTTGAACTGGATGGATGACTTCCTTTAGCTCGCTCAAGGAAAGTTATACTTTGGTACTTGTAGATATGGACTGATGCCTTTTTTGGTTAGAAATATAATGCAACACATAATTAGTATCAGTTAAAATTAAGGCATGCCACTGCATTGAGTAGCTTGTGAATGCAAATATGCCATTATAGTAAAAGCATATCGTAAATTAAGGGAGTCACATGGATCACAACCACCAGCTCAAGAGAGAGAGCCTTGAAGAAAAATACATTGTAACTATTTTCATGATTTGGAATGTACAATGATACTATTTTCAGAAACAATCTATCACATAGATCCAACCTTCTATCCATAGTTTACTATTGCCCACAAATATACTATGTACAATACTATGTAAAAAGTGTTGCCTCCATTATCTCATACAGCACCATGTAAAAAGTGTTACCTCCATTGTCTCATAAACAAAGATATTTGTAATTTTTTTCATATGCTTGTAATTTGTACAAAAGACCATTGTCTATAGATATTTGCAATTTGTTTTCATATACTTTAAAAAAATGGTTTCACTGTGGAACATATGCCAAATGAAATCTTTAGATATCAATAGCTGCAAACATTTCTAGATTTAGCAGCAAACAAAGGCTCAACAATGCCCAACAAATTATAAAAACTATAGGCGTATTCCTTGTAGATCCCCTGGCTGCAAGCGCTAGTATTTGTAGTTCTTAAATTCTACTTTAAGTTAGAGTATGAATCATTCTGGTAAGGAAACAGTTTGATCTTTGTGGGTTGTGGAAGTGTATTTTTTGTTTGACAATTACTATAGCAAAGAAATACCAAATGGAGGAGTTGCATGCACGAGTGACTGCATTGGAAAGTAATATGAAATATGTGTCAAAAAAATCAACAATAGTTGGTCCAACAACAAGAATACATGACAAAGAAACAAATAAATATTATTAAAAATGGTACAAGAACAATATTTTGTCCATGATGTGGTGAAAGCTCTTTCCAATAAATAAGAGCATTGGAGATGAATAAGATATAAAAAGTGAAGATTTCTTGAAAGAGCCATTTGAAGATTTAAAAGGGAAAAAATAAACCAATAAAAACTATAGATGGGTAAATTAATGCTGAAATATTGGAACCATGGATTAAAGAAATGGAAGTATGTTTTTCTGTGCATAAAGTTGATGGGGCACAAAAAATATCTTGTTCTTGCCTTAAAATCAAATGTCACTCTCTTGTATGGTGGTATAATTACATAATTAAATGTGAAAAGAGGAATATTAAATAAATGTACTATAGACAAACAAATAGGCAATGCGTGTAGAATTGTACTATAGAGTTTGAAGGCAAGCCATGTTGTATGGCATGGATTTGGATGAGAAGGGAATGCTCAAAAAGTATCTTAGAGGGCTTCATACCCACATTTAAGGGAGGGTGGTTACCATGAAGCCAAAGAACTTGGATAAAGCACATTCCCAAGCATATTATGTGGATGAAGAGAATAAGAGAGGTGAAGAAAAGTCTTCCAAGCAAAAGAACAAATATTTCTAAGATAAATGGAAGATAAAAAATGATAACTTGTTGTACAAAAAAATAAAGATACAAAGAATCATTGTAGTCTTTGCAAAATTGTTGTTTACGGAAATTACTGAATCTAAAGCTGAAACCTCTTGAGAAAAGAAAATATCTTAGTCCTCTAGCAATGGAGTTATATATTGAATGAAATTACCAACTTCCTTTGCCATCAAATTTTCTATCTCTAGTTATTCAGTAGATACTACTTGAACAACTTGAATGATCTGGTCTTGACCTTCATCTATTCAGTTTTGTACAACTAGAAGCAAAAATAGTAAATAATTATCTTATTATTATTCATAAAAAAATATATTTTTCATTCTAAACCTTTAGATATTTAACAATAGCTTATATGGTTTTAACTCATTGATTGGTTTGTGGGAGCAAATAATTTTGATTTGTGGGAGCAGAGAATTTGGCAATAGGGTGAAATTTTGGTCAACTTTCCAAAACAAGGGGTGTCCAAGCTAAGAGACTATTTTCAAGATATGTCTGTTGGGTATGCAGGTATGAAGTTAGATCTCCCAAACAAGCCAAAAACACAAACAATATTTTGTTGAATTAATTTTTCAAGTTAGCTGAAAAAGTATGAAGCATCATGTTTGTTATATATCTATATATCCTTGTTGGGGTGGCAGAGTTGTAACACAATTTTTTAATATTTTGTGCTACTTGCGAAATGTAGGGAAGCAACAAGGGATTACCATTAATAATATGGTAAGGAGTTCAAAAATTATAGAACCAATTATGTTTCTTTTATTTACATTTGGTAGGAAACATTACTCTGAAATTTTTCTAGCACCATGTCATAGAGCCAAAATATTATCTAATGGTGGAACTTATCCCAAACATCAATATTAAGTTTGTCAATTTCACTTCCACCATAAGGTATGCAGGCCATTAGGGAATACATCAAACACAAATATCATAAAACTCATGTGATTGTGTACAAAAATGGCGAGTACATTTCTCTCAACAATCCTTTGGTAGAAGAAACTCCTAGGTAAACATGGTCGTCAAATAATTTGTAAGATTATACTCTTATGAGGATCATGAAACAACTTGATTGGTAAGCATGGTCGTTAAATAATTTGTAAGATTATAATTTTAAAGTTTAAGAAAAGAAAATTTGAAGATCCTTGGAATTTAGCTACACTTTTATGAGAGTTATGAAGTAGCAGCTTGATGAATTCTTCTTGGTCCAATTTTTTTCAAAGAGAAACTTTTGAACGCATCCACTTGTGTTGGGAATTGCAGTACAAAAAATGTAATGTGGGGATATGAGGCTTTTCTTCTCTTCAAAGTTGACTTGAATAACTCATTTGAAAGTTAGGTTGGTGGGGGAAGGGAAAAAATTGCTACCATAGAAAAACCAATTAACTAAGACTTATTGATATCATGAATCCTTGATAGCTTAGAATAATTTGAAAAAAATTGAGGCTGCACAAGCTATGGGATATGATTAGAAGATTGGTGCTGTTATGGCAGCAATCTGTTCACTCCACCCACTAACTCAGTTAGCCAGAATAAAAGCGATTCAAGCCAGCCTTGAAGAGAAGAAGACAGCCCACATCCCCTTTTGTCACATACCAGCATAATAAAACTATTTCCAATGAAGCCCATAGCCCTTACAGATATTGCCTCTCTCTTATTGTATTCCTTCTAGTATTACGCGAATAACACAAAACAATGTTAGCCATACAATATTAGAGTCTAGAACATTTCCACACTAATGAAATAGACCGCTTCAAATCTAAGGATAGCATTAGTTGTCTAACCAGTTAGCTTTCATTAGAGAGGATAGGATTATGCTTTCTTATGTCATCACTTGCGCAATCATGTAGATGGAATCTTTGTGATAGAAAAGTCACTCTTCAAATATTTGAATAGCTTACAACAACACTAATTATATATGTTTATTTAAATTTTTATTTTTAGAAGTGAAAAGTGTATATTTAGCATTTTTTTTATCATTTTGGATTTGTTTTACTTTTGTTCCTTATATAATGGCATCAGGAAAATTCACCGTGAGAAAATTCACTACCAACAATTCACTGCAGGAAAATTCATAGCCATGTCAAATTCACCTCAAGGAAAATTGACCACAAGCAATTCACTGCCATGGAAAATTAATTGCAGACTTTTAATGCGATGAATTTTCCATGATGGTGAATTGCTAGTGGTGAATTTGTCATTCTGATTGTGAATTGTTGGCGGTGAATTTTCCTAAAGCCATATATAATATTGTCTAGTGTTCATTTTCTCCATTTTTGTGTAAGATTTGGTATTTAGCTTATACTTGACCTCAATTTGAATTGAACCTAAGACCCTAATGGTTTTGGCCACTCTTTAATCTTCTTATTCTTAATTGTAGGTTGAGATCATTTGAATAATCCTTGTTCTAGATCAAGATTGTTAATCCATCCTTGATCTTGGATTGGTATTGTTAGGGTAGCCTTGGCTATCATTCTCCAAACCTAAATAGTAAAATTAACTATAGGCCCAAGCTAACCTCAAACTAGCTTATTATTGTCAATTAGAAAATATCATTTTGATCAACATCTAGAGTAATCATTGCATCATGAGTATGAGATTATGATTAGTCAACATGTATTTTTTTTAGTTTTGTTCTTTTATACTATGAACCTTAATAGAGGGTGTTGGAAATTAAGGTTTACAGTAGTAATCAAGTCACCTTAGTGACTTACCAATGTTAGGTTTTTGTTAGTTTTTGGGTGTTTACTCTCTATAGGAAAGTTTGAGAACTTATATAGGAATATAATGTTGTATACACATTTGTATATTACTTTGTAATAGACCTTAAATAAAATAATACAATTATTATCATTTAATGTCTTGTATTTGTCATACTATAATTGTTTAACATGTTCTTACATTTTGCTCTTTTGTTTCTAAATTCTAAGATACTTCACTTCAAAGTTGTACCAAAAAAAATATTTAAACCTATTCAAACCATAAGAAACTAGTGATTTGTTCAAAAATGGCTCCAAAGCTAAATGTATAAAAGTGAGTTATAAATATTGTCTTTATGCTTGTGTTAAGCAGATCCATCTACTTCTTTTATAAGAGTTTCTATTTAATAAAGCTGGAAAAAGAAATTTAAAACAAGCATGCTACAGTCAAATTAGATATTCCAACTGTTACAAATTGGATCATATTAAATATAATGATATATTCACCTAATTTGATATTTTGTTGAAAATATATTTTAATGAGGAAAGATATTCAACCATTTTTTAATCTGATGCTTGCACTATATTTTTAAGGATAAGTAAGTATTAAATAAATTTGAAAATAAGTGTATGTTTTTTTTTATCATAAACTACAACATAACATTTTTAATGAATTTTGGATAACTAATGTTAACTATGCGCTATTTACTGAAAAAGTACTATAAACTACAGTGTTTTCAGCAGTTTGGATACTTTGATATCATAGGCAATTAAGTGTAAGTAATCTTTGATGAATTATAACTAGATGGACAAGGCCTCTATTATAACGGATGCAATTAAGTATATTAAAGACTTGCAAAAGTGGGCCAGAGACATTGAGGCTAAGATTGCTTCCTTTCAGTCTGCCAAGAATGAATACTCTTTCACTTCTTCTCTGACATCTGCGACTGCTGAGGTGGATAATAACAATTACCAATAACACAGGTGAATGCATAGGTGAATGTAAAGATAGAGATACCAGGAATTCAAAAGGTTATGGGTTTTTCATCTACCAGGTGAGCCTTTATGCTGATATTTTTGTAAGTTCTTAACAAATTTTATTTGAAATGGAATTTTCAGTACTCTGACACAAGCATCATTATTTCTTGTCATATTTAAGATGCTAATTACTTTTATCAAAAATATTAGGATCTAGCTATGACAGACATTGCATGTGCTTCCCTAAATTGGAAGATAAAACTTTGATTGTTCACTGTGTTACAACCAGGTATAGATATGCATGAGGCTATAATACAATTGAATCTATATTATTTGTTTTTAATCTATATTGTCGACAATCTAATTGAGGCCATCTTATTTCCTTCTCATAGCAGTGGTCAACCAAAACTAGACCAAGAGAATGTCTTATCTCATGCTCAACAACACATAGTTTTACAAGTAAGACTGGGGAATCATCTTTATAGTGAGAAAATAGATTTGTATTCCTTTTCTTTTGTGATTCTATGCTTCTTATTCATGTATGGTAAGAAAAGCATTCTTTTGGTATATCCGTAGAAGCTTGTACTTCAAGTTGGGGCTTTTGGACCTCTACAAATACCTACAAAATTTGTATGCATGACACAGGTATGACTTGGATTTCCTTTAGCTATGGTATGTGAAATGGCCACATTGGTATTCTATTGTTGTGTACCATCTTTTAACTTTGTAAATGAAACTGCATGTTTCATTTGTGTAACATAGGACACAAGACAAGCACAGGACAAGCACCAACCTACTGTGTTCAACACATTTCTCAGTTTTCTTTGAGAAAGAAAGATTACTTGAAAATGGTAGTAAGAACATCCCTTAGCTATTTCCATCAGTAGAGACCTAAGTCATAGGGTTCACTGAATTTAATCCACAAAGTTTGAAATTTAGAGAACTTAGAAAAACCTTAAAAAATTGTTTCAGTCCACATGCATTCATCTTGATTGTCCAAACTTTACAATCTCTTATCACTATTATTGAAACTTTTGTAATGTGACTATCATCCGCTATCTCTTGATCACTAGCCTCATTATGCTTGATTTCCTGTGTGTAGTCTCCCCAGATTTGTCTTCATTGCATAGTGAACTATTATTCTTGCTTATACCATCTATAAATCTGCCTCATATGCTTTCAATCTCTTATATGTTGTCTCTTTCAATAGGTTGTCTTCCTCAATGACTGTTAAGACTGTCACTTGTTTGATGATTTATTTTTTATGTATCTATAAATGATGACTTGTGGCTATGAAGGTGGGATATAGTCTTAAAAGGGCATTAGGTCTCCAAGGTGTTTTCCATCACAGAATCAAAGTGTCTAGAAACTATTTTGTGAAAGCTATCTAAGGTGACTCAAAGGTTAGAAGTAGTCTTAAAGGTAGGGTTACTATTGTTGATGTTTGAGCAAGGTGGTTCCTATGTTGTCATAACAGTATAGTAAAATACCCCTCAATCTATGCACATTCCACTTCATATCAATTTTAAAGGACCGTCCCTTCACACACAGTCCATTAATGAATGTCATAAACTTACTCATTTATAACTAATCTTTTGCATTTATGACTAATTTGTGAAGCCTAAAAATTTCCCTTGCATTTAGTTGACTTTCCTTTCAACCACATTCTGTCAAATAGCTCTTCAATAGAAAGTTGTTCCAAAACATTTAGAGAAAGTACAATTCAATTACTTACATATGCACTTGCATTAGGTCCTATTATCATATTTGAAGAACAGGGACATTACTTTGCCTCATATTGAAGCCAAAATCAATAACTTTTTTGGCATGAAAGGTGACTGTGAACTTTGATATGTTGCCTCTTAATAGATTCATGGTGAGTGTTCATTTCTAGAAACACATACTCTAACAAATGACCCAACTCATGAGAATATTGATGTATGCTATCTAAATCTTTGCTTATAGACTATTGTAATCTTCAAAAATTCATATGCCCTTCTTGTAAGGTGATACACTTTTAGGGTCTTCATGTTGCTTGAGGTGAACCATTATTGCTTTGCTTGAAGTCTACCCCTAAACCCTTTCCTTCATTAGTTGGCAATGCCCATTTGTCTCTCAGCTCCTCTCAACCTAATGAATAATTTTTTGCATAATCCAAAAAACACGAAATTCAATTCAAAGAACCTTGGCTGATGTCATTTTTTCAAAGAGATTAGGAAATAGGACATAACAATCATGCTTTAATGTTTAAGAAACATCAAAGACAACACTGACCTATAGCTTATACCTATATGCTTCAAATGAGGCCATGCTCTACAATGACCACAGGAAAACACACTTAAAAATAATGGCAATCATATATTGGCTATATCCATAAATAACCAAATTCAATTTTTCTTTACCAGTTAAAGTCAAAAATTTGTGATAAGCAATGGATTTGGATTTATCCTCTCAATCAAGCACCAAAGCCAAAAAATGTTTACATTAAGAAAAGAATAAAACTAAGGATATCATGAAATCCAAGCTATCATGAGGTCTACATAATCCATAGAAAAGCATTTGTGGATTCCATAAATATTTAACAGAAGCATGCAAGTACTGAAGGCATTACAAAAATCTGCCTTACCAGTCACATTCCATTGCATAGCCTTTCTTTAGAAAAACTTTAGGGGCAATATAATCTGGCATACCAATGGTAGAATAAGCCTGAAAAGCAAGATAACCTCATTAATGCCATTCTTAGACAGTGAATCAAATAGATATATGAATGTTAACAAAAAAACATAGCAAGGGCCAGAAAATACAAATAAATGCAAAAAGTATCAAAATTTTGAAATTCAAACAGATGTATTGAAAAGAAATCTACTCTCTCTCTCTCTCCATCTCTCTCTCTCTCTCAAAGTATCAAAATTTTGAAATTCAAATATATGTATTTAAAAGAAATCTACTCTCTCTCTCTCCCTCTCTCTCTCAAAAAGTATCAAAATTTTGAAATTCAAATAGATGTATTGAAAAGAAATCTATTCTCTCTCTCTCTTTCTCTCTCTCCCCCCCATGCATCCTCCCTCTCTCTCTCTCCCTCTCTCTCTCTCCCCCATGCATGAGGATCAACAACCCATGTTTTATAAAAAAACAAAAAGACTAAATGCTCTCTCTCTCTCTCTCTCTCTCTCTCTCTCTACCATGCATGAGGATCAACAACCAATGTTTTATAAAAAACAAAAAGACTAAATGCTCTCTCTCTCTCTCTAGTAAAAGACTAATTGCTGATGTGTATGCACAAGCAGGCTGATGAGAATGGGTTTGTAAAAAGATCAGCTGCTAGTATGTTGAGTGGAAAGTAGCTTGCTTCTCCAAACATAGTGAGTTCTATGATGACCTCAATGAACACATTTTATCATATTTTTTGTGTTCTATGGTATTGAATATTAAATCTTACAATTTTTTATTTGTTTGAATGAGATATTGATTGAGATGCATGTAGCTGTTGTAATCTAAAGAGAAAACTATACAAGTTTATTAGTTTATGTTATTCATGCATAAAAATTTGTTGGAAGCCTTTATGCAAGTTTAGTAGGAACATGGATGAAGTGCAACTTTTGAACGTAATAAAAACTCAACATATCTTCAAAGGATTGTTATAGATCAAATATAATATAAGTTTAATGTCATGCTTTGGATTTATTTTTGGCTGCCTTGTGCATCCTTTTTTACTAATCTCCTTATGTGTGGATGGAAACCAACCCTATACCTGGTCAAATCATTTTGTCAAAATGTTAACTTCGAGCTTATAAGCTGAATTGAAATTTTGAACAAAAATTAACTATCATCCACAGGTTTTGGATAATTTTTATTTTTTTCCTAGTTTTTGACTCCTCACACCTTGGTAGAAATGTATGTTTTGTAATTTTCTCTTGTTTTCTATGTTATAAGGCAAGTTTGTAATAAGGTTACTGAATAATAGTTAATATGGAATGCTTGTTCATATTTAAATTGCTGATGCGTATGCACAAGTAGGCTTATGAGAATGGGTTTGTAAAAAGATCAGCTGCTAGTATGTTGAGTGGAAAGTAGCTTGCTTCTCCAAACACGGTGAGTTCTGTGATGACCTCAGTGAACACATTTTATCATATTTTTTGTGATCTATGGTATTGAATATTATATCTTACAATTTTTTATTTTCCTAAATGAGATATTGATTGAGTTGCATGTAGCTATTGTAATCTAAAGAGAAAACTATACAATTTTAATATTAGTTTATGTTATTCATGCATAAAAATTTGTTGGAAGCCTTTATGTAAGTTTAGTAGGAACATGGATAATGCGTTATTTGTTGGAAGCCTTTATGCAAGTTTATGTTATAATGTGTTATTTTTTTCTTTTTGCAGGAAGTATTGATAAAATCAAAGAAGGAGATAAAGTTAAGGTGTTGGATCCATTAGATGGTGATGTTGTGGGAATTGGGTGGATTCACTCCTTATTTATTGTACATGAATTCAACTTGAAAGGAACAATGGATGCAAAATGAAACATTTTAAAGGTCACAAGTAACATACCCCTTGTTTATGAAGAAAAAATAGATGGAGTTGTTCATTTGAAAGAGAAAGAGGGAATCTTCACACAATGGCCACTAAAATATTTGCAAAAAATGACATAGTTGAACATATTTATCATGTACTAGTTGCTATACATCTTGGCTCACTACTTTATGTAGTATTTTGAATATGTTGTTCATGGATCTTAATTGTCATGGTGTATTTGAAAGACTTGAAAACTCTTAGACAACTTTGACATTTTCTATTATATTTACATACATACTCTTAGACATCTTTGACATCTTATAACTTGATATATATATATATATATTGATATATATTTGCATTAAATTTTTTTATTATAGATTACCTTTATTTATCATGACGTTGAATCAATCTTTTAATTTTAGTATGTTGTAGCTTGTACACATATGTAATATTTTTATTTACTTTTATGTTTTAGTTCAAATTTAATATTATGTTAGTTTTGCATTATAAAATTTATGGTATTTAATAAATTATTTATTTCATGATTATATTTACTACCAATTAATGTAAACTAGTAAATAAAATGACTAAATTAATGACTAACTGTATGCTTAAAGTAATGATTAAATTAATGACTAAATATGACTAAATGACTAAATAACTAAATATATGACTAAAGTAATGACTAAAATAATGACTAAATATATGATTAAAGTAATGACTAAATTAATGACTAAATATATGACTAAAATAATAAATAAATATATGACTAAAGTAATGACTAAATATATGACTAAATAAATGACTACCTTGACTAAATAAATGACCAGTTAACAATAATTAATGACTAAATTAATGATTAAATATATGACTAAATTAATGACTAAATATATGACTAAATTAATGACTAAATATATGACTAAATAAATCACTACCATGACTAAATAAATGACCAGTTAATAACAATCAATGACTAAATTAACAACTAAATCAATGACTAAATTAATGATTAAATCAATGACTAAATTAATGACTAAATCAATGACCAAATTAATGACCAAATCAATGAGTATAAATCAATGACTAAAATAGTTTAGTCATAAATTTGGTTGCGTTATAAATGACCGACAATAAACTACTAATGGTCACGTGACCAAAATTAGTCATTTATATGCAATTTTTTGTAGTTTATTTAGTCATATATTGTTGTTTGTGTACTAGTGTAGAATGAAACAACTATTTTACCACTGGATTATGTGTTTGAAATCATTGTTCAAAATATCATGCATTGAAAACACTCAATTCACTAATATAAAAATAAGAAAACCAAAAAAAATTTCAAAAATGGTGACATTTTTAGTTTAGTTCATAAACTTCTTGTTCCAATGCATTCAGTTCATAGTCTGGTGCATATAGGTTATGTTCTAGCACATTCACCACATCTTTCAACACATATAGAGTTTATTTTACCACATTTACCTCATCCTTCAGCACATTAGCTCCCTATTTTAGTGCATTTAACTTGTAGTCTAGTGCATCTAAGCTTTGTTCTGGCACATTTACCTCACCTTTTAGCACATCAACAATGTATTCTAGTGCATTTAAGTGACATTCTAGCACATTCAAGATTTTTTTGGGCACATTTATCCAATCTTTTAGTGCATATACAACCTGTTTTAGCACATTCATCTAATTTTCAAACATAGAGCTAAATTGACCTTTTGTCAGAAAATTTGAATCACATTTTAGGACTCTTTCCAGAGTAGAGATCATTCCTCATTACAACATTAGTTTAAACTTGAAGAAATTAGCTTTTGCAAGTGAAATCCCTTTAACTAAACTTGGATCAAGCAACTTAAAGTTCCCAATCATCAATCTCATCTTTGATTTTTAGTTGAGTTCCATCATCATGATCTATCATCCTTCATCATTGATGTAGATAGGGTGGAGAACTCACAATCAGACCCCAAATGAATCAGACTTCAACAAGATTCAACTTTTCAAAACAATCCTTTATACAAGCCAACACTATAGCTTCAAAGTCACCAAAATAAAAAAAAGAGCATATCTTTTCAAGAAGGCTGAAAAAATACCAACACAACATCAACATAGCATCCACTCAACATTAGATACAATCCACCAATCATTCATACAAGGTTCTTTTGCAACATTGTAGAGTTTCATTGAGTGACCCTGCTTAAAAGGCTACAAAATTATCACTAATTTACAAAAAAAACTACTCTTTATACTTCTCCAATCACCATGAACTCTTGGATAGTCATTTATTATATGTAAGAACATTATATTCCATAATTTATTTATAGTTTCAAGGCCTCTTTATCACCATTCTATGAAACCCTCATTTATCATGCATTAACCTAGGGTTTTAATTAATCACCTATCTCCTCGCTTTCCAAGCTCAACCAAGACCTCAAATTACTTGTTTAAAGGTTCTATACAAATGTTTAAAAAAATATTTAAAGCAAAACAAATAAAAAATAATTGAAAATCCAATATTGTCCCATCCATCCTTGCATGAACTTTTCTTTATTTTGCACTGTGGTGACACCCTATAGTTTGAAATCTGCTTTATTTCCAATATAAACACAAAGTAATATATCCTAACCTAACTCCATGCCTCCCCACTGAGAAATAGGTAAAAAAAATAAGTGGGGATGGCTTAGAACATTAAAGAAACTCAAACGGTGCCTCACTACCCTTGTACAGGCATATCAAAAAAGATTAACAAAGAACTCCTCAAGTTAATGATTAAGACTTCAAAATGGATTTATAAACATTTTTTTCCCATGTCATACAATAAATCACAAGAATTTAGAGCATCAATCTACTTGTACGGCCTGTACAATGGAATAAAACACATAAATATAGTAAAAATAGAAGAAAAACAAATGAAATCAACAGAGAATTGTTATTTTATTCAACGAATGCTCACCACCTTTTGGTACATCAATCCTTTCTCATGCATTTCAAAGGAATTTATACATTTTCCAATTCATGACAATCTGCCCCAATTCCTACAACTACCTCCTAACCACCCTAACCCCCATTTAGCTTAAAAATAAATTATGTGCTAAATGAACCCCATTATGCAAGTTTGTTATCTAAGACACCTAGAACCACTTAGATACCTTTATGTTATCCTAAATATGACTTGTAAAATCCTATCTTGCAGTCCCATTTACATTTCAAATAGTTTACCTACATGGCAACATTAACAATACCTTGAAATAAGAGTGCATTTTGCACATTTGACCACCTTAGCCCACAAATTCCATAAATACATATAGGACAATTGGTCTATTAGACCTTATTTAAATAGAATAAACACCAAGACATTAGCATCAACCAATTATTCATTCAAATAACCAAAATTTTATGTTGTGGTATAGGTTCTCTTGCACCAATCATGAAACAAACGTTGCACATCACATTTAACCATAGTCTCATCAATAGGATCTATCATCCTATTTGACGTAGGTACTTTATTGAAACTCCCAAAACAAAGATCAAAGTATATTAAAACTCTAACAATTGCATGCCCATTTTAACAAGAGCTCAAAAATAAAAACTCGAAGAGAAGGAAATAGAAACCCAAACCATCATGGTAGAAGGAGAAGAAAATCCTTTTCATAGATTTTGCCAACCTGAAATAGATGAGATAACTAATGAGGACATTCAAAAAGCTCAACAAGACCCTAAATTTCACAAGTTCATTGAGAAAATTATAGAAAAGGGTGGAGAGAAATACTTTTTGATGCTAGAAAATCAAGGTGTAAAACTACCCAAGGACTTTGATGTAAACAAATTAAATGGAGCTCCCAAGAAAACATAAGTTTATTCATGAACCATAGATCCAATGAATGCTTTAACTCAAAAAATGCAAAATACTCAACAAAAAATCCAAGACATGCAAAGGGGAACAACCATGAGATATTTTTTGCAAGACATTTGTCGTTATCCATTTGAAAAAAATCTAAACATGATACCTTTTCCACCAAGCTGCAATCTTCCAAATATGAAAAATACAATGGAAAAATTGATCCTCAAAATCATATAAGAGAATTTTTCACAATGAGCTTGGAATTTGTACATGAAGAGACCTATCTAATGAGATTATTTCCAAGAAGTTTGGGTGGTTAATGCATGGAATGGTTTTCGAAACTCCCACCAGGTATTAGATCATTTGAGAAGTTTTTAAAAAAATTATCACCCAATATTCATACAACATTGAACATGAAATAACCATGAAAAATATTTGTAACACAAAATAGAAAAATGGTGACTCATTTCTCACATTCCTAAAAATATGGAGAAGATTATTTACTAGATATGCCTATCCTATACCTGAGAAAGAAAAGATGGAGATCTTTATTGACAATCTCAACAGTGAGATGAGTTATAGAGTCCAATTAAAGTGTCCAACCAACTTTGAAAAGATGATTGAAAATGGACTTAAGATTGAGGAAGCCTTGGTTAAAAAAGGAGTATTGAAAATATATAATGAAGGGCCAAAATCAACACACTCTTCGAATCATCACAACAAAAATGAAAAATAAAAATTATGGGCAAGAGATAAAAATGCTAGTAATGATGGTGCAACTAATACATAGAATGTAAAACCAGTCTTTAATTTCTTAGGTGCTACGCCCAAAAATAATTAAAACAAAAACCAAAACAATAGTGTGTCTAAACCAGCTCCACCACCACAATGCAAAAAATTTACACCTTTGGGATAGTCACTAGAATCAACATTAAAAGAACTATTGCAAACAAACTCATAACATTACCAAAGGCACAATATTTTTAACGGAGAGTTAAACCATCATGGTGGAATGATACATATTATTGTGATTTTCATAGAAACAAAGGTCATAAAACAAATGATTGTATGGAGCTAAAAAATTTGGTGCAAGAATTGATAGACAAACATGAAATATCGATAGAAGGACTTTAAAACAATGTTGATCATAGAGAATTAAAAAAATTTCTACCCAAATATGAAAAAGGGAAATCCTCTTCAACAAACACCAAAGGGAAAAATGTGAATTATGCTTTTGATACTACAATCCTTCACATTGTTGAAGCTAATAATTAAGTTAATGACATCAAAATCAAGCATAAAAAAGACATTTCTACAGTTGATAATCAAATCAATGTCATCAAAATCAACAATAAACAAGAAAACTTGCTAGTAAATGTTACCACAAGAGCACAGTCCAAGTTTGTATTGAAAGGAAATACATCTAAAAAACCTATTGCCCCTTCAAATCAATACAATATCATAGACCAATTGCAAAAGATCCTAGTGAGATATCCATACTGGAGCTTCTTAAAGTTTCACTAGCTCATAAGGAAATTCTGGAAAATGCTTTGGTGGACACCATAGTACCAACTAATTTGGAAGTTTGTCAATTCCAGGCCATGGTGGGAAATTTCACTCCACCCCATTGTTTATCATTCTTAGAAAATAATGATGCATCCCTCACTCATCCAAAAAACATGCCACTCCATATTGAGGTTTTATTCCATAAAAATAAGGTCAAACACATTTTAATAGATGGAGGGGATGCTCTAAATATCTACACCTTAATGAAAGTATTTGTGCCTTGGGATTTTCAGAAAATGCAATAGATTCTAGAAGAAATATCATCATAAAAGCTTATTATGATGAAGAAAAATCCTCCTAAGGACTGATAGTACTACTAATTCAAGTGGGACCAATTCAAAAGGATATAATCTACCAAGTTTTAGACAAATATTTGACATACAACATACTCTTGGGTCAACCTTGGATCCATGAAATGCAAGCAGTGCCATTAACATACCATCAATGCTTGAAATTACCTTTCAATGGACAAGACATTACAATTTTATTATATTTTAATCATCCCCAACACTCTCAAAACAGTCCAAGATGTTTTTATACCACACAACAGAGAAGCTCATACTTCTATTTCATCAATTAATGAAGGACAACTCAATTCTTTCTCAAATCAGTTTTAGAAAAAGATTCAGTTGAATGATAAAGGCATTAGTGATTCTATTTCCTCAAGTAATGAAGGCCAACTAAATTATTTTTCAAAATAGTTTGAGAAAATTTTCTAGTTGAATGATAAAGGAATGGGTGAGTATTCTTTTAAGCAGTCCTTATGTTTCTCATATCTGCTAGGTCTTCTCCAAAATCTTATGGACAGTCATCAACATCTAGACAATAATCTTCACAACCCATCATGATCTTTGATGGCAAATTTTTAAAATAAGGTACTCTAGTTGATGAATCTAAGGACAAAGATATTCTAAATTGGCTTTACAAAGATGCATAAGCATCCCAAACAACAACTTCCAATATACCAATAGAGAAATATGGTAAAGGATTCACAATCTTAGAAAAGATGGGATATGAAGGAAAAGGTCCTATTGGAAAATGGAAAGAAGCCATTGTGGAACCAATTCATCCTATCACAATCAATACAAAAGATAAGAAAGGGTTGGGATACAAAGAAGTGACAAAACAAGAAGCCACTCAGTAGATTTGTGAGCAAATCCTCCAATTGCAAGCTAGTTTTGAAATAGACTTAAATTAATATGAATGGGATTCCCTATGTAAATAATATTGTGAATACAAAGAATTTGATTTGATAAAGAGGTATGCACCCATACATATGGAGGGACAAAGTTTAGGGTCTAGACCACTTGAATTTGGATCACTACATATCGATGACTCTAGTGGAGATGAACAAACATCAAGCGAGATAGATCATTCAAAGGAGAGTAACATTATAGAAATTAACATTGCTATCAAACACCTCAAAAGTGTTTCCATCATGACCTTAACCACCTCTAATCTTGACCAATCCAATGATTCCTTACCTTTGATACATCTTGAACTCATTGACTGGGAACAAACTGAGCCTCTTGATATCCCTATCTTTTCAGATGATGATTCCATTGTCAACTTCCTTTATTCTAAAAATATAGATACAAGTTCCACCACTGAATTTCATAATAAAGCTTCCAATTAGGGAAGTGCCAAATCTCTTAGCTTCAAAATAAAAAATACAAAAAATTGATCTAATGGTGAAAACCATGCAATGGTTGTATTAGATCATGAAAAAGTAAAAAGAAAAAGTGTATCCAATGTTGAAAACCTCTATAAGGCACTGAAGGATGAGAGATTTGGTCCACTCTTCTTGATAATTATCAAGAAATATCTTTATTATTGGTTGAGCCTATGCAATCCATAAAAATTGGTATTGTAGAAACAACAAAGACCATACATCTAGTGGCATCAATGACAAATCAAGAAAAGACAAATTTCACTAAATTCTTTAAAGAAAGACAAATCAACTTTTCTTGGTCCTATGTTGACATGCTAGGAATAGATCTGGATCTAATAATGCATCATTTATCCATAACACTTGGAGTGAAACCAGTAAAGTAGAAATTGAGAAAAATGCATCCACACATTGCCCTACTAGTGAAAGTAGAATTAAAAAATTACTAGATGTTTTTGGATTTAACAACATAACATGATATGCTATCACTCATGAATGGTTTTTTAGGCTATAATAGGATAAAAATTGCACTAAAAGATCAAGAAAAATCAACTTTCACATGCCCATGGGATATATTTTGTTGGAATTTCATGCATTTTGGATTAAAGAATGTGGGAGCCACCTATCAATGTGCAATGACAACATTCTTTCATGAAATGATGCACACATTCATGGAGGAATATGTGGATGACCTGTTAGGAAAATTATTCACCAAGGAAGGACATCTAGAAATCTTAGATAAAATATTTACTCGATTGGAAAAGTTTAATGTGCGATTAAATCCAAAGAAATGTGTATTTGGAGTAACATCAACAAAAATTTTAGGATACATAGTCTTAGCTAAAGGCATTGAAGTAGATCCAACAAAATTTCAAGAAATCATGGAAATTTCATCTCCTAAGAACATTAGCCAGCTAAGATCTCTACAAGGAATATTCCAATCCATAATAAGGTTCATCATGCAACTGGTAGAAAAAAGTCATCCTTTTACTCATTTGTTACACAAGAATGTACCTTTTAGATGGGATGAAAGTTGTGAAGTTGTTTTTAATCAATTGAAACAATATTTGATGAATCCACCTATATTGGTATCACCAATAGAGGGGAAACCACTTCTACTCTATATAGAAACTACTGAGGTATCTTTGGGAGCTTTTCTAGCACAAGAATACTTTATAGGAAAAGAAAGGGCCATCTACTACAGCGATAGAAAAATGAATGGCTACAAAATTAACTATACATTGATTGAAAAAGATTGTTTGGTAGTAGTTTTTTCTACTCAACAATTGTGACACTATATGTTAACACATACCAGCAAACTAATAGCCAAAATCAATCCATTAAAATATCTACTCAGCAAAGCCACTCTAATAGGAAGATTAGAAAAGTGGGTGATGATATTGAGTGAATTTGAAATTCAATATGTGGATAGAAGAGCAATCAAGGGACAAGTAATAGCAGATCAGCTAGCTATTAAATCACCATTGTAAGATGACCATCCTATGAACATTGAATTTCTAGATGCAGATGTCCTCACAATGACAATGTAACATTGGATATTATACTTTGATGGGTCTTACACTCAACATGGATTGGGTGCTAGAATCTTATTTGTTACTCCTCAAGGACACACTATCCCAAAATATTATAGGTTGGTGTTCCCTTGCACAAATAACATGGTTGAATATGAAGCACTAATCATTGGTATCAAGGTAGTAGTGGAATGGAAAATCATTGAATTATGTATAGGTTTATGGAGATTCTCAATTAGTCATTAATTAGCTTAATGATGTCTATCAAAAAAAAGATAACAAGATGATTCCATACAAGAGAATGGTAGATGAATTCAATAAATATTTTGCTGAGATCAAGTTTGAAAAAATTCCAAGAGTAGACAAAAAAGTTGCAGATGCCATGGAAACCATTGTTTCTCGTCTAAAAATATCAGAAAAATGAAGTCATTAAGAATTCATGGTGGAACAATTGTTTAATCATGCCCATGAAAATCTTGAATCCCAAGTCATGTACCATCTAGTTTAGGCTGATTCTTCAATCTATGGGAAGATTTATACCTATTTGAGAGACAATACCCTTCCATCTGATCTATCTTGGAACCAAAAATACAACTTTATCCATCAAGCAGCCCAACACATCTTTATAGTTGATTGTGAATGGTGATCGTAGACTTGCACAAACATAAACAAACAACACAATATTAGTCAAATATGCAAATCTAAATCAACATTCCCATGCAATTAATTTGAAAGGAAATGAACAATAAAACAAGAGATAAACCAAATGAAAATTATGTAATCTTGCTCAAAACAAACAAACTCTCAATACCATGGGGGAATTGGTGCTATTTTGATGTGGAAAATAGCCCTGATAGCTATTACATGTTATTAGTTTATCATTTTCTTTCCTTTCATTATTTCATTAAGGGTTTGATTACCAAAAGTGGGGTTTGACCAAGGAAAATCCCTATTTTCTAACATTCAACCATTTTTCCTCTATTGCATATGTGTTTGTAGACCTAGGTATGCATATTTAACAATATTTTTAGTGTTGAATATTTGTTTATGAGTCAACTAGGTGCTTCAAGTCAACTCAAGTATATTTCAAGCTTGGAGAAGGTTTTCTATCCATTTCCTGCAGAATTGACTTCAACAACCCGACATTCAATAACTTCCAGAGTTGTCTCCTGATTTTTTAGAAATTTGGGAGAGGACAGATTTTCCACCAGTGGTGAATGAGTCCCACCTTAGGACTAAAAATCTTAATTTTGTCAGATTCTGGATCCCGACAGATAAAAACTTGTTTCTGACACTTTTTCACGAAGAGGAGGACTAATTCGCCACCCTGGGCGAATGAGTCCCATTGTGAAAAATTAGTAATTTCAACTAGCATCCACAACATTCTAGATTCATCCAACACTACGCAAGTGCAGTCAAATTCATCTTATTTCTTTCTATTTTGCATAATTTCTTCATTTAGTTCATTTCTTGCATATCAGAGTGTGTTCTAAAACATAGCTTAAGTCTCACTTTCACATTCATATTTAATCATTTAGATCATTCAATTCCATTTAGTTTACTTCATTGAGATTATACAATATTGCACACAACATAATTTGAATCATTTTTTTTGCATTTTTTGCTGTACCTCTCTCCTTTTAGGTGAAAAACACTAGAAGAGTTAGAGAAGTCCTAGAGATCCAAAAATAAACAATTCAATTATCATGAGTCAATGTTGATGGGCTCTAGGGTTGACCATTCCCTACAACTAATGACACTAGCATGCTGACATGGTAGGGTTAGATGATGTGGACCAATCAGGGTTCGACACATGGTGTCCATACACTGATTTCAGTAGTACAATAGATGATGTGGCAGGTTGAGTCAGTAGGACATGTGGTAGTCTTAGTCATTACATGTGATGGCATCAATATGGTGATGTGTTTGTGATAGCAAATCAAAATGTGCCATGTGGCACATTGGTTGGGTGCCACGTGGCACTTATTTCTCTCTCCTTCATAGTTGCAAGTTTGTTTTATTCACCAAAAGAATAATGGGGGTTAAACACGTGACCCGCACAGTGCAAGCCACCAAAATTACCATTACACCATGTCGCACTCCTCTATTATACTATTATTACTAGATTTTTTTTATATTTGAAATTTCTACAATGACTTTTTAAAAAAGGCAGTGGCAAGGTTTGAACTCCAACCGCTCAGCCTATCAAAATGTAGGGTGGTCGCTATGTCATTTAGCATTTCAAGGTTATCTATGGGGGTGGTTTAATGTGTCAAAAAAATAGCCCAAGTTCTTAACAAAATAACCTATAAATGGTTATTAGTTCATATTTTAAAATAAGATGAAAACTTAAACAACCTAAACCCAAATAGCCCGAATCCATGGGTAACAAATTAAGGGGGTGAAAACAAATTTTTTTTTTTTTATTTAAGGGGTTATGGTTTTGTAATTAAGGTAGATTGGTTAAAATAACACCTTAAAGGGGGAAAATTACAAATTTGGTGGTTTTAGCCCAAATGGGAAAATTTCAAATATAAAAGGGGGTGTTGAGGCATTCTATCATCTAAATTATGGAATTCATCCTTTGGACCAGAATTTTCTAATTCATCCAATCATCCAAGTAAGGGGTATTTTTGTAGGAGGATTTGGAAGAATATTTGTAGGATTAGCTCATGTCTTGAAGCTTTGTAGGATTTTTGAGAGAGCTATGTAGCTTGCATTGTAATGAGTTCATCCTTCTGATGTCTAGAGTAAGGTCTTTATTGTGAAATTCCTTCTTGAATCCTTGTTTAAAGAGAAGGTAGTTCTTTCTGGAAGCATTGGTGAGAAGGTCCCAGCATCTTGCATAAGAAGGAATAAAAAATTATTTTTCAAACGGATCTGGAGACATAGCCAGAGTTTGGTGAGCTCTATTATCAACTCTTTCTTGTCATATGGTTTTTTAGCTTCTATTGTTTTCATGTGTTTTCATGGTTGATTATGGTTCTTTATTCTGCACTTGAATTAAGTTAAATTGGTTGTCAACTAATCAGTGAGATAAATAGATTGATGGATTGAATTTTCATATTGGATTCAAACCATTAATTAAAGATCTTGGAAAATTTTTGGAATTAAGTAAGTTAAGTAATTTAATTTGAATCTAATAAATGAAGAACTTAGTTGAGTAAGCACACTTTGGAGGTATTTAGATCATTGTGCTAGCTCTTCTAATTTTTCAATACTTTTCTTCCTAAGCCTTTCAAGATCATTTTGATCTATGTCCATAATTTTTGTCACCCTTTTCTTTGTTTTGAGTTATTTATTGAATAATGTGGCCAATGTGGCCTTATTCTCCTTAAACAGTGGAGCACTTATCTTCTCTAATGCATAGGCCTTTAATTTTTCCTCTTGTTTTATTTCTTCCTATCTCCTTTCAATCAAGGCATTCCACAACTTCAAAGGAAGTTGTTTCTCTATATTTATCATATCAACTTCAAGAATAATGATATATTTTACTATGGCTTCTACTATGGTGACCTTATCCACCTCATCATCCTGATTATAAAAAGATATATTTTCTTCTAACATATCATTTTATACAATGTCTTTAAAGAGTGCATCAAATTTAATTATACTATGTGATCTTATCAAATTCTTTTTCTTTTTCTTTTTTTTCTTCCAATGTCCTCCTTTTCCTTCCTTCTCCTTTCTTTTCCCGCAAATGAACAATAAATAATTTCTTATATTTTTCTACTTCCTCCTCACTGTCTGTGTCGATGATATTAAACTTCTTCCTTTTTGTACCTACTTCACTTTGTGAAGCTTCACCTTTTCTATTTTGGATCAGCTATGGTCCTTGTTCTTCCTCTTCACCTTCAACATTGACACCTAAATAATGATATCTACTAGCCTTTATCTTGACACTTCTTCTCACATAGCCAGTTGGATGTGGTGTTGGAGTATCTTTTTCCTTCTTAGGCCTCTTGGATTTTTTTCCAAAGAGTATTTTTCCTTCACCCGAGCATTGGTTTTCTTTCTAAGAAAACTAGTCTCCTTCTTCTTAGCTCCACTTGGTGAGGGAGTAGTCCTAGTCAACTTCTAAGAACGTGCAAGAATGGTAGTTTCTCTACTAGATCTCCTCACACTTGATGAGCTTCCCAAATCTCCAACCATTTCTCTTACTTGTTCCACTTTCTCTTTTGTGAGGCACATGGCCTCTAGAAAATCTATAGTAATCTTTTCAAATTTCTTCTTTATTTTGTGGTTTCCTTTGCTCCATATACATCTCAATAGATTTTTCTTTATTGGTGACATATATTTCCTCTATAGTGGCCTTATATTTACTCAACATATAACCAATGGACACTATGATCTTATTATATTGTAATCTAATATCCCATTTTTAGGATCCATAATGTTCTTGGCTCCATTTCTTGTATGATACATTCATCTTTGGAAACCATGAAGATGATATCCTTCTTGTACTTCTCAACTATCTTCCGGGGAATTATCTCCCTCTCTTGCATCCTCTTTTAGAAAACTACAAATAATTCCATAGGGGCATCTTCCTATTCCTTTGCATCTTCTAGACCTTTTAAGAAGTCTTCAATTTGATAAGCAACAAGTCTCCCTTTTAACCACACTACACTATTGTTCTAGGGAGTTATTTCAAAAGGTAAAACAAAAAACACACAACTAAAGTTTCATACTTGAAGGGATACCTAGTATCTCTTTTTTCTAAAGATTTTCCATGAGTTGTTGCCTCATTAATTCACATAGTTCATAATTTTCACCTTTCTCCACCATCTCATAAGTAGTGTTAATGGTAGTGGATGATACAAATTCTTCCTATTGGATAAATACAACTTGTAACCTATCATCATGGAGGCATACTTCACAATAGGATTCCTTATGTATTTTATGGTCAAAGCCCTCATATCATACTTTGCACCTATTCTCTCCATTACAAACTCATTCTTAATAGATTTGAGTACTGGAATAGGTTTGGTGGCGCACAACCTTGTAACTTCCCTAATCACCTCCTTTGTGATTAGTCTAGGAATATCTATCCATACAAATTTATCATGGATACAGCTCAAAGAATTCATTATCCACGCATAGTCAAGGAAAAAGTTAAGAGACCCTTGCTAAACATTGAGCCCCTTGGAAACCAAATTTTGATATTTAAGCTTCAGTACAAAGTCCTCACAAAAAATTTCCTTTATCAACAAATCTCCCATTTTGGAATGTTCATATTCTGCAATCTTGCCATTTATATTTATTCTTATGTCCTTTGTGTGTAGGACTCCATACAAAATCCTTGAGAAATCACCTTCTAGATCAACCTCAATGGATTTTTTAGGATGCATCTTAAATTTAGTTCATCATTGTTCAAACACATCCACAACCCTTGGTGTAGCCATTTCAGTAGTTTCTAACTTTCAATTTAAAAAAAAAAAATAGGGCAACAAAGTCTATAAATACCTCTCATTTTAATTTTTGACTAGAGTTTCACTTGTACTCCAAATCAATCGCCTTGGTCACTCAAATTTACTTCTTCACAACTCTTCTTTTTCTCAAATGCTCTCCTTTTCTTGAAAACATGAATTTCAATGAACTTTTCTTAAGTGAGATCACTTATAAACCTTCTATTGTGACCTAATTGGTATTGAATACTGAAAAGCTAGTAAAAATCTTAACTATTTTCATAGTCAACTTCAAATGCTCTACAACCTTTCACATTTCAATATCTTATCCTAGAATTTTCTCCAATAGATCAAACATATTGACATACACCATATATATATATGTGTGTTGAAGCATCAAGACCATTTTCTTTGGCAAGGGATGAAATATTTTCATTATCAACCCCCCTGAGCCAATGATTTCAAATTAGTTTCTAGAGGAATCAACTTCACCATATGGTACAACATCATCCTTAACCTTGGTCTCTTCCTTCTTTCTCCAGATCTTGTCCATCTCCTATTTTTTCTCTATCGGATCAATCTTTTGAACTCGATCATTCTCCTTTACCGAATCATCCTTCTTTATATTTTTCTTATGAAAAAATTAGAAATGTGTCTAGGCCTATTGTAATAATAGCATATAACATTATTTTGACCAATCTTAATTCTATTCATTCTAGAATTTTATTGATTAGCTTTATGCCCAAATCCATAGTATATATACAATAACCATTGAAATATTGAACCATTCTTCCATTAGTATATCTATTCATCATTTGAATTCTACATTCACCAGCTCTATGGCCAAATATCTTAGATTTAAAACATTAACTAAGAAAATATGGAACATTTTGATTCATTCCACTTCTACATTTCATAGCCTTATGTCCAAATTTATTGCACAAGAATAACAAAAACCATTAAAAGATGGGTACCTTTATGAAATTGGTTGACTAACTGGTGGTCTTTTAACTTTATTCCTTGGATTCTAAATTAGCTTGCCATTTTTTTTCTTATCTTCAATATTCATTTTGGGCTAGCTTGTTGCCTTTGAGATTTATCCTATCTCAAACCTTAACCCTTTTTTATCTTTGGATCATTTTTTATTTGAAATAATTTCATCAAGCTTTGTAGAAATCATCTTCAATTTGTCTTCATGGCTTCTTTCTTTTTCCAAAATTGATCTCAAATTCATATCTTTTTCAAGCCTTGTGCATTCTTACGATTTTATTTTCACCATTGTATTCAAGAATTCTTCAAAAATATTTTTCTTTATTCAACTTGCACCTTTAGTCTAGTGATTGTTTCACTTGCTTGATTCAACTATTCACTAACCTCTTTATGCCTTTCTCTAAATTTCTTGATTTGTTCTCTCAAATTTCTAATGCATTCATTTGCTTCTTTGATATATTTTCTTTTAGATCTTTATTTTCACCTTAATTTATTTCTAGTTCATCAAGAGAAACTTTGAGTTCTCCATTTATCTCAAATATGAAATCTTTTTCTATAGATCCAACTATAGGAATTTATTCTAGAGGAGAAGGTAATCTTCTAATAGCCATGTGTTAAATCTTCATCAAGATGTTAAGGTCCTTCCAAGGAACAAAGCCCTCATACCAATTGTTGAACACTTGGTGTACTAAGAAGAGTAGGTGAATCAATATTCTTTTGAACCAATCAAAAATTTAACCATTCAACTCATAACATATTCAACTGCAATAATGAAGGCATGAAATCATCTAACAACATCACATAACACACAAACACTAGGATTTTTACATGGAAAACACAAAATGGGAAAAGCCATAGTGAGGATTAGCTCAATATATTGGGTAAAAGCAAGAAGTTGGGTACATGAAGAGGGGAAATTTTAGGCAAAGAAAAAAGTTTCACAAAAAATGTTTACACATTATAGATAGGGTACCTAAACCTGAAACTGAACGCGTACGTGTTCAGCTTTGGGTACGCAAACTAAAATTCTTACATGTTATGAAATGCATACGCATTTATAACACATGTGTTTCAAAATGCATACGTGTTTTTTGAAAGTAATTTTTTTTAATAAGTGATTGTATTTCATTTTTCTCACCATTTTAGTCCATGGCTAAGAAGAACATAGGAGATTGTGTACATGTTTGAAAGGCCTTGATTGAAGAAAAATTTAATTGGCACCTCGTCCCATCGACACAACCAACCTCATCGACCTCCAAGTCGGTTGAATTCTTCCTTTTTTTTGTTTTATATCTTGGTTTTTTGTTTTTCAATTAGCATTAAATTTTTGTTTGTTTAGTGTGTTTTAGTTCAATGTTTTATAGTTTATAATTGCATTAAGAAAACCAAAAGCATCAACAAAACAAAGAAATTTAAACTCTAAATTGAAAATCATAAAAACTAAACCTAAATTGGACACATTTAACTTAGAAATCAAAACCCTAGAAACCCTAGGTTACCAAATTTACATAGGTCTATAAAAACTAATTTACACGGGTTAATCCTTGGACCTAAATGTAGAGCTTAAACCCTATTTACCCTAATTTACGTAAACCTAAAATGGGATATTTACCCTAAAACCTAAACCTAAACCCCTAAATTAGGGCTCCTCAAGGAGGTTTAGATTACATTTTATATTTGGCATAACCTTCTTTGTATGATTTTCACTCTCACTCATGGTTCTTAGTTTATTTAGGATGGAAGTGATGAAAAGTTCAATATTAGGGGCATGTGATATAATAGAAGAGGTAAAATAAGGATGTGTAGTAAGATTTGATGACATAACATGTTGGGAGGGATCACAAATTATACTCCATAGACACTTTGGTATGTTGTTGGTGATCCACACATCTACCAATGAAATTCATAATTTACTAATAAAGGAGGTAGAAACAATTGATACATAGATCTATATATTAACCAAAAAAATGATTTAATTATAATATGTTCACATAATATAAATTTGATAGCTAATTTCATCTCAGAAAAATTCATGATTGTATAATTTAACTTGAGAAAGTGTATCAATGAAGTAAAATAATGTACCTTATGTGAAACTATTGGCTTGATTTAATAAGTTCTTATATTATGATGCTAGCTGATATGAGCATTTAATCACTCTATATCAATGTTGTTAGCTTATATAGTGTATGATGTATTCTATTAAAAAAAAAAAGAAATGAAAGTCATAATTGTTAATCTAGACTATGTGAAATATGGATAGAGCTAGACACATAAATGTTATGAAATCAAATAAATATTAAAATGTGAAGCATGAATTATTTCTACGCATTTCTTTTATTTGGATGAAATCCTTTGTGAATTATGTAAGGATGCATTATGATCATATTTAAGCCTTAATTTATAGGATGTTATTCATAAGATCTATAGGTTGTGTGTAATCTAATTCCTATTTTAACTCTCATGTGTAGTGGCATTGTTCTATATTAGGAAAAATAAATGTTGTACTTTCTCTAAACTAGTGTATGAAAGCTAACTTGTAGCATGAACATTTCAATTTGGAAAATCCAAATTACTTTTTTGAAAACCTTGATAGATGATTCATAAATGCAAGTCAATTCTATAACCAAAGGTTTATTTTCTAAGATTATTTATTTATTGAATTGATCAATTGATTCCTCACTTAGTGGCAGTTGGGTTCTTTTTTGAAAACCTATGCACATCTAGAATTTATATAAATACTCAAAGGAAGAGTCTATGCCATAGAAAAGTTTCAAAAAATATATGATTAGAAAAAAATTTGGTTCTAAATCACTTTAGATCCCCTCTTCCTTTTTATATCATCCAAGAGTGCTTAGAGGTCCAAATAGGTCCAAATCCATCATAACTCAACTACTTACTTATAATTGAAATCTAAAATTCCTAATTGTTGATATATTGAAGATATTCCTAGAATGTCACATATTTTATTCAAAGCACTAAGTTTAGGTCGTAGGGTTTCTCATTTACTTGTAAAAATTTATTCATGTGTCTTCTATATGTTTCCATGTCATCAAATCTCTATTTATCTATACCCCAAACCCTAATTTAGCATTCATTTTGTTGTAGGACCTTAAAATGAAATTTGGTTTCCTTAGACAACTCCACCAGATTTTGTTCCCTTAAGTCATGGATCCCATTAAGCAATCCTATCACCCTAAATAGTAAATTGATGTCTTAAGGGGTCCTAATATGAAATTTCTTAAGGGTATAAAATAAGTTCACAAAATTTGGTGAATAGAGCTCAAGCTCATCTTTGTTTATTTTGTACATTGCAATTAGGTCACTAACATATATCTATGTTTCCGTTTGAGTGTATTCTATTAATTTTTCATTCTTATCTTTAGTATTCTTTGAAAACAATGAATGAGATTATAAATTTTAATGTTACTGTTAAACCTATAATTTCTTCTTAACTACTTTGTCCGACTATAGAGATCTTGTGTCTCTTATCATGAAATTTGAAAATTTAGATAAATCAATTTATGTTCTCAGATTTAATTAAATTTTGTCATACTTGATTAATACATCTATTTGTTTTGTTGTAGGACCTTAAAATGAAATTTGGTTTCATTAGGCAACTCCACCAAATTTTATTCCCTTAAGCCATGGAAAAAAATTTCCTAGGACCTTGCTACACATAGATTCCCTTAAGCCATCGTATCACCTTAAATTGTAAATTGATGTCTTAAGTGAGAATTTGACATTTCTTAAGGGGATCAATTTGGTGAATAGAGCTTGATCAGTCATCTTCTTTTATATTTTGTACATTGCAATTAGGTCACTAGCATATATCTATGTGTCCCTTTCAAATTCTTTTATTAATTTTTCATTCTTATCTTTAGTATTATTTGAAAATAATGAATGAGATTAAATAAATTTTAATAAAACCACATAATTTCATTTCTACCTTTCATATTAACAACCCCACACTGGACTTAATTTAATGTGTGTACATGCTATGAATTATTAATGTTATGGATTTTATAATGTTGTAAATTGAATGGACTTCAAATGAAATATATTTTGAATTTGTGCATTTTCAATGTGATTTTTAAATAAATTTCAAATTTTGTGCATTATTTAATTAGTTTGTTGATATATATATTTTAATTGTTTAACATTTAGTTGCCATATCATTTCTCACATGGATCTAATGTTTAATTTAGAGGATTTTATGCCCAATAAATAAATTCCTATAGATCTTGCACATCCCAAACCACCACATGAACAAAACCCTAGCACACCTCCACATTCTCCACTACCTAACCCCCCACCCCCTCCTGAAGTTGATGAAGATCAATTAAGGGAGAATATTCAAGAAAACCTCATTGTCATTCAAGGAAATATAGATCTCATAAAAAATGAGCCTAGAGTCCCTCCCCATCTTGCACGGTTTGCATCTACGATGCAAACTATTGTCAATCTTGTTCAATCTATTGATGCAGACCTAGTTAGGTTCCATCAATGGAGAGAAGAGAGGAGAAAATTATATGCGGATGGATTGTCATATAAACAAATCAATGACTTGAAAAATTACCAAACAAGCCATGTGCCAATATTTTATCAACCCCCAAACAAACCAACCCATTCCAGCCATGAAAAAATGAATTTCAATTTTATGGTGTAGGAACCCGCAAATAGCTGTGCATTTTTGGGACAGATGGTGGATGGTGTTTGATAATCCACCACATGGAAATAGTTAGGTGCCCTTAGAATTTTTGAAAAATTTATGGGATGAGTTTGAGTTGGGTAAAAAAACCCAACTATTTTGATATGAGGTCATTCCAGGGAGTTGGGCATGGCATGCCCCAACATAGACTAGGAGCATGTGTCGATCCTTAGTGACGTGATCTAATTGCTCCTATTGTTCCTCCTCCTTCTCCTAGTGTTCCCGCTGCATTTCAACAATAGACCATGTTATCAACATTAGGAAAATTGAGTTCACTTTTAGGACATCTCACTCAGTAGACTATGTTGGTGTAATTAATTATTTAATTACACTTTAGCATAAGTTTACTTAGGCATATTTTATTTCCTAGCTTAATTCTTATCCTTATCTTATTGAGTTGTCTTTTTTATCAAGATAAGATTAGGGTTATTTTTTCTTGCTTTATTGCTTGATTACCTTTTTGAAGGCTTTTGTATTATTTGTAAAACAATTATCTTCAATAATCATTATGCTAGTTTCTGCTTGCACAAACTTGCTCTAAGGGTTCACAGGTTTTGTTCTGAATATATATTGCATGTGATAGGTGATTGCTTGCAGGTGATTCTTGGGGATTGTGAAGTTGGTTTTTGAACTTCTACATGGTATCAGAGCTCTATACCTATTGTTTCTTGTTTGTGATCTGAAGATATTCTCTCACAGCATATTTTTCTTTGCAAGGGTTTGAAGCCAGGTTGCCTTTGTGGATCTGGGGGTACATAATTTTTGTGTACATTTTTGGGCCAAACGAACATCGCCATTGTGATCAAAATGTCCAAAAACCCCAGAAATGCCTTTCGTTTCGTTGATTTAAGAAAATTTCAAAAAAAGGAAAAAAAAAATTAGCCCCAAGGCCATATAGCCACAAGGTATGATCTATGAGGCAAAAAATTCAAAAAAATAAAAAATAAAAAATAAAAATCAAATTTTTTTTATTAAAAAAATTATGTGGCTAGTTTAAATCAACACTGTCGCCCTCCCGCCACTGGACGACCATCGGTCACCAGCCCTGCCACCTATCTGCACCATCGCTTCGCTCCCCCTTAGCCCTTGAGGGCTATGAGCTTCAGTCCACAGTCACCTTACGAACTAGGAGCTAGTGTTCACTATCACCCATAGGCCCCTATTATGCACCTAGGTGGTCACATTTGTGACCAAGCGCTTTATTCTTCAACCCTGATGATTTTAAAAAAAAAACCCTCTAATGCCTAGTCACATGAGCGACCGAGGGCTGAGTGAAAGAGGGTTTAGTTTTTGCCCCATATTAGCATTAAAAGTTCCTTTAATAGGACTTTTTTTGTTTTCTCATAACTTTTGCAAATAGAGGCCTTTTTTTGAAAATGAGATATCAATTTTTTTCCTTGTCAAATCCATAAGTTGTTTTCACTCCAAGAGGTGTAACTTTTATGTCCTAGCTCCATTTTAAAATAAAAAAAGGCATTGGAAAGTTATTTTAGTGCTATACATAGATCTCAGACCTATTTTTTCATATTTTTTTACCATGTATATGATATTTCTGTTTGATCTTAGGCTTTACCTTTTCAGTTATTTTCTTGGAAAGTGTGTAATCGGGCTATTTTTTTGAGATCAACGAGCATTATTTTTTCATTTGAGAGTATATATTGTTGTTTTCTATCATGGATTTACATAATATTGTACCCCTTACTCCATTCAACTATTTTGGTTGGAAAAAAAAAATGGAGATTCATTTGAAACACAAAGGGTTGTAAAGGTTAACCATGGGTACATAAATTCAAACTACAGGTGCTACTAAAAAGAGAAAGTGGTTTAATAGGTGTAATGAGGCTTATGGTACATTATTTTTGTCTCTTTCCTCTGACCTTCTTTTTCACATTGAGTCTTGGACTACAGCCAATGACATCTGGACCACTTTAGATTCTTTGTTTGGGAAGCAGGATACTATGAGAGGGTTTCAGTTAGAGAATGAGCTTATTGGCTTAAATCCTAGGGATTTTCACAATATATAGGAGTTTTTTACCAAACTCAAGTCTCTTAGATTGTAGTTGTTATAGAGTGGTGTTCAGAAAGAAGACTCTCAGTTGATATTTTCCATTCTTTCTAAGCTTGGACTAGATTATTTTGTTTTTGTATCTACCTTTTATGCCACTATGAATGCACTTGGTATGAGATACACTATGCCATCTCTTGATGATTTTTCTTCATCTCTCACTCAAAAATAAGCTAAGTTAGCTAGCATTGGTATGGTGAAACCTTCTTCCTCATCACAGGAACTTATTGCATCATAGGAGCCCAGAGATCAGAAGGCTTCTATAGGAAAAGGAAAGAAATAGAAACAAAAGGATTCCAAACCTCATGAGCAGCAGAAGGAGTCCTCGGATTCATCCTCCTCTTCTATGGGGAAATCATTTAGGAAAGAGAAGACTACATGTGCATATTGCAAGAGGGAAGGACATGCAAAACATAATTGTTACAAGAAGGAGATTAATGACCTGAAACATCTTCTTCAGAAACATTAGATTAATTTTCCTTCTAGGATTTTTCCATCATCTTCTTCTACTCATTCTTCTTCTTCAGAAAATCATAACACATGCACAAGTGGTTTACATACTTCATTTGATATGAAGGGAAATGCTCTTTGTGCTTCTTCAAGTATTGGATCAGGGAGATGGCTTCTATATTTAGGAGCATCTCATCATATGGCATCTTCATAGTCTATGTTCACTTCCTTTGAGCCTTGCACTATGTATCCCATTTTGATGGGAAACAACACTTACATGAGTGTTATAGGGAAGTGGTCTATTATTTTTGGGGACCACTCCTTTTAGGATGTCTTGTGTGTCCCTCACTTGAAAAACAACCTTCTTTCCATTTATCAGATCACACATGGAGGCACTGGGAGATCTGTGGAGTTCACACCTAATTCAGTTATCATTAGAGACTTGGAGAGTAAAGCATTTATTTCTACTAGGATAGTGGATCACTCATATCGGTTGTATTCCTTCACCAGTTTTTCTACTGATGGTGCTTCTGTTCCTACAACTGTTCCTCACACTTATAGTGTGCATCATGATTCAAAGGAGAGATTTGGCTTCTTGAACATTGGTGTTCTCACTTCACATATTTTTCTTGAGCCTTCCATTCCATATCCTCCCCCTCCAGTTGTTATTGTTGTGGCTACTAATGTGGCTTCTTCTATTTTAGTGCAGAAAGATCCTATTGATCATCCATCTCTGGAGGGTTTTATTCAGTCTTCACGTACTTTGAATTCTTCATTGGTTGAGATCACACCTGCTTCTGTTGAGACATCTTGGGCTACACATATTCTGCCTTTAGAGATTGCATTCATTTGGCCTCTTCCCTCTCACTTCTTTCAGGAGATGCGGTTTCTTTAGTCTTATTGGAGCTACTTCATTTTGGGGGGGCTATGTGGCCTCTTTCTTCCTCTCTTATGGGGGGGGTTATTTCATGTATCTTTGTGATGGATGGTGTCCTTAGGGGGTCTAATGGATTCCTCCATCTTTCGTCACTTATTTAGTTTATTGCACTCTATTTTGGGGAGGAGTTTTGTTCCCATGTGGTTTTCTCCTTTACCCCATTTGATTTAGTTTGCATTGCATTTGTAAATGAGTACTTGATCAGGCCTTGTTGCCAGGACTCATCTTTGCATAATAATTTGCTTCTCCCGAAGTTACACTTATGTGGGGGTGTTGGCGTAATTAATTATTTAATTACACTTTAGCTTAAGTTTACTTAGGCATATTTCATTTCCTATGTTAATTCTTATCCTTATCTTATTCAACTATTTTTTTTTCTGAAGATAAGATTAGGGTTCTTTTTTCTTGCTTTATTTCTTGATTTCCTTTTTGAAGGCTTTTGTATTATTTGTAAAACAATTATCTTCAATAATTATTATGTTGGTGTATGCTTGCACAAACTTGCTCTGAGGGTTTATAGATTTTGTTTTGAATATCTATTACATGTGATAGGTGATTACTTATAGGTGATTCTTGGGGACTATGAAGTTGTTTTTTCAACTTCTACAAACTACACACACAACCACTGAAGTGGCCAATAGAGAGCATGGAGGCTCGGGCTATAGGGATACTTATACATCCACTTCAGGCGACACACATGCATCTGGGATGGGGTCATACCTATATTTACTATATTCTGAGGATTTTCCTACATAGGTATGTTCATCTTTTGAGCTTAAATTTAATTCAAGTTTGAAATGTGAAAAATTCATGTAAATAATAACATCAAATTTTATATATAATATAATATTAATTCAATAAGTGTTAGGTGTAGACACATGATCATGTGATGCCTAAAAATCAATATGATCATCATGTGTATATGTCGAGTGTTGTAGATCTGGGCTCACCTCTTGGACAGGTACTTGAACTAATATATATTAAATAATTTGTGTGGATATATATCTAATTTAATTTGAATTTGTATACAGATCTGAATTGATATATTATATCTAGATATAGGAAGGTCATACGATACCTAGTACTAACCAACTACAAGTTATAGTGGTGAGCACTCTTGAGACATCATCAACTTAGGTGCATACTTTCAAAAGTTTGTTAAGTTTAAATTAAATACACATCATAGATCTAACTTAATTTTTTCATTTACATACACATGTGTCAATGATCTATACGAACTGTTGTACATCTATATGTAGGAATTTCATGAGATACTCATGGTGGGCCGTGCACCTGAGACATCATCAACATTTATGCATGGGAAATCTCAGGTGCATGATCATGAGGTCATATCATTCGAGGCTGTAAAATTTACTTTAAATCTCCTATACAATTGGAACTTATATATATATATATATATATATATATATATATATTTGAGGTTTTCATATATATTATTTGCTTTATATGAATATGCAAGATATAGTAGATCAATCATTTGCATCTTTTCAAGTGACAGTTATGCTACTCGTTGAAGAAAATGTGCCAGTTACAAATTCACATGATCATATGGTAATTTATGCATAGCAGAAATCATTTTTACTATATTTACTAGATATTTAATTAAATTTATTTTTATCTAAAAGTTTATATTTTCAAGTATAAATATGTTTAATTATATCAAAAATTCTAAATAAATTTAAATCTAATTTCAAGTTTCTTGTACTCTTTTACAACATGATGCAGATACATCTAGTTGACATGGAACAAAGAGGAGACTTGATTTAATTGATCAACATGAAAGTTTGATGGTTTTATATTTTATAGACTATAGATCACTAGTTTTGTTTAAATATATTTGTTGGACTTGACATATAAATTTTATGGACTATCTATGTCTAGTTTTACTTTGAACATGTTATTATTGTATTTGTATTTATTTATATTAGTTGAATTTAATATGATTATTATATATGTAGTCAATTATGATATCGTGTTATGTTCATTTTTTATTATATATGCACTCATACATATCTATATTTATATTTTATCTAATTTTCAAGTATTACATGCACTATATAAATTCTTATCTTGAATCAAATTGAATATATATAATTTATCACATGGTTAGGTGAAAAATTAAAACATTTCTTAAATAGTTTAGATAATATTCATAATAAATTAAGGGTGGGTAATTTTAACTATTTTTCAATTAGATAGAAAATATTTGAATCAATAAATAAAAAAACTATCTCCTTGTATGTATAAAATGTATAATCTATACAATTGAATAATTATATAATATGTGGTAAATACAAACATGAAATGTATAATCTATAAAATTGGAACAAGATATTTAAAAAGTGACATCAAAAAAACATATATAATGTATATCAAGATGTCTATTACAATTATATACTATGATGAAACATATATGTGCATGTAGATACAATTAAAACTTATCAAATTTTAGGTGAAGACCAAAAATTGATATTTACATAGTCTCTTGATAAAATAATTTTTCAATTCTAAAACAATCACTTTGTAGACCAACTTGATGAGAACCTACAAAAACAATTAATGTAAGCAACTACAATTTTTATGAGTCATTTAAGAAAAAAAAATTCATGCGAGAAAAGAACAATATATGATAAATTCCATACAAATTCCAAAGATGTTTGTCATAGGATTGATTAAGGGGACCTAAGAGGATATATAGCTTAAGGGGGGTATTAAGAGAGTTCCTTAAGGGGAGTTAAGAGGATGGTTTAAGAGGATGCATCTCATGAACCCTAGGATATGGCTTAATAAGTCCTGAGAGGATGGCTTAAGGGGAATTATGAGAGTCCTTTAAGAGGATGGATTAAGGGGATGTAAGAGGGTGGATTAAGGGGAGTTGATAGAATGGATTAAAGGGATGGAAGAGTGGATTAAGGGTATGCATGTCATGAACCTTACAATATGGATTAACAGGCCCTAAGAGGATGGCGTAAGGGGAATTATGACAGTGACTTAAGGGATGCAATATTATGGATTATGGGGATGTAAGAGGATATGACTTAAGGGTCCTTTACGAGGATGGCTTAAGGGGATGCAAGAGGGTGGATTAAGGGGAATTATGAGATTCCTTTAAGAGAATGGATTAAGGAGATGTATGAGGGTAGATTAAGGGGAATTATGAGATTCCTCTAAGAGGATGAGTTAAGGGGATGTAAGAGGGTGGATTAAGGGGAGTTGATAAAATTACTCAAAGGGATGTAAGAGAGTGGATTAAGGGGATGCAAGAGGTTGGATTAAGGGTATTTTATAGAATTACGTGAAGGAATGTAAGAGGGTGGGGGAGTTTAGGGTTTAGGTTTTAGGGTTAGGGTTTATGGTTTACAGTTTAAGGTTTAGGGTTTCGAGGAATTGATAGAATGACTTGAAGGGATGCAAGAGGGTAGACTAAGGGGAATTATGAGAGTCCTTTAAGAGGATGGATTAAGGGGATGTAAGAGGGAGGATTAAGGGGATGCAAGAGGGTGGATTAAGGGGATTTGATAGAATGACTTGAAGGGATGTAAGAGGGTGGATTAATGGGAGTTGATAGAATGGATTAAAGGGATGTAAGATAGTGGATTAAGGATATGGAAGAGGGTGGATTAAGGGGAGTTGATAAAATTAATTAAAGGGATGTAAGAGAGAGGATTGAGGGGATGCAAGAGGGTGGATTAAGGGGATTTGATAGAATGACTTGAAGGGATGTAAGAGGGTTCATTAAGGGGAGTTGATAGAATGGATTAAAGGGATGTAAGATAGTGGATTAAGGGGATGCATGTCATGAACCTTATGATATGACTTAATAGGCCCTAAGAGGATGGATTAAGGGAAATTATGAGAGTGACTTAAGGGATGCAAGAGGATATGACTTAAAGGTCCTTTAAGAGGATGGATTAAGGGGATGCAAGAGGGTGGATTAAGGGGAGTTGATAGAATGACTTGAATGGATGCAAGAGGGTAGATTAAGGGGAGTTGAGAGAATGAATTTATACTATCAATTAAATGTATCTAGAACTATATATAGTTACCTATCTCTAGATTCAAATTCCATTGTAATATATGTGCATCTCCTCTCTTTTTTGTAGAGTGTCTAATTTTGGGTGACCTAAAACAAAAAATGATATTGAACTTTAATTTTTAAATTATTAAATACAAATATATATCAATTAAAAATATAAACAACTAGATATACTTACCAATATTTATTTACTCTATTGTACCATCCGCATCCTCTCCTTTTTTAAATGCATCTACGATTGTCTCATGATCATCCATTGAAAGTGTCCATAAAAATTTATTCTAAAGTATGCCTCCCTTGATATCTAACTACTTTTATATTGGTTTCCAAAATCAAATTTGAATAATGTATAATCTTCAAATGTAGGCAAGCCATTCTTTCTCATCAAAATTTTTTGAAGCTAGGTGCCAACAACAACCACTGAACCATTTGGATAATCAAATTTGTCATCATCCACTCTAGGATGTACCAAATTATGTTTTCTCTCAACACATTTAGCCAACCACTAGTCTATCTCCTCTTCATTCCCCTCAGGTGCAACAACAACATACACATGTTGTACCAAAATAAATAAAAAATTCAATAAAGAGTGACTTATATTTAATTTACATATAAACATGCATACATACAAAATTCAAATCAATAAATAATGTACCTATTAGAGCACCATATCTGCACCCTATTTGCTAATCTTTTTTAAAGAACTTAACAAATTTGGACTAACATTGGACTACTTTCAAGCTGTGGGTGACCTGTTTGAAAGAAGACCTCCAGTGATAAGGGTTGTTTTCCCCTTTCGATTCCACATAACTATTTTAAACTCTAAGATAAGGGTAAGAAGTTGCATAAAAAACAAACTTAATACAAAAAATAAAATAAGGTGATACACCAAAAATCTAGACCTATTGACAGCCTTGCACATTCAAATCAATATTTAAAATCCAACTCACACTACTCCCTATCTAATGCAGTTCACATCAGTGATTTAAAAAGAGGTCTATAATAGTCTTTATAAAAGGAAATATAGACTTCACAATCAATAACACCATTAAAAAACATAGTTTATAATGTCTAAACATGCATTTTCTGTAAAATGGAGGCATAAAACATGGGACAAGTTTGTAAGGAAAATGACTTTTCACAAATATAGACTGATCAACCATTAATGACACCATAGCACATGAAGAAAGAAGGTAAAATACTCCAATATATTCATTCAAAGTGATTATTGTATAATAGGCCTGTTTGAGTTGCAATACAACTCCATGAAAGACAACTCCAAGAGAATACAAGCTATCCTTCAGCTGGAAAAGAAAGAACTCCTAAAAATGTTCAAAATGAACATACTTAACCAAAACCCACCAAAACCTCCACCACATGTCCTTCTAGAAGATTTGGGTTGGATAAAATAGAAAAGGCCCCAAAAGAATCTTCTAGAAGTCTCTAAAATGCCCTCTACATGGATAAAAAATAATCTAAGTCAATAGCCATTCCAAAACTATGAAAAAAATACCTCCAGGTGGCCTCATATCCACCAAAATAGTCTAAATACTATCTCACACTTCCCACACCTCTAAAAATCATAATTTATCCATTTCAACATTTTACCACATTCCCCATCATGCAATATGTGTGTTTTTTGAAACACGTGGCTTTTAAAGCATTAAATATAATGATTTTATTAAGTGATTTATAAAACATCAATTAACAAATCACTTTACAATTAGGCTCAAATAAAAGGGCCCCACCATTTTCTTGGGTTACATTTGCACTAAAAGGCACAACAAAAGTGATTTTCAAATCACTTACATGATATCTTCAAATATGGAATAAAATGTAACATGTAATGCTATGGAAAAAAGCTTGCAAAAGCTTCTAAGGAACATTAGCTATCAACTTACCAGATTTTTCATTCTTCCCACACATGTCATACTCATTGGTTTGCAAAGGCATATAGTATAAATAGAACTTGGCCAATAAGGCCAACCTCCAAGACTCTTGGAAAGAAAATTCCACCTTGCATGTCATTGGGAAAATAAAGGCATCACATAAGGGTCTCATGGCAACACATTGTTGTATTGCACACTCCATTGTTATATGTTGAACAACACTTATAAATGAGTAAAAGTAAAGGGGAAAACCCCAAGGCATAAAATGCCTAAGTGATAGCATGTAACATACTATGAAGACTTGGCAAGGTTTTTAAAGAACGGGGAAAAGAAATAAAGGAATAAAAATTCCTAAGGAAATAACATGTGGTCATCATCCCCCATCAAATTTCACATGTTTTATTTTTATTTTTTTAAAAATGGGGAAAGAACACTTCTCCACTGAATAGGGTCAAACCCTAATCATAATACCCAAAAAGATGAAAAAAATCATCATTTGGTCTTCGAATAATTTGGAGAATGTTGCTCTACTGCCATGAGGGTTTGGAAAAGATGGGAAAATGATGATTTAAAACTAGCCCTCAATTTATTTTCACATTTTCTTCATCAAATCACCATGGGAACTTAGGTAATCATTTTTGTTTGACATAAACTCACATTTTTTTGACTTAGAAGCCACTTTGTGACTCACATTCCATGACCATGAATAGAATTTTAACTCATATGTTTCACTTGTTCTCCCATTGTTGTTTCATCCATCAGATGCCATGAAAATTTTTAAATGAAGCTTACTGTGGAGAGACAAAACTTAAAATACTGCAAAATTTGAGCAACAGTTCCAAGTAAGCATCCAATCAGCTCCATTTTATGAATTTGAGTAGTGAAATCCCCATGTTTTCTTTCTTTCTTGAGAATAAAGTGTAGAAGCTTTTTTCCTTTCTACATTTTTCAAGGAAGACACTCCATTTTTTTTACCATTTGTTTTCATGAAAAAATGTACCTTTCGGCTGCGTCCATGGAAACAATAGATGGCTTTTTCTTTGGAACTTCAGCTTTTTTCAATTTGTAAAATAACCCAACTAGGTTCTTTGTTTTGTAGATAGACGACCATCTCTTTTCCATGTTCTATAACATAGTTAAATTTGGTACCATGCTTTTGATTTTCTCATAACAAAACTCAAGCTGCCTTTTGAAAGACTTTGTATTTGTGATTTTCTTGAACCGCAAGTGGGTTATTGACCTGGTGAAGATAAAGATGCATTTGTTTGTGCCTAGTAAGGAATAAAATTGGGTTTTATCACATTGTTTCATTTCTATTCAAACCTAGATGCTTTCCTTTCCATTTTTATTTGTATCTACAAATTTTGACAAAGCCTAGATGGGTTATTTTTATTTCATGAAGAAACTCAAAATTTTCTTGTATAAAATGCAACTGGGTCTATAAATGCACTATATATTCTGAACTCTATAGCAATGTTGTTTTTGACTTTGAACCCCCAGGTGGGTTTTCCATACTTTGCAAAAAAAAGGTCATTTTGACCATAGCCTATCAAACAAACTTGAATGCCTTTCCATTCTTCAACTCCTGTAGCATTTTATCATACAGCTATTTTCTTTCACAGATTTTTAACAAACCTAGGTGGGTAACATGATTTTATTTGAAAGGTTTTGATCTATTGCAAGAGATGCAAATGATTTTAGAAATTCTTTCACTTTTCCTTAGACAAGACTACCATATAGTTGCATTGCATATTGATGTTTTGTAGGATGAGGTCAGTATGCATTGTTGTCATTCCTATTCATGAGATCATATAGAGATAATTATGTTGGCACGATGTCACTATCATTTAATGATGCTTCAAAGTTGGAAGATCACTATCCATGTTTGGTCATGACTATTCTTTATGATTCACAGTGCTTAACCACTATCATGCAACAAGACTGCCTTTATTGCATGGTAGAAATTACTAAAGGGTTGTCAACTATCCATTTTCTCTTCATGGATAATTGAACTATGTATGCTTGAAATGATTGCCATACCTTTGAGGGACTGCTCCTCTTTAAAACCACTAGAATAGTTTGTGATCATGGATAAATAATTCATAAAAGGTGTATCATTATACTCCATCAGAAAATCATCTTGAAACTTTGTTCTAATGGCAACCCTCCTTACTTTGTGATGCTTAGTAATTTTATATGATTCTGCATAGGCCTTCTAGACTATCCTTAATGCTAGGACAACATTCTTTGTACTATCCTCACATTCACCTAGTTTTACCCCCTCATGCAATATTCTTAGGGCATCTTTACTATCATATGGGAGAGTCATTATCATTGATATTAGTTTGATTTCACCATTGTGTTTGTTTCCTTCTTGCTACCCTCTCCTTTCATGAAACAATTCTTGTTGTCCTCCTATTCACCCTAAGGATTACCCCTTGTAGACTCATAAGAAGTTGTTTTCATGTTCACTTAGAAATTGTCTTGGCTTCAAAGGAGAGTCATCTTGTACTACTTCATGATGACCAAAACCCCAGCATGAAAGGTTATGAGCATATTCACTAATATTGTCCTTACATTGATAGGTGGCATACATTTATGATTGTTGTCCTTATGCATTTGTACTATGACATTGATTCATCTATTGCTCTTGTTTCTATTATGTGTAATAAATACACATAGTTTCCTCATTGTAACTTTATTCAAGGACAACCACCTGTTACATATGTGGGTGACCTAATATCTCACCCTCCTATGCGATGTGTGACTACCCTATAGGGTTGCAGTGAGAGGGGCTTGACAATAAATTGAAATGCTTCCTCATTATTTAATAGATTCATAATTGAACTTGATCCATCTTTTGAATCTGATAATAAAATTTGATCAACTAGTGTGATTCCATATTGATTTAATGCATTGATAATAGATAAATCTTTGATGAAGTTGCTTAATTTCCTTTTCTTTCAAAGCATGCTGAGCTCTACTCTTGTGGGGGACACATTTATCCCACATGATGTATTTGATCTAATAATGAAATAATAATTAGACCTGTCCTAAATCTGCACATGAAGCAAACAGTTAGAAAATAAATGCATCTTTTGGATGTTCTTGTTTAATGCATTTGTGGATCCATTTATACATGTATAGGTAGGTGTGTATGTAAGTATTGAATCTTTCATTGATTAGAGCTTTTCTCTAACATCATGTTTTCTTCAGATGCAAGTTGAGGAGCACTACGGAGCTGGGAGGGACACAAGTGGTTCAGGGCAACAACAACATGACAACAGGAAACTTGTAACTAGACATTCACAAACAATGACTGGTTCCATTCTTATGTGGACACCTCTTTTAGTTTCTACTTATTCATGTATGATTTGTGTCATATTTGCATTGAATAAGAAAGCTATTCCCTTGGCTTGTGAGGGACATGTACATTTCAAGATTGCTAATAAAAGACTGCATTTGTATATTCACGATTCTTTTCACATTTGTTGTAGTGCAACATTGAAATGACAAAGTGTAATCTACTTTGTTTTGACAATCATTCTTTCATGCATATTGAAACTATTAATTTAATGGTTTGTCTTTCAAATGTTTAAACAACCTGAAAAGAACAAACACTAAGTTCCCTGATTTGAGCTAAAAGCTAAAGATCAGGTAACATTTTTGGTGACATCCACTATATGTTTACTTGCTAAACATGAGACCAATTGCCTCTAGTGTTATCCATTGGGCACGGGGTCACTCAGAAAACTAACACTACTTGAAAATAGCATTGAAAATAGCTATAACTCATAACACCAACAAGAAACACTTTGAAAACCAAGGAAAACAACAACACTGTAGAATGGAAACTATCTAGCTATATTGAAAGGCACTTAGGGAAAACTAGAAATGCATCTAAAATGTGACTACACTACCTACTCTAACTAGCAAAGAAGTTGGTCAAACAAAACCATTGATAGGTTTTGTGAAATAACACCCCCTTTTAATCAGCAACTGACACATTGCTTAAAGAACATGAAACACATGCAGATATTCAATACACTATCATAGTGTTTCATAAAACATGCAAATGGACTTACTTGAACCTTGAAAATGATCATACATATTGTTTTCCTAAACTGGACAGGTGAGTTGAATTGGATCACCTTCAACTGCAACTCCAAAATCAACTTCTTGTTCAATTGCATCCTCATAATTGGGTGCAAGCATGATCTCTAGTACTTCAGTGGCCTCCAAACTAGCCAAATATCTGATGGGGAAGCCTCTTGAGAGGACAAAGCTTGAATTTACATTTGGTGATCTCTTGTTTGTCAAACAAACAAGGCACCTAATCACCTACTTTCTTTGCATACCATTGTTCCAAATGATCACTCATCTCTTCATTGGAGAATAATGAGAGGGCTTCCTCCAACACACTTTCAATCAATACATTAACCTCTGACTCTTTTATACACCAAAAAGGAAGTTGTTTATAATTCCCATTACTAAAATAATACTACCCCAAATCATGCTTTTCTTCTTTTATACACCAAAAAGGAAGTTGTTTATAAGTGTTCAAACAGTGAAGGTGCTTCTTGAAACAAGATTTCAGCTGGTAAATCAGCTTCAAGCTTTGTTGTATAGAAAAAAGGAAGCTCATTACAGAATATAAGACATTGTATAGCAGGTTCATGAGAAGCTTTTTGTTCAAACTTGTGAATCTGCTGTTGAATTTCTGCATGAGTTCCAAACTCCTCTAGTATATCCGATTTATTTTCCTCCAATTTTGAACAAAAGTGTTCAATTAAATTAGTGTACACTTCTTCATATAGCTTAGCATAAACTTTCTCATGCATAACATGCTAAAAAATATCAAGTCCATCTATACACTACTCCTCAACCTCATGTTGTTGACTTCTGACCAAATTTATTCTCTCCCCATCATGCTCAATGAATCATGGAAGATCATCAAATAAAGTTGTGAAATCATAGCCTGCATCACCCTTTTCAGCCTCTTCATGTTGTTGTCTTGATTCTTGAACCTGGAACTACTTGATGTCTTCTTGATGTTCTAAAATAGCACTTGGAGTGGGAAAATTCACAGCTTCTTCATTCCAAACTGTAAATTACTCTTCTTGGTCAGCCTTTTCCATCATTTCACATTGTTGTCTTGTTGGAACATTTTCACCATCTTGTAGAGCAATGGGAGGAACATGAGCTAAAACATTGCAAGAAACATTTTGAGAATTCTTCTCATGTTCAACCTTTTGTAGTTGTAGTCTGTATTCCTCCATGGCTAAATGCAACAAGTTCACACTTCTATTCTCCACCATGTTGATTGTGTTGTGCATGCCAAGGGTTTTCTCTTCATCTACAACCTTGTTTTCCTCCATTATCACATTTGATTTGTCATTCCCAATCTTGTTCAAACATAATGGAAGCTTAAATATTTGTTTCTTCCTCTACTTGATCATCTCTTCTTTAGGTTTTTCTAGAACATAAGGGGTTGGTTGAGCCTTCCTAATGGGTTCTTCACAAGGATTCCTTTGTTCAATAAAGGGCTCTTGAACAGAAGGAGAGCTCCTAAAACTCGGGAAAGTAAATTCCCTAGGATTCTCCACAGGTTGAGCTTTCTTAAGGATAGGTTCTTGAGTTGAAACAATATTTCTAAAACTTTGGGACTCAAATCTAGCAAGCTGAAGATGTTCATCTTTCTTGAAGCTTGGAAATTGGACTTGGGAACTCCTTTATTGACAAGATTGTTCAATATTATAGAAAGAGCTGAGCTGAGACTAGGAATAGAAGTTTCATACCTTAGTTGGCATTCATAATAAAAATAAGCTCGACTACTTTGCACCTGAGTAGACAAAGACTTGATTTTCTCCTCTTTAGCAGCTATCTCTCCTTCCAGACTTTCCTCAAATTGCCTTCTTTTTGTCACCCACTCTTGATCATAAATAAAGGATTGATAATCCAACTCTTGTTGCTTTGAGATAATTATTTTCTACTTTTTGATGTCAACCAACATCCAATACATATGTGAGAACATCTTACTAGCATCACTAATCTTCATATGTTCAAGTTTTTGGCTCAAAGCCCACAACACATGATCATGCTTTTGGATTAGATCTAATACATGTTGGTAATGGTGCTCTTGAGGCTAATTATGCAAATAATCATGTTGGTTGGCATCAAAGACCTCTTCATGGGGCTGAGTTTGATCATAGATTAACTGATATTGAGATTGAGCGGGGATGGGAGGGTGGAAAACATGATGAGACTATTGCTAGTTTGTTGTTATAGGGACATTTGGTATAAGACCAACAAGATACTTTGTGTGAGATGGTTGGTAAGAGGGAACCCATGCATGGTTTTCATGAAATGGTGGATAATATGACATATTTCCATAAAATGTAGACATATTTTTTCATTTAATAGATTGGAAATTCATTGGAATTTTTGGTAAAGCAAGATACTAGGTCTGATCTTTCATAACAACACTTTGTCTACTTGAAACCAGTTGATATCCTTCCAAAGTCACCAGGTGTGATGAAAAATTTCCTCCAAAAGGCTAAAACTACAATTATACACATGAAATAGCAGCAATCAAATGCATAAATGTGAATTGAGAAGTAGTTCACAGTCCCACCGAGTGTGCCAAAACTGTAACACCACCAAATCTACACCCTATTTGCTAAGCCTTTTTAAAGAACTTAACATATTTGGAATAACATTGGACTGATTTCCGATTGTGGGTGACCTATTTGAAAGTATTCCTCCAGTGATAAGGGTTGGCTTCCCCTTTTGATGCCACCTAACTATTTTAAAATATGAGATAAGGGTAAGAAATTGCATAAAAAATAAAATTAATATAGCAAGAAAATAAGGCGATACACCAAAAACCTAGACCTATTGATAGCCTTGCACATTCAAATCAATATTTAAAAGCCAACTCACACTACACCCTATCCAATACAGTTCACATCACTGATTTACAAATAGGTTTTTAACAGTGTTTATAAAAGGAAAAATAGACTTCACAATCAATAACACCATTAAACAACACAGTTTATAACCTCTAAATATGCATTTTATGTCAAATGGATGCATAAAACATGGGACAAGTTTGTAAGGAAAATCACTTTTCACAAAAATAGACTAATCAACAATTAATGACATCATAAAACATGAAGAAAGAAGGTAAAATACTCCAATCTATTAATTCAAAGTACTTACTATATAATAGGCCTATTTGAGTTACAATACAGCTCCATGAAAAAAAACTCCAAGAAAATGCAAGCTATCCTTTAGCTGGAAAAGAAAGAAATCCAAAAAATGTTCAAAATGAACATACTTAACCAACACCCACCAAAACCTCCAACAAATGTGACTTCTAGAAGATTCTGGTCAGATAAAATAGAAAAGGCCCCAAAAGAATCTTCTAGAAGTCTCTAAAATGCCCTCTACATGGAGAAAAAACAAGCTAAGTCAATAGCCATCGTATCATATCCACCAAAATAGTCTAAACAGTATCTCACACTTCGCACACCTCTGTAAATCATCATTGGTCCTATTTCAACATTTCACCACATTCCCCATCACGCAATATGTGTGTTTTTTGAAACACATGGCTTTTAAAGCAATAAATATAGTGATTTTGTTAAGTGATTTATAAAACATCAATTAACAAATCACTTTACAATTAGGCTCAAATCAGAGGGCCCCACCATTTTCATGTGTTACATTTGCACTAAAAGGCACAATAAAAGTGATTTTCAAATCACTTACATGATATCTTCAAATATGGAATAAAATGTAACATGTAATGCTATGGAAAAAAGCTTTCAAAAGCTTCTAAGGCATGTTGGCTATCAACTTACCATATTTTTCATTCTTCCCACACATGTCATACTCATTGGTTTGCAAAGGCATATAGAATCAATAGCACTTGGCCAATAAGGTCATCCTCAAAGACTCTTGGAAAGTGAATTCCACCTTGCATGGCATTGGGAAAATAAAGGCATCACATAAGGGTCTCATGACAACACATTGTTTTATTGCACACTCCATTTTTATATGTTGAACAACACCTAGCAATGATTAAAAGTAAAGGGGAAAACCATGAGGCATAAAATGCCTAAGTGATAGCATGTAACATAGTATGAAGACTTGGAAAGGTTTTTAAAGAATGGGGAAAAGAAATAAAGGCATAAAAATTCCTAAGGAAGTAACATGTGGTCATTGGCCCCCATCACATTTCACATGTTTTAATTTTTAATAAAACATGGGGAAAAAACACCTCCCTACCGAATAGGGCCAAACCCTAATCATAAAACCCAAAATGATGAAAAAACATCATCATTTGGTCTTCAAAGAATCTATAGAATGTTGCTCTACTCCCGTGAGGGTTTGGAAAACATGAGAAAATGATGATTTTGAACTGGCTCTTAGTCTTTTTTGACATTTTCTTCATGAAATCACCATGGGAACTCAAGTAATCATTTTTTTTGACATAAACTCACATTTTTTTGACTTAGAAGCCACTTCTTGACTCACAGGCCGCAACCATGAATAAACTTAAATCAACTCATATGTTTCACTTGTTCTCCCTCTGTTATTGTTTCATCCCATCAATCACCATGAAAATCTTTAAATGAATCTTATTGTGGAGAGACAAAACTTAATATACTACAAAATTTGAGCAACAGTTCTAGGTAAGCATCTAATCAGCTCTATTTTCTGAATTTGAGTAGCAAAAATCCCATGTTTTGTTTCTTCCTTGAGAATAAAGCATAGGATATTGTTTACTTTCTACATTTTTCAAGGAAGACACTCCATTTTGTTTACCAGTTGCTTTCATGAAAAAATGTACCTTTTGGCTACTGCCATGGAAAGAATAGATGGATTTTTCTTTGGAACTTCAACTTTTTTCAATTTGTAAAATAGCTCACAATTTTGAATAGATGGGTTATTTTGATTTCATGAAGAAACTCAAAATTTTCTTGTATAAAATGCAACTAGGCCTATAAATGTACTTTTTATTCTGAACTTTGTAGCAACGTTGTGTTGGACTTTGAACCCCCTGGTGGGTTTTCCATACTTTGCAAAATAAAGGTCATTTTGACCATATCCTGTTAAACACACTTGAATGCCTTTCTGTTCTTCAACTCCTATAGCATTTTATCATACTATTATTTTCTTTCACATATTTTTAATAAACCCAAGTGGGTAACATGATTTTCTTTGAAAGATTCAGATCTATTGCAAAAGATGCAGATGATTTTGCAAATTCTTTCACTTTTCCTTAGACAAGACTGCCATATACTTACATTGCATATTGATGTTTTGTAGCATGAGTTCAGTATGCATTCTTGCCATTCCTATTCATGAGATCATACAGAGAGCATCCTACATTCTTGCCCTTTATGATTCATAGTGCCTAAACTACGTGTAGACAGGAAAAATTAACATTGTGCATCCGCTCATCAAATTGATCAAAAGCAACAAATCCATTCACCATGTAAATCAGGATTATTAAATAAATCAGCTTGTCTCGCATCATACTTCATTTAAATAAATCAAATCCTAACATTTCATTAATCCACCTTTATCTGGCATCATCCCTTTTGATTTAAATAAATCAAATATTTGAGTCAAATTGGTCAAAATCAGCTAATCATCATTAAGCTAACCTAATCCTAATTAAACTAACCTAATCACCCATCACATCCTCTAGATAATCTCACTTGCACAAATAAATCAATTTATTGATTTATTAAAATCATCATTTTCACTCAACATGGCATCTTCCCTCAAATTTGAATTCAAAATCAAGTTGAAAGGTACATCCAACAAGGCATTTAATAGGTCTTACATGTCTCATACATGTCCCTTGCCAAAGTAAAACTCAACATTAACTCTCATTTCAAATTTGAAATTTCCTCCTCTTGGGTACATTTCCCAAATCTTGCAAATGCATCAACCACTCACAAGTTGACAAGTGACCTCTTTTCATTGGCCTGTTTTTAGTCCCACATTGGTCCCTTTTCAACACTCTTAGCATTTGAAAATCTACAAATAGAGGCATCATTCTTCAAGCAAATCCTCCACAATCTCTTGCAAGGTCATTCTCTCAAACTGAGAACTGATTTTGTCCATTCATCATCTTGATCATCAGCATATCATTTTCATATCATGGAGCTTAATCAAGGATTGGGAAAGGGGTTCTTTCCATAGAAGCACCAATCCACTATAAGATGCTAGTTTTTTTATTAGAATGATATTTTCTATGTTTTTCTTGCTTCTTTTGCACTATTCTTGTGATTAGATGAATCTTATAGGGAATCTTTGTTTTCTTTAGTTTACTAACAATGTTAAGGGCTTTGTTTTTGAGATAATTCAGATTTAAGGTTCAACATTCTAGTGCTAGAAGGAGGGCTTGTGGTTAATAGCCACAATCGATTAAGTTGGTTGAAGTTAACATTTGTGATATGCATTCTTGACACTTGGTTTAACATCAATTGAGTTTGTTGATTACAATTTATTTTGGCAATTGCATTTTAACTATTATCAGAGATTCACTATCAACTGATGCCTTTTCACTATTATCTGTATTGACAAAGTTCTAAAGTAACGAAAAATATGCATTTCTCTGATTTTGTGGTTGTTGTAGAATCTTAATCATTTGGAGGAAAGTTGAAAGATTTTTTTACATCGTTCTGATCTCAACTTTTATATGGTTGTTTCTTTCATGTGATATGTTTTTATGATGTCCTTAAGATCTTGTTTCTTCAAGCATGGTTCTCTAAACGGTTAAGCTATATATATATATATATATTCTTGAAATTCTCTATTTATAGGAACAAGATTTGCTATGATAGTTTGTTAACAGGCACTATCAGGGATGGCCCAACTCTATATACACAAAAAAAAGAGAAAGTTTGTGCCTGTAGAAAGAACATGTATATCTATTGCTAGCTATTAGTAAATTTCAAAGATTTAAGAAAGAAATAGTAAGGCTATCATGAAATTTAGAGTGAAAATCATGTAATCAATATCCTATAATGACCTCCTTTGACCATGGCTAGCATTAAAAGTTTGTATTTAATATTTTTTGTCTTCGTATTGTTGTGAACAAGAAGATTGGGCATCACCTGCACCATACTTACACAAAACTATGTCTCCTCACTATTGTGGTCAATAAATGATTCATTTCCTCAATGTTCAAAAAATGTCTTGAATTTGGAAAATGCCATCCTGCCTTTGTTTATTCATCGATCTACATTGTGCCTTCTTTTGGTCCTTCCCTTGCTCAAATAACCACGACATACTATCTGGACTGAAGGTATAGATTGGCGTAGATGTCTTTCCCTCTTTGAATCCACATTGTTTTTATATCAGAGTTGCATGATATGTGGAGAAAGAAATAATATCAAATCTATTTGGTGCCTAATTTGTTTGCCTGTCAGTTGACCAATCTACCGCTATCAACAAATCTTGGCCATTTTGAATCAACCTATAGCCTTATCCAGACATAGATCTCTGAGTGGAAATCCAAAATTATTATATCTTCAATCATTAGATCACCTTGAACAAAGTTGGATATCTCTGTTACCTTCAAATTTCCCCTAGATAGACTACACGCAAACAAGTGAGGATCTTTAACTGCTTTTTGACATCCAAGTGCATTCCAAAGTGTGTCAGATTTAGTTCCTTCTTTCTATAGTTTGGATTGCACATTTGTAGTTGGGAGAATGCTGGAACAGTTGAGGGAGCTCGAACTTACACCCACATACTCCATGTGCATTTGCTAGGGGCAGTTTCTTTCCACGGGCTATGAATCATTTATTTATAGCCATTATTTCTCTGAGGCTACCAATCCAATGCTTCAAATAGATCAAATTTACCTATTGATACGGTTGGTGAGATCTTGGGTTGCACTCAAGCCACTCTTTGATGATGGAGTACGGGCATGCCAAGAGAGTTTACTCATTTTGGATTGCATTAACTACTACTAATGTCGCCCTTGCTTCTACTATTTTTGTTGACTACAGTGCATGGTCGTTGAATGGCATTTGAGTTCACATAAAGCTGTAGGGAGGAAGGAATATTTTGTGTCAACTGACCAGGGTTCTGATTCGAACCTATAATCTATTTGCAGTCCTTGCACCCTAAGAGTAAGGCAGAGTAGGAGCTCTTTCTTATCCTTCATTCCCACTTAAGTTTGGAGCAGCGAAGAGACAGAGGAAGCCGGTTTGGAGTAAGTCGTTAGATTCAAGCAATCTGTCAAAGAGTTCGCATGCCCCTCTATGCTTCCAATTCGACATAAATGTTAAGGGAGGCAGTTTCAGTGAAAACATCTAACAAAATTCTGCTATCCTTCATGCTTTCGATGGATGTTATTAAGAAAGTGACTCTCTAAATCTTTGAAGGATATCGCAATTATTGGTAGGATGGGTGGAGAAAATTAAAGGACTGCAGTTATTGCTTGGGACTCAAAATGTAAGTAGAAAATTCATTGTATCGCTGGAGTCACATGGTATAAGTTAGTCTTGCTTCATTATTTATACTTAGATCTATTGCTTAACAGTAAGACATCTTTTTATCTTACAATGTGTGTCTTCTACAATAATCATGTAGAAATATCATGCTAGTCTCACAGTGTAATACTTCCTTGTTAAATAACATCATCCAAATAGAAAGAAAGGAATGTGTCCTGCAGTACTAGTCTCAGTTCATGTAATCAACATGCAAAATAATCTTATAGAAACTCATTGTAAACTAGGATAGGTAGTAGGTACATTTGAAGTAATGACGATCCAGAGAAATTTGAAGTTTCACGGTGCCCATTTTTGAATTTGGTGGTCGCGCCTCATCAACGATCCTTTCATGTCAAAAAATTGAACCAAAGTCCACCATTGTCGCTAGTCATATTTTCTTGTAAACATGATAATGATAACTGCACAATCTCAGGCATAGTGGGAAGTGACATTTTTGTTTTAAATTTCCTAGGCTATGTTTTTCTTTGACTTATCATTAATTTACATCATCCATACATTAAATTTGGTCAAAGCACTATGTTTGAAGAGGGCACATTTAATGGTAGATATTATTAACTTTTTTATTGCTTCTTTTGCAAATGATGAGGTGCTTCAACAGGTTTTGAAATGGACGTGATAGATTATAGGTTGCAGCTTATTTTGTCATGATCTATTACTGAAAGTAAATAAGACATTTGTCATTTCTTGATGATGCTTTCATGATTTTGTTGTACATTAGTGTAATTATCAATGGCACTTTCGTATAGTTGAATCATTTACTTATCACTTATCATAATCATGCCTGGTGGGGTGTGAGTATTCTGCTACTACTAATGTTCAATGCTGGTGCTTATTTGTTGGTAGTTTTAAATTTGGTGGAAGAATTGATCAAAAAAATTATCAAGCAATTCTCTTGTTTTAAATCTAAAAAATAATCTAATGTTAGAGTGAACAAGAAAAAGAATAAGAAAGAAAGCTTGCTGCATGCCACTAGATCCATTTTCATCAAAAATATCTTTTAACTTGCACATTGTAGTCATGGAAATACTTTAGAGAAGAAACTTGAAATCATTAAAGATCATTTTTTCTTATCTTAATATTGTGTTTCCCTATCCATGTCTATTCAATATCATATTATTGTTCAATCTTAGTTTTATTGTTTCTTTACACTAATATTAATGTTTTCTTGGAGTGCAGAGTTAGAAAACTATTCAATTTGGCGAACGATCACTTCTTAACATTTGTTCTTTTGAGTGATTTGTTTTCTTAAATGTTTCTTGAATATATCAATGTTTGATTTGCAGATCTCTTGAAGATAATAGAGTAGTAAAACAAAAAAAGAAAAATGGAGTAAAAGGAAATTAGGCGTTGAACCTTGAAAATACACAAAGCATTTTTTTAATGCTTAAAGCTTACATTATACATCTTAGTTTTCTAGTTTAAATCAACTTACACTTTTGAGGCTCTAAAGAAAGAACACTTCAACTTTTCATTGCAAAGGGCTAAAACTCAACATTAGAAACTTCCTAGCTTTTTGATTTGGGCTAAAATTGAACAAGGAAAACTCCACACTTCATCTTGGTGCTTTAAAATGAACTCATCATTGCTTTGAGGAAAAAATGAACAAGTGTCTGAAGTGTGTGATTTTTTCTTCGATGCATTCTGAGTGCATATCCTCTCCCCTTGTGCTTTATGCGATCTAGGGTGCAAGAGAAACACTCAAAATGCATTTTATTGCTTTGAGTCACCTTTAGAGGGGCTTTCCTAAGAAACACATCTGAAAGGAGAACTCAAAGGTGACTCCAACTAGTTTTTCATTCAAGCCGGTATATAAATGGATAAGACTAAACTATCAAGTCCTCATGGTATGTAGGCCTTAGTCATACAGTGTCTTTCAGAATGGGGTACTATGGTAAAATGTATAAGAGCCCCTAGTAGGATTGATTAAAGCCTTTAGTGGCTTGCAGGACGCTCACAAGGTGCCATGTCCCTAATGTCCAGTCATTAAGAACCTTTTTTTTAGTAGCCATCTAGTCCATCCAATGATTTTATCAAAGTGGTGCATTGGAACTTAGATTCCAAAAAGTTACTTGCTATGTTCGATCTTGGTTGAAATATAGAGGTTAATACTTCATTCTTAACATACCTTTATATTTTATCCTTGGTTGCATGTGAAATCATCTCTTCTACTACGAAGGGCATGAGGCAAGCCCACCAAGAAAAATGTACCAATTGAGCTAGGATGTTATATTGCATGTGAGTCAGTTTGAAAACACAATGGTTTAATCAAAAACATTGCAAAACCAACATTCAACATGTGCATCAAATCTCAAACCCTTTAGGAGAAGAAAATATCCTTGAACAAATTCACATGTTATTGCTTTCCCTTGGGATTCATGTCCTTAGAGACATCTAAAAATTTGGATTTCATCTCAATTTGCTTCTACTAAAGTCAATTTTAGGTAACTCTTGCCTCAAATTTCCTTGATTTCGACATAATACACTCTGTGGGATAAGGGGAAAGTTGAGACATTAGACATCTAGATTCAAAATCTAATCAAGATTTTGTTTATGGTAAAAAGAATCCATTAAGAAAAGATTAAATCAATTGGACCCCACACATGTGCTTGGCATCTTTTGGTCGTATCGTTTTGATGCAAACATTGGTCTTTTGAGTTTTAAATTACTCTTAGAGAAAGGCATGCTCTTCACTATCTTGGCCTAGTAAACAAGTTCTTCCTAGGTTCTTTTACGATCAAATCAAACAAATCATCCATCCAAACATTTATCATCATCATCCCACAAACAACTTTGGATCTTTGGAAACATCATTCTAGACTTGGGTAAAATCATCAAAATCTAAACCACCTTGTTTAGTTACGAGTATGTGAATGCATCCTTTCTCATACATTTAATTGAATTAGCAATCCTTTGAAAAAATTCATCATAAGATCACATCCAACATCTTAGGGTTTAGAAGTTCATTATCCAAATCAAACCCTAAGTCTAGCATTGCTCCAAAGTCCCTAAACGTTCAAACACTCATATCATTTCCACCTTTCGTCCTTCATCTCGACATTGGTCCTAAGAACCTTAGAGGTCACTTTTGCAACAAGGTCAAAACACAAGGAGAACATGGAATACAAACTTGATCCATACATCATGAGTAATCCAAGTCAGCTAAGCTTTCAAAGCCTTACAACGCCGATTGATTATCAAAACTCACACTTATACAATCCATACATGGGATCATTACCTTCTACAAATTTCAATTGCATAACAAGTGTAAGTATGCCCAAATAAAATATTGGAACATATTTCTCGATGTTAGATCTAAATCCAAACCTAGAAGTTTTCCAACCGAACAATCATTGCATTAGCCTTCAAACGAACAATGAGAATTTACCAAGTACAAGTTTTTGAAACATGAATCCAGAAAAAATTGGGATAAATATGGTTGCAAATCATACGAATATTGTTCAAAATCCAAACAAGATGTTAACAACTCCAAGTCAAGGTAACACCATGCAAAATCAAAGTCATCTAAATCAAGGCAATGTGATTCCCAACATCAACAATGTTCAATTTCAACCTATCATGCCAAGCCAGAACAATGTCCAAAATCAATTTGTCTATGATCCCATTCAAAAATCACAAGTATGCATCCCAAATCTGCGTGAAAAAAAACCAAATAAACTATATCAAGAGAGTCCATATCAAAATCAAGAACAAATTTGGTGAGATCAAATTGCTACAGTTACCAAAATAGTTGAGTCATTACATCGAGAGACATCTCCACCACCATTACCCATATCAACATCATTCCTTGGTTTAGGGACTCCCCCTTTACCTAGCACCAATCACTCCATCCAAATCAATCCACCTAACATCAATCAAGCCATCACATCAAATCCTTTGAATATACCATCGACATCACACCAATAGATGGTATTCAATCAAGCAACAATGTTGATCCAAAAAAATCAAAACATATTCTCCCAAAGACCTATCATCTCGGCCATTCCAATCATCCCGATCACTTCGATCATTCCAACCACCACTCTCACACCCATCATATCTCAACCCTTCACTACCATGATCGCTCCAAGTGTATCTTAACCACCTGTCACTACATCTAACATGATTCCAAATACACCACGACTATCACCAAAACAAAGTGTAATAAGTCAATATTGTAACATCACACTAAAGCACATCAAGCCTATCAACAAGTGCTTCAACAATATCAAGCTACTCACGCCGCTCAAGCTACCCAAGCCGCTCAAGCTACCCAAGCTGATCAAGCCTCTCAAGGTACCCAACAAACACAAGCACAAACATGAAAAATGATAATTATTGGGGATACCGGTGAACATTCAACCATTGGTGATAGCATTGACAATCCCCCCACCACAATTGCTGAAAGCATTGATCAAGATCTATTCATCAAAGTGCACATTGGATATGTTTCTATCTCATCCGAAGATCAAATCAACATAGGTCAAGAGTCACTTTTCAATCATAATCAAAATCTACCAATGATACCGAACAATGATCTAATTCAAGAAATGTCAACATCACTTGACCCTATGGTTGAAGACATTCACAATCTCTCTGCCACAAGTTTTCAATATCTCTCCATCAATGAGCAACTTGAAGATGTTTCCACCCCATCCGATGATCAAATCACCATACATCAAGAGCCACTTTTTAGTGATCTATTCCAAGGAGTGTTAGGATTAGTTGATCCTATTGACATAATGCACGATCCGTTGACCTATGATCATGTTGAAAATTTCTCTACATATCCTTATGAGTTAGAGGACATATCTCAAAAATTTATGCCAAAGCAAGATCAACATCTTCCACTAAGGTCTAGCAATCGTCCTTTCCAAGACATGTTGACCCCCTTCAACCTCATGGTTACAGATACTGATGGAACCCTGAACTTGACACTTGAGGATATTGAACCATTTACCATGTCTAATGGCGACATCCAAGAACCTTTTATAAGCAATCCATCCTTTGAAACTAATCCATGTCAGGAACTTGATCCAAAGCGTGTCAAAAGCAACTCCAAAATCATTAAAGATCAAGAATTTGTATCTTCAAGATACTACAACAATCTAATGGACACTCTATTATCTATGCAAGATGATCATATCCATGTAGCACATACCCCTCCATCCACCCATGAGATGCTTTCTATGGATGGACACATAGATGATCTTCATCTAGAACAAAATTTTGTTACACAAAAAGAGAAGATTATCAATTCCTATAGTAAAAATGAGTTATCAACATCAGGATCAAATATATCCCAAATTCAGACTAAGGACATCATGGGTGAAGATATCCATCATTATCCACTCAAGGAAACAAGTCAGATAGAACAGGATATTCCAGAGTCAGCAGAGCAACAAATGGAAATAACGTCATCTACAAGGGTCATTTATCAGAGATTGCATTCTAAACAAGACATCTCAAAACAGGTAGAATCAAGGCATGAAGGTACTACTTCCACAATACTAGGGGAAACTTCATCTCAAGCAAACGTCAACATAGGGAGCACGAAGAATCCTTATGATGAAACCAATGTCAATACTACAACCAGCCACGTCATGAATCTTCATCCACCCATCACCGCATCCATGAATTGGGACCAACGTGAAAAGAAAAACTTGAAAAATGTTATCAAAGAAAAATAAGCTAAGAAGCATAATGGACATATCAAATACAAATGGATACCAAAGAATACAAAGAAAGATCATCCCTATCAAACTCCATCAATCAAAGAAACTGTGAGGCAAGATAAAAGAGGGAAAAGTATCCATCAAGGATGTCCACAAAAGAAAAATCGGGCTTTTCAAGCAACGTACAAGGTATATCAAGCTATTGGTCCTAATTCCATGCAAACTTTTGTATCCACCCATCATTGCTCATCTTCCCAAGTTTGGAGAGTCAAAGATTCCAAGTTGTCAACTAATCCATCTTTTATGATCCCTAAACACACTCCATCCACACCTCCATGCATAACATCCAATTCTTACATTGACCGTGTATTGGCAATGACCCTTCATCATAAGGATTCTGAAGGCACTCTATTGTGATGTGCGCACAGAGACAGAGTTAACCCTAGTATCAATAAATACGATCAAGAGTCCCAAAATTTGCATTCAAGTGCACGTATCTTAGCAAAGTAGCTCCTTCAGGCAGGATATCAATGGCACATTATGACAAAAGCATCTACATCAGCAATACCTTGCAATTCATCATGATCTTGAAATATTTAAAAAAAATTTAAAAAAAGCAAAAAAATATGAAAATCCAAAAAATCAAAAAAAGGATTGAAAATAGTAAAGAGAAAAAAATCCTCCTCTAGTGAAAACTGCATGGGCGGAACTTTGGGCAAGACCATGATGAAAACCTGGTAAATAGGCATCATGTGTAGAATCGAGCATCTACGTGTGCCACTCCAGGAGAAAGCATCTCATCCCATCCATAATAAATCCAACATTCCATCCATCTCAGCCATAATAAATCCATTCATCCATAAACCATTTATCTAATCCATTTTCATCCATCTGCATCCATAATCTGAGTTATCTTGATCTTGATGAAAGTTTGGGGCACACTTTACACTTGCTTATGGTAAACATCTTGACATGGGTGATTTTTTCATTGATCTTATCCTATGCAGCATTATCTGAGCCATGAAGCACTATCCAATGAGCATTCTTTATCCAAACACCTTATCCTATTACAAGATAATCCATATCCATCCATCCATACACCCATCCAAGTATCCACACATCACATTCCATACATTACTAGACATTGGGGGCAGATATATACATCTTGCTTTGAGAATAAATCTTGGTCTATGTCCTCCAACTTATGTGGTGATCCGAACATTGGAAAACATGAAATCAAATTGGTCAAGCATTTGTGATCTGGAGTCCAAAGTACTCACCCATGGCATATTTTGATGAGAAAACATTCCTTATCAGTCTTCATCTTCCATTGAATTTTGATCCAAACAAGCGATATCAGTCGCATCTAATTTACACTTCAAACATCACGTCAAATCATTCGAACAACTTTTGTTCCAAACCAAGCTTCAAAAATCCTAATCAATCAAATCCAATCAATCCATAATCTTGGGATATCCTTCCCGATCATTATGTTTCTTAACACTATCCTTGCATTGTTGTGCATCCTCAACAATGTTATCGTCATCAATCCTGATCAATCAAATCCTTGCATTATTGTGTATCCTCAACAATGTTATCATCATCATCATCAATCCATCGATCTAATCAATCAACCTTAGCTTGGTCTTCAACAGAATCCCAAAATAGAGCACTGATAGCATCACACATGTCCATATCCAAATCGTCAAAATCATGCGAAAATAAAAAAAATCCAAAACATCAAAAAAAAAACATTCATAAAAGTCAAAAAATGTCAAAAACATGGAATCTAAACTACGTCGTCTTTGAGCTTAAATGTAGGAAACGCTCATCTTTGATCAGACCCCAAGACATCAAAATCCAAAAACATTCGAAAAACATCAAAATTCAAAAACATTCAAAAAACACAAAACCCCAAAACATCGGCAAAATTAAAAAATCAAAACATTTAAAAATCACAAAAACACCAAAAATAGCCTCAAAACATTTCAAAACATCAAAAACATCCAAATATTTGAAAAAATCCATTTGTCTCATCTTTCTTGCTCTCGCAATAATCAATCATCCATAATAAACTAATCGACACCTTCATCCTTTGGCAAAACAAACAGAAACAACTACAAAAATCATTTGAAGCAAACAACAAATCTTTAAATAAAAATCAAAATCTTGATCAATTGCAAATATGACAATCAACTTATCATCATCGTATACAATGCATGTCCTAGGATATATCGTTCTGACAATGGGCATCATTTTGGATATCACCTTAGATTCTTATCCTATAAAAACAAATCCCTTTTGGCTAGAGATATGAAGAACATTGGCTTGTTTGCATACTTGATCCTTTCATTTAATTTATCTTATTGTGATCATTCCAAGGACCTCTCGATGATATCTGAACGAAGGATTTAGATAGATAGGAATGGGGAAATGATTATTATCTTTTGTTTTTTGTGCTTGTTGGACGTTCTTGTAAAATAACTTGGCGAATACTTGCTTTGTTAGGTATGTCCTAGCAAGGTTTTCGTATGTCAAGTGTGAACAAGAATACTCCTATCTATTTTTCGAGTCAAATTCTATGGCACTAGGTACAATGCCATCCTGGTTCTTTATACCTTGATGCATCGTACCTACATGTGTAATCAAACATAAGGTAAGTAGCCCTTTTAAAATCCCAATCCTTGATAAGCGAATCATCATCATCATCATCTCTAATAAAGTCTCATCAGATCATGGACTTGTTGGATCCTCTTGTCATCATCTCATTTACACACTAACACAAAATCACCAATGCATCCATCATGTATCCATCCTACATCCAAAAAACTGTCAGCATATCACATCATCCATGTCATCCATCATCACATCATATCATCATTTAAGTTGTTTAAAAGAATATAGATTTGTTATTCTAAGCATCTTTAAATCATCTCATTTGCATCATCATCCATAACCACCCATTTTTAACCTCTTTATTGTGAGATTGAACATCAAATTGAATCTTTTCACTCGATCTCTCGATGGGGCAATGTACCAGTGTACTTCTTTCCACTGGGCATTTGAAAAATTAAAAAAGATTTGAATTTTTATCACGAAAATTTTATTCTTTGAACCAACGCAACAAGTACATTGCTTCAAAGAGGGGCAAAATATAGACAGGAAAAATTAGCATTATGCTTCCGCTCATCAAATTGATCAAATGCAACAAATCCATTCACAAAGTAAATTAGGATTATTAAATAAATCAACTTGTCTCACATCATCCCTCATTTAAATAAATCAAATCCTAACATTTCATTAATCCACCTTTATCTAGCATCATCCCTTTTGATTTAAATAAATCAAATATTTGAGTCAAATTGGTCAAAATCAGCTAATCATCATAAAACTAACCTAATCCTAATTAAACTAACCTAATCACCCATCACATCCTCTAGATAATCCCACTTGCACAAATAAATCAATTTATTGATTTATTAAAATCATCATTTTCACTCAACATGGTATCTTTGGGGCATCTTCCCTCAAATTTGAATTCAAAATCAAGTTGAAAGGTACATCCAATAAGGCATTTAATAGGTCTTACGTGTCTCTTACATGTCCCTTGCCAAAGTCAAACTTAGCATTAACTCTCATTTCAAATTTGAAATTTCCCCCTCTTGGGCACATTTCCCAAATCTTGCACATGCATCAACCACTCACAAGTTGACAAGTTGATTTTTTTCAATGGCCTATTTTTAGTCCCACATTCGTCCCTTTTCAACACTCTTAGCATTTGAAAATCTACAAATAGAGGCATCATTCTTAAGGAAAATCCTCCACAATCTCTTGCAAGGTCATTCTCTCAAACTGAGAACTGATTTTGTCCATTCATCATCTTGATCATCAACATATCATTTTCATATCATGAAGCTTAATCAAGGATTGGGAAAGAGCTTCTTTCCATAGAAGCACCAATCCACTATAAGATGCTAGTTTGATTATTAGAATGATGTTTTCTATGTTTTGCTTGCTTCTTTTGCATTATTCTTGTGATTAGATGAATCTTATAGGGAATCTTTGTTTTCTTTAGTTTACTAACAATGTTAAGGGCTTTGTTTTTGAGCTAATGCATATTTAAGATTCTACACTATGTATGCTTGGCATGATTGTCCTACCTTTGAGGGGTTGCTCCTCTTTAAAAGCACTGGAATAGTTTGTGATCATGGCTAAGTAATTCATAAAAAGTGTATCATTATACTCCATTAAAAAATCATCTTGAAACTTTGGTCTACTGGAAACCCTCCTTACTTTGTGATGCTTAGTCATTTTATATGATTGTGCACAGGTCTTCTAGACTATCCTTAATGCTAGGACAAAATTCTTTGTACTATCCTCACATTCATCTAACTATACCCCCTCATGCAATCTTCTTAGGGCATATTTACTGTCATATGGGAGTCATTATCATTGATATTATCTTGTTTTCACCAGTATGTTTCTTTCTTTCTTATTGCCATCTCCTTTCATGAAACAATTCTTGTTGTCATCCTATTCACCCTAAGGATTTCCCCTTGTAGACTCATAAGAATTTTTTGTCATGTTCACGTACACATGGTCTTGGCTTCAAAGGAGAGTCATCTTGTACTGCTTCATGATGACCAAAACCACAACATGAAAGGTTATGACCATATTCACTAATTTTTTCCTTACATTAAGAGGTGGAATGCATTTATGATTGTTGTTCTTATGCACTTGTACCGAGACATTGATTCAACCATTGCTATTTTTTTTTGTGTAATAAATACACACAGTTTCCTCATTCTAACTTTATTGGACAGCCACCTATCACATATGTGGGTGACCTAATAGCTCACCTTCCTATGTGATGTGTGACTGCCCCATAGGCTTACAGTGAGAGGGGCTTGACAACAACTTGAAATGCTTCCTCATTATTTAATAGATGCATAATTGAACTTGATGCATCTTTTGAATATGATAATGAAAGTTGATCAACTAGTGTGATTCTATATTAATTTAATGCATTAATAAGAGATAAATCTTTGATCAAGTTTCCCAATTTCCTTTTCTTTCAAAGCATGTTGAGATCTACCCTTGTGGGAGCCACATTTACCCCACATGTTGTATTTGATCTGATAATGAAACAATAGTGAGACCTACCCTGAATCTACACATGAAGCAAACAATTAGAAAATAAATGCATATTTTGGATGTTCTTGTTTAATGCATTTATGGATCCATTTATACATGTATAGGTAGCTGTGTATGTAAGGATTGAATCTTTCATTACCTAGAGCTTCGCTCTAACATCATGGTTTCTTTAGATGCAAGGTGAGGAGTGCTACGAGGCTAGGAGGGACACAAGTGGTTCAGGGCAACAACAACATGACAATGGGTGACTTGTAACCAGTCATTCACAGGCAATGACTGGTTTGATTCTTATATGCACATCTCTTTTTCTTTCTACTTATCCATGTATGAGTTGTTTCATATTTGCATTGAATAAGAAAGCTATTCCCTTGGCTTGTGAGAAACATGTGCATTTCAAGATTGTTAATAAAATACCTCATTTGTATATCCATGATTCTTTTCACATTTGTTGTAGTGCAACATTGAAATGACAAAGTGTAATCTACTTCGTTTTGAGAATCATTATTTCATGCATATTAAAACTAGTAGTTTAATGGTTTGTCTTTTAAAGTTTTAAACAACCTGAAAAGAATAAATGCTAAATTACTCAATTTCAGCTGAAAGATAAAAATCAGGTAACAGTACCTTCTTGTACAAGATTTGAAACACAATCATAATCATCTGATGTGAACACTTGATTATCTTCAATTTTCGTTCCATGTTGAACATGTGTCGATGTAGGCATTAAGGCTCTTATTTCCCATTTTTCAACCCATTTTGTATTTTCACATGCCTCCTAATCACCTACAATACAAAATTGACAAAATCATTCCAACTCCCTTGCCCATATTTTCCATGTGTTTGCATTTGAACTCTTAAACGAATGCCATTTTGCAGATCCATTAATTGTTTCACAATATTTTTGAGAAAAAATATCATTTTCTTCAACTAACCAATAGAAGCATTGAGTTATTGAGCTCTCGTTCTTGTAGATAATTTCATATATCACCAATCTACAATTGTGCGTGCATCTCTAAATTTCACAACATCCTCAAATTTTAGTTGCTCTCTAGCAAGAGCTATTTTCACACATGCACCTACTCCATAATGTTCTCCCTTACCATGACTAGCTTCAAAAAAACTCCATATGTGTTCCATATTATTTTCCTTATGAACTCTAATAACCAATAAAACATTCTAGCATTTTTGAATTGACCATATCAGATGTTCTAGCTTTTGAATTCCTCTCTCTTTTAATTTTTTATAAAATATATCAAAACAATATTGTACAAACTCAAATGAATGTAATCAATTATTACTTACATAAAAATGGTACTCTCTCAAAAAAATTCTATTATCTTATGTACTATCTTTTGCATGTCTATAAAAAATATGAAAAAATATAGCTACTTGCATTGAATTATAATACTGTGATTGAATTTCTTCTTGTGGAGCAAGAATATAATTTTCAGAAAAATCAACAACTGACAATATAGGTCCAATTGGGAATGTGTTTTTACATAAACGGAATTGATTATCAAGCCAATGAGCATAATGAGAGTGTTGAACATATTTAGGTACAAACTTATCTGTAAATTCATTAATAAAAGCATGCACACTAGCTTTTTCCACAATTAGCTCAACATGTTTTCCAGTTTTTCCATCTTTTAAAGAATACTCCACATTTTTAATTTTTTTTACATCCACTAATCGTTGTCCAATTTCATCTAAACTAGTTTCATGCATATATTATCCTAGTAGTGAGAAGTTACCACATCTATCGCATTCTCCAGAAATGCATGCTTTTAAAAAAAATGAGTTTCCATTTAAAGAGGTATCACAAAACAAACCTGCTATAAAATATTTGATTCTTTCAGGTGGCATATTAATGCCATAAATGTCTTGCATAATTTTGTTAGCATGCAAAGTGCATCGTATATATCAAAATATATCATAATAATAACAAAATTGTACATGAGTCTTACAACAACAAGATATTTGTTGCTTATTAATTCTAACGTACCAAGGTTTACACTTTTCAAATGATCTTTGACTTATTTTAATATTCAATGGTAACATTGAAACATCTAATTTTTTTTATATAATTCATTTTGAGTCATATCTAAGAGATGCTTTCGATGAGGTTCACAAATTTTGGAACCCATCCTTAATTTTAAGACATCTCTAATGTTAGGTGTTACTCTTGTATTATCATGTCAAAATTTATCAATTAAAGATTTAATTTCATTAGTTAATATCATGTATGATCTTGGGAGTCTACCACTAAAACTCTAACAGTTATTAATAGCATCCTTTTCAATACTTTCTCTTCTTTTGGCAGCTCTTATCAAAGTTCTAGGATTTACTTTTACACATTTACTAATCTTACTTAACATTCTTTTATTTGAATTTGTTTATCAACTAGAACAGTTGTTATTGCACGATGAGCTGCATTCTTATCTTTTGATCAAATTTTATAACCAATAACATCAATAGCATTAGCAACACTAGATATGACTTGTTCTACTGAATCATCTTTCTTTTTTTCTTTTACAAAACCACCTAATTTTTTCATCAATTTTCTCATTTTCAACATTCTAATCAATTGCACCATGAGTTGACATTGGAATCCTAATTTATTTTTATAAAAAAACATTTTATATATTTTATTTCCATAATTTCTTATTTGTCTCGAAGAAACTTTACCATGAAGGTTATCTAGCACATTTGTTTCAATTGTAAAATAAAAGATTTCACCTTCATCCATAGAAGGAGTTTCACTTTCATTCACATAAGGGGTTTCATTTTCATTTTCAAATGTAAAAGGGATTTCATTCTCATTTTCATCAATATGAGGGATTTCATTCTCATTTTTATCAATATGAGGGATCTCATTCTCATTTTCATCAATATTAGGTATTTCATTCTCATTTGCATTCTCATAAGATATAATTTCATTATGTTTTTTTTTTACATTGATTCAACCCTAATATTATTGAAGTTGCAGGCATAGTTAGGTTTGTCTCCATAATTGCATTTTCTTCCATATTCACCATCTCCACATTTGCATCATCTACATTCATTTCATCATTGATGGATTCCTCTTGAATATTCTTGGAACTATATGCTTCCAAATATTTCATTTGATGAATCCTTTCTCTCCTTTCCCTTTGTCTTTTTTCCTCCTTATCTTTATTTGCTTGAATTTCTTTGGGTGTCACTAACTTTCTACATCTTTTTTTTTGTCTTTTCCTATCACCCATGGTTACCAAACCATTTATTATGACAAAAAAATAATTCAAAAAACTTATTTTCAAATTTCCACCTCCTTAAAATATTCAAATTAAACTAAGTTCTACGAAGATCATTTTTTCTATAAACTCTTAACTACAAAAACATCATGAGTACATCCAAAAATTCTCTTTTTCCAAATCTTCTTCTAAAATGTTCTTGTACTTAATTCTACTTTAGAAAATTCAACCTACACTTTGTATCTTCCAACAATTTGAATAGAATATGCCCTACACAAGACAAATTTGCAATAAAAAATGCAGAAAGTGACACTTTCAAACTATACTATAGAGAAAGAATGTTGCAAGAAAATCATGTTTTACTAGTATTTTTTAAATTAGGTAAAAATGGCTATATTAGAAACACGTACGTGTTATAAAATTCATACACATTATGTTCTAGGAACCCGTATGCATTTCATAATGTGTAAGCATTTACCTTTACCCAACAAGTAAATAGATAATGTGTATGCGTTATTAAACATGTATACGTTTCATTTTAATAACACGTACACGTTATTTAAAAGTTGAATTCCCACACCACATCCATCCCTAATTTTAGGCTTGGGAAAGGCTTCGAAATCCTAGCCTTAGACTTTGACTTGCAACTAAAAACCTAAGGCAAATTGAAGAAGAATGTCCAACTTTGACAACATGGCTGATGAACTTCTTTTCTGAATCAATCTATAAAATTAAAACCCATTAGAGAACACAATGTCTACTTTCAAAATATATAATTTTTATTAATATTGGATTATTTTTCTATTTTTTAATTAATTTCTAAGAAAACTAGTCCTTAAACTTGAAATATCATTTTTTTGTTTTTTAATAACTTTTTTGGTTAAGTTTTTTGTAAAAAAATTTATATGGCATCAAACTTCAGAAAATTCTCTACAAAATTAAAAAAAAGAAGTAAATTTTTTTTAGTTTAGGTCCAATTATGTTGTCCGTACACGTTGATTTCTAAAAACAACAATTAAGGCCAATAAAAATTTAATTAAAATAAGATATTCAACCAAAAATTACAAAAAAAAATCTAGACCAAACTTCATGTTGTTAGCTCTCTTTTCCCAAAAGGAATTGTCAAAATACTTTTATTTGGGTCAAAAAGTGTTGTCAGTACATGTGCTTGGTATTGTAAAAAAAGGGGACTTTTAAAAAATGGTTTTTATAGATCCCTTTCAAAATTTAATTTCTATAATCTGGGTATTTGAATAATTTACATATTTTGAAACTAGATTCAAAATTAAAATTTCATATTATTGACTCTTTTTAAGATTCATTATCTAAGTGCCTTAAATTTTCAGTCAAAGTGTGACAAATTCTGAAAAACAGCAAAAACACTTCCAGTTTTTGAGCTTTTTGTGTACTTAACTTCTTGCATCAGCCCTACTATAACCAATTATAGTATATTACAAATGTGTTCACTGTAGGTGGATTCATTTCCCACTAAGAAATAAAGTGATAGAAGAGATTGCGGCTCACATCCAAATTTAAACTATTACAATTGCATCTAACTCATGCTTGAAATATAGTTCTAATGAAGCTCAAAATACAAACTCAAAACTCTGCATACTGATTTGAATTAACACTCTACTTGCTTTGCATTCATACTACATTCACATAATTCACATCCATTAACTCTTATTACACACATCAGCATCATCAAATATTTTATAAGTATCTAACTTAAATATATTTGATTCACCTATAACATCAATTTAGTCTACCTAATTAGATGTAAAATGAAAAAGGTAGCTTGTCAGCTCAAGATCTATCCAAACATGCTTTGTTCCAAGATTCAAACATTATAAAAAAATGAAATAGGTCCTGATGGACCTAAAATAGCATTGACATAATGGATCAACACATACTTAGCCTTCACAATGCACCAAACATATTAGGTTACCACCAGTAGTGACCTAATTATAGAAATTTCCAATTATTTACCCATATATGGACATGTAAACCTCCAAAATCAATTCTACATAGAATATGCACCCATGTAACACATGCAAACACCTCCATAACTCTACAAAGTAGAAATCAAATCTATAGAGAAGTGCAGGCTCACCAATACATATGCACTGAACTACGAATGTCTGATACTACCAAGCTAAACTTTTGTTAGTCATAACTTCAAAACCAAAAACCCAATGAAGATGAAACTTTGGAATTAGTTTCCTCTATCAACAAAAAATCTTATGTTGGAGGTGTACAGCCAAATCTCCATCAACAAGCCAATGTGCACACCCAAATACCTTATCCCCTATACATAGAATCACCTAAGTTGACACTTATTCAATTTCTTCAATAATTGTCTCCATCAAATCAAAACTTATTGCAAGATTTTCTTTCACAATCATCCTTAGACATATTCAAGAAACCCAAATTGATCTGCACCATAGTCTTTATACTGAGATACAATGTTGGCATCAATGAACACACTATAAATCCATAGCTATATATACCTTGTGCTCATTCCACATTCCCATGTTACCAACAAGTTCATCAATGAAATATCCTTATTCTTCCAACAAATAACACTCATCAAATATGCATATGCTCCTAAAATGATTGCACAAGTCTAGGTTCTTTTTAGTGCACCAATTGATGTGTGAATATATAGTTTTTATGTGAATAATTACCACAAAGGTTGTAATGGGTAGATAAATGTATTAAGCACCTCTAAAAATGAGAATATGGAAATAAATCATGTAAATAATATGTTAGTCAATCTTGAGAGGGAAATATTTTGAAGGAGTTATTTAATTTTGAATTTTAAACTTTAAATTTTAAAGGGTAAATTCTAAGGGTTTTGGACCTACCCCACAACTGTATACTTGAGCTTGGATGAAAGAGGGGATATATTAATGTGGGTGAAAATTACGTGGTTAAATATGCATGTAGGTGTAATGAATGTACAAAGAAGCCAAACATATAAGAATTCATAAGAATAGAGATGAGATAAGAGATAATTGTATAGGGATGAGAGTAATGGATAACTATGTGGCATATGGGAAGGGACTAGACTTTGCATAACATTATGACATTTTCCAATATGTCAATAAGCTAAGACACTCTCTACAAAATAGACACAAAATGGTATTGTTAATGCATATTTCACCAATGCAATATTATTAGAGAGAAATAATACAAAATATATGAAACTGGTGAAAATATTTTAAACTTTAAGAATAGAGGGAAACTACAACAATGTAATTTTTTTATGATTTGAAATGTGGAAAAATATAAATTCACCTTAGAATTAATTCATATATTTCCCTTTTCGTAAGGTTGAGTCTAAATGTTGCGATCAAGCTTGTACTTACAAATCTATCTTATAACTATGGAATTAATTTTATAAATTTTAATAGCTAGCTTTTCAACTCAATTATATTTCCTTACCTTCTTTTCCCCTTACAAATACGAGGGACAGTGTTATTTATGTATACATTGGAAGGGTTGTCATTAAGTCACGAGGATGTATATTCACCTAGGTCAAATCATATATATGTGTATAAACAATAGAAAACACTACTAAAAAATGTATATGTTCATATAATGAGGTGAATACTTATTAAATAGGAGGTAATATATAAATAACATGAGGACATAGAAATATATCAATCAATTTCTTGTTGAACTAATGCTTTGAGGGATAATATTTAACAAGTATTAGTTTTATTTTATGGATGATTTTATACCATCCATGAGTTTGTTTTGTTACTCAATATTAGAGAATGAACCTATGTTGATACCTCTTCAAGTAAAGGGTTGTAGCTCAATCAGTTGAGTACAATTGGTGAGGGTGATTGCATGTTCCTTGATTATGCTATCCACCAAAGTTTGAAACCCCCAACGGTATGATATAAGGGATGAGGCTAGGGTCATGGCTTGATCACTTTTATAGATATTAGTCGAATTTGAACTTTATATTTTAAATTTAAAAGGCTAAGCTTGATATCCATGGTCAACTTGACAACCATGGACTCAACATACAACAAAATATGTGAGTGACAAGTATAGGAGAACATGTGCATATGTGGGTATAATGAATGTATAGATAGGTTGGCTATATAAGATTAATCAAGCATGTGACTGAGAAAAGGGATAAGTAAAAATTATGAATGTACTAGACAAGTAGGTGGCATAGGGTAAGAGATAGGACTTATAAAAAATTACAACATTTATCAATATTAGTGTATCAAGATAATCTCCTAAAAAAAACACATAACCATTTTGTTATATAAAATTGATCGATAATATTTTTAAAATGCAAGAATATGTGCCAATTATTAAAAAAAAAAGAGGAGGAGGAGGAGGAACTTGAAAGGTGCAAACACATTGAAATAGGAGTCAATTTTAATGACTTGTTGAGCTGTTTTTCTTGACTAAATCGAGAGTTAGATAATGGCCATGCCACTTTTAAAGTATTGAACGTTGAAACTAGAGATGCACAACTTTAACTAAATTTAAATATGTAGCAAGTTGCATTCTGGCGTAATTTTCTCGCCCTCTTTCTGTAAGATGATATAAAAGCTGTTTGCAAGTATCTTCGATATGTGTGTCTACAAATTGTTTTAGGGAAGGGTTGGCCCAGGTTTCCATATTTGCATCCTTCAAGATCTTGACTTTATATTTAACATGTCTATAGATTCGTGATTCGTCTGTGCATATGTCCGATTTAATATCACTTAAATTGATAACATAATGCAGGGAACCTTAAAACAATGGTAGAAAATATGAAAGATTGCAGTCAACTCTCCTATCACCTTTCGCATAGCTACTTAAGTAATTCTTGCACTCATTTTGTGAAATAATATAAAAAAGTTTTGCAAGATTTGTCGCATCTCTGCTTTAGTTTAATATTGTTTTCGAGGACTGATCAAGTTTCAATACGCGGTCCAGCAAGAAGTTTCTCCCAAGTTGCTTTGACGGAATCTTCTGCATTTTTTTATATTGTTTTCTTGTCATATATATGACAAGACTTAAACTAGAACTAGACAGCCGAAGTTTCCATCTGACGAACAAGTCTGAGTTAGGGCCAAAATTTAAAAGCGCTGCAAGATAGCATAGGATCTCCAATTGGAAGTTGAATCGAAGGCTGTTTTCTACCAGGTACGTCTGTTCTCTGATCTCTCTCTCACTTGAATTAAAGTACGTAACTGGATTGTCTTGAATTTAAAAAGCTCAATCTTCTTGTTCTGTATATGTGCATTCGTGCTTGTTGAAACTGAAATATTTCAAAAGATTTTAACTTGTAACTTATTTCTTGAAATACAAAGATTTAAACAGTTTTATCTCTTCACCATTTTTTGAACTGGTACAAATTTCCGTAACCTGCATGCATTGTATCTTAAAACTACCAATTTATGTGAATGATGAGCTCTTCTGATTCAGATAAATCCTGGGAAATGTTGAAGGATTAATTTTTTTCGCTTATTATGTAAATTTACTTGAAAACTGTCGATTTTCGTCATTTTCGCCACCCAAAACTTAACTTTTTTGTCGTCCAAATTTTTAATTTTTTGTAGCGATCTCTAAATAAGAATCAAGAAAGAAAGAAAAAGGTTAAGTAATACCACAAATGCGATGGCAACCCAAGATCCTCTTGTAAAATTGTCTTCCTACTAACTCAAACGATCATTCAGAAATTTTATATACATCCAGCTGTTCCAATGCAAATTTTTTTCCAATCCTTGCTCTGTTATTTCGTTCCCTAGGGGGACAGACTCCCAGCCTGCTTTCCATGTTGGTGTCAATGGCATTGGCGTTAGCCGCCGTCTCGTCCACGGGAAAACACAGGCCGGAGCCAGTCCTGGAATCGAATCCCGCACAGGTCTCCTTCGAACGTGCAAGAATCTGTCACTCTCCGTCCACTAATCTGCTGGTGGTGAACGCAGAATCAGCCCATAGAAACGCAGGCTACCGCATTATGGCCACCGCTTTCCAAATGTTGGTGGTCGAGTTCCTCCCTTCAGGCCCGGCTACGGTCTTCACCATTAACGACCCGGCGTTGGTGAATACCACGTTGCCTTCCTGGCTCATGCTCAACCTCCTCTGCTACCATACAGCTACCCAAATGCTCCTCTGGAAATACCTCCGGATTCTTTCCGCTGTCGTCTGCCTGCCCACCCGTCTTTACGGGAAATGTCTGGTCGTCACTGCTGTGCACAGTAGGAACAGGACGCGGAGTTAAGCGGCGTGGTGGTTTCCCACCCGGACGTCTTTGCTGTCAGCGCGCTGACATTCCGCGGCCTGGTATTGGCGTGAAGGTTGAAAATTGGCATTGGATAGTTCAATAGCCGTCATATAGTAAAGAGTTTGCCAAAGACAACATAATAACAAGGAAAATAAGCCAAAGACCCACGCATCCCATGAAATCTATGTTAGCATATTTTTGCGATCAAACACAAGGAAATTCAAGGAACTAGCCAACATGTGAAAGACGAAGATTTTGTTGGGAGATAAAGTATTATTTTATTTTCTATATATATATATTAAAAATGTAGAATAGAAATATTTTCAAAGAGTAATAGTTGTTATTAAAGTTTAGAGGATAAAAATTTGAATTTTTTAGAAATTAATTATTTTTAGATAATAAAGGAATTCAAAAATCAATAGAACACAAAATTAGATAATGAAAAACAATTAGGATGATTAAATTAAATTACTGTGAAGTAACTAAAGAAACAATAATGATTGAACAAAAGAGGAGTTAGAGGCCCATTTGATCAAATAGTTCACAATAGCATTCAATTCTTTATGAATATGAATAAAAAAGATAGAATCAAAGTTTTTCTAGAGGTGAAAAATTTACTCCACAAAAGATGCTGATCTCCAAGAAAATTCACGAGACCTTCCATTATTCACTAGGGAGACCAAAATCATGGAGGCCATCTCACATATTATATTCTTCCAACTCGGTGCACAAGATTTCTGTAGACCCACAAATATGGCTTTAGCCTCCATCTAATTATTAGTGTCAAACTCATAACACCAATCCCCACAAAACTTGAATTTGATAGATACAGTATTATACTTTAATAAAAAACATTTATTTAGTTTTGAATGTACAACTAACAAGACTAGTTTTTTATAGGATGGTTGGTGAACAATGCTAGAATTGAAAACTTTCAAGCTCACCAACCATTGATTATATGGTTGTTGGAAGTTGTTTAGAATTTCTAAAAGGAATGAAGTCTTCACTATTTGATAAGAAGCTCTACATATTCAACAAGTTCGAGCCCAATACATGTGCATAACTTGAAATAAATGTTGAAACATGTTTACAAGTTAGATATAACTTTTGTGTTAATATAGTGATAATTCACTAGATGCTTCCCTTGAAAATTTTCATTTTCTTATTGTATTATGGGTTAGTTATTTGTATTTTAGTAGTGCAAGTGACATTGAAATTAGTTCATTTTTTCTTGTGTGTTGTTGATCTCTTTGATCTCATAACCCACAAGATCTTTTAATAATATGGCATATAATTTTGTTTTAGGTTATTCCAATTATTCATTAGCAATTCTAAAGATCGGTAGGAGGTCAAAAGAGAGTTAGTTCAAACTTTTTTATGCCTACCATTGCTCATTTTATTTACTAGTGGAGTCCACCTTTTTATAACTTTCAAGACTATTTAAGTGACACTTTTGACATGGCAATCCCATTGGTTGTTGGAAGTCTATAAGAGATAGAGGAAAGATCTATCAAAACTCCTTCATAGCCTTGTGATAGATGATAATCTATAATCTAAAGCTAATCAAAGCACTTATAGGTGTCATTTGATGACTGATAGGCACACATAAATAGTCATATTAACCAAGCAATATATGTTTATGTTCTTATTATTAAAGTCATCTTTTGTAGTACTTGGCTAATAGAAGTATTTATATGAGCCTATTGGCTATAAATAACACCTATAAATATTTTTATTACTTTAATTTGATTAGAAAAGAAATTTGTTAGCTTAGTATTTCTTATTACAAAGTTTGTTCTCAACCAAATGTTGAATATAATTTTATTAGGTTTGTCCTATTTATAATATTTTTATAAGCTCATTAAAGATATATAGAGATACAAACAAAATATATTAAAATAATTTTGAATAGAGAAATATAATGTTAATTTAAAAAAATAATAATAATAAAGTAAAGAGATCTCTTTTAATAATTTAAATTTTAAAATATATATTAAAAATATAGTTATTAAATTCAAAATTATGTTTATTATAAATATGTAAATAAATTTTAAATATTTTTTTTGAAAAATAATTAATAAATTATAAATAATATAATAATTAATTTAATTGTTTTTTTTTAATATAACAATACATGAATAAATATAAATATAATATAAAATTGTATAACTCAAACTTTTGTGAAATATGATTAATTATAATTTTTAATAAATAATTATTTTTATTTAAATAACATTTTATTTTAAATATACCAGTTAAAAAAAAAAAGCATAGAAGAAAAATAAGGAATGATGCCTGATCGTATATATAAACTTTGAATTATAGATGTATATGCATTTCATAGCTAGAAAATATGCCACTTGAAAAATCACACTCACTAAGCACTTTTTAAAATACGATCCGCATAGGTGGATTAGGTTTTTGTCAAACATCTAAAATATATACAATTCTAAATGTGCAAACAATAGTTATTAAATTAATTAAAAATGTCCATTTGGCAACCAAATGTTTGCATAAGTTCTTGATATTATGTGTTGGCATCTAGAGTTCGGGTTTCCATTCTGTCTTAGATATAGTGATTGTATTAGAGGATTTTTTTGTGTAATAATGTGTTAAAGGTACTAGTAATTGTATTCCTATCTTTATTTTTAAAGATACAATATTTAATATTTTCTTAGATACTTTAAAGTAAACATAATAACATAATATTTTTTCATGTTATGCTGGTTTAATATTTACATTATTTTTTAGTTTAATAATTATGTATGATATATGAGGGAAAATTATTTAATTTTATATTGAAATAATATTTATAAAAAATATATTAATGAAAAATTAATATATAAATACTAATTAAATTTATATTGTTAATATATTTTATACATTTAAATTGTATTAATTTTTGAAGAAATTAATGAAGTGAATATTTTATTAAAATATTTTTTGATAATTATTAATACTATTTGAATGGGGATTTTTCCTAATTAGAAATTCCAAAATATCTAATATATATTAGGGTACTAAATTATCCATTAGTAGTATCAAGAGGTAAGTAAGATAGTTGATTTTTGAGATAATTTCTTAATTGATTCCATGTACTTGCTTCTTATTAGTGCTAGTGACCAATATTAAGGTTTCATAGAAATTTGAGAACATGGATTCCAAGCATCTTCTCATTAATGATATAAAAAATAAATTTTCCTTAGTAAAAAGCTAAAGGTTAATATGTCTAGGGTTCTTGTTTCAATAATTTATTATTGGAATGTACTAGAGCAATCACACATATTATATGGGAGGATTTCTCCCATATGTGATATCCTTGATATATCCATAATACAAGTCAATAATAGGTTTTGTCACTTGTGCAACACACCCCATTTCTTACTAGAATAGGGACTTGTATTGTTTATTCAACCTCATTCTATCCTTTTAACCCTCTTGTATCCATGTGCTCTCAAATGTGGCCTCATTGATGATCAATTAGAGAGATATTATCTTAGCCTACAAAATGCATGTTGGTGTAATTAATATTTAATTACACTTTGCATAAGTTTACTTAGGCTTTATTTAATTCCTAAGTTATAGGTTCTTATCTTTATCTTTTGAGCTATCTTGTTGCTCAAGATAAGATTAGGGTTATGCATATTTTCTTTTATAAAGAAAATCATTATCATGTAATTTTGAATTCTTGAATAATATTATGTTGCACATTGTTTTGCAACCTCTATGCTTTTTTTATTTTCTCTTATGTGGAAGGTCTTTTTGGTTCGCAAATCTAATCTTGGTTTCTAACAATGTATCTTTATTTTTTACATATTTATATCCATGGAAACCATGCTATGAGTATCTCCAATAGCATATGTCTCTTTCCTATACTCCCATGACCTCCATTTGATGTGCTAAGTGATTATTAGTTCTCCTAGACCAACTTTTTAATCTCCACTCCCTTTTCAATTGACTACATATAATGATACCATTTGTGGTGGCATGTGGCTTTATTAATATCTTATGTGATATTTTTTTCCTTTTATTATCTCCATGATCTTGTGGACTATTATATGAAATTTCATTCAATAAATTGCATAGTCTTATTTGTATAGGATGGTATTTGTATCCTTCATGTTTTTGAAAACTTAGATCCTTGAAATTAAAGTTTTATCTCATATCTCACATCCATTATCCTAGTTTATTTTTGTTGAGATAATTCTAGTCCCATCACTTGTATGCTTAGTTGTTTCACAACCAATGGCACACAACTTACTATTTAGTTTTTTGCTCAATATCATGGTGTGTATAGGCCATTAGATCATTTTTATCTAATGAGGTGTAATCTTGAGGAATTATTAAGATTTGACACCTTCTTGCATGCATTGACAATTAATCATTAACATCATCTAGGAGATCTTTCTTTCCAACTATGTGATGATCTCCTTTATTCCTCTACATTTTGGTAAACCCACAAAAGTGGTTTACAATTCTAGTGAAGAAGGAAAAGTTGCAAAAAATGACCCCATACAAAAAAAATGTTTTTTGGGAGTTCAAGCAAAATTATGGTTCAAGCGAACCCAAAGAAGGCTCAATAGAACCCCCCTTTTGAGAAAACCAATTTAATGCAGGTCTCACCATTCTCAAGAAAGAAGAAAAAGGAAAGCATTTTGTAAAGGGGGTTCACTTGAATCCTAGTTTGAGCAAACCAATAGGGGGTTCAAGTGAGCCACCTTTTCTCCCTACTCCCCCTCAATCACCAAAAATGTCCAGAATTTTGTGCTTCAATGCTTAGGTTGAGGATAAAAATGGAGGAGACTTCATAGACCCAACTAGATTATGGTAGTCCTTGGAATGAGCTATCCAACAAATATAATATTAATATGTTTTGGTTTTATTATGAATTAGTTTTTTTAGTTTTATTAAACATAGGTTTCTCACTAAAAATCAAGTTCTCTCTTCTACACATGTGAAACAATAGAAAGTTATCATAAAATAACATTTGAAAAATATGAGTTCCCTAGATATTGGATTCCTTGATCCAACAAAAAATAAAATATATATATACAAAAAAAATTACATGTTAAATGGTCTACCTATGTTTGAATTGTAATTGGTTTGAATTTGAAAGTTGATTAATGAAAGAATATTCAATAAAAAATTATGTAACCAATTGTAAGGACTATATATCATAGTTATAAATCTAAATTTGAAAAAGTCATAATTTAATCCTTCATGGAAAAGATTTGTGTTATATGGTGAGCGTCACTCCTTAAAAAAGTTGTTTACTAAAAAGAACTAGTTTTGGAAGGAGATGGAAAAAAGAAGTACAATATAATTCCAAAAAAATTCAAAAAAATATATTTAGAATCTACAAAAAAAATGTCACAAATAACTAGTTTGTATCATCTTCAAATTCCTCACGGTTTAGCCACTATAAGTTCCTAGAAGTGAAGATTTAGTTAGAAAAAAATATTTCAGTGTCCAGTTTGGCTAAAAGTTGTAAACCAGTGTTGTGGGATCACCTATTTATGTGGTTCATATTCATTAGCTCCATAATTATGATGGGATTGTCTCTTATGTCAAATTTTTGTTTTTGATAATTATATTATGTCATCATGAAAAATAAAATTTGATAGCCTATCCCTAGAAGAAATTTCTCTCCTTCTCATAGAAGTATGATTGATAGTTTTAAGAGGATGAGGTTAAATTATGTGATCATGAAAAAATTATATCCTTGTGAAAGTGTAGATTTTATCATTTATACAAAATGAGAAGCTATATTAACATAAAAAATTTAAGTAATCTCCTTATTTAATTATGAAGCTAGAATATTAAATCTTATGTGTTTTATAATTATCACATGTATATTTAACATGAATCTTTATTTATGGGACAAGTACCTTTGCTATATGTTAACTAACATCTCTTGACCTACATGTGGCTAGATAATTTTAAGGTGGTGAGATATATAAATTAAGTTAGGTATATGCAAGTTTTTTGACCACTAAATGTGTGCCTATGAGGAATGTTCCCCATTTACTAAGATACCAACTCACTTTTTTCATTATATGCTACATAGTCTCCTATGTTAGACCTTTACTCTTGATGTTCTCTAAATTGTGTTTTAGTGTCATATATTTTGGAAAAAAATGATCATATGCACACAATGGTTTATAGATGATTGAATTCCTAAATACAATTTGTGCCAAAATTGATTTCTTTCTGGATCAAAATAATATATTATTTCCACCAAATTAGGGAGATATTTTTAATTCTATTATTGGCCTTTATTTTTATATAAATGAGCATGTAGCATACATTTCATTTTTGGGGTTAAGAATTTTTAGGTGGGAAGTTTTTTGTAATTTTTTTAAGGTTATGGCTATGAAGAGACTAGAAAATTCAACTCCTCATGTGCATATAATATTTTGAATATTTTTGTCTTGGCTATCTATTTGTAATTATTGTAATTTTTTGGATTTTATTCTTGTAAATAATATTTTTGTGCTTAATATACATTTATTTATATTTTTATTGGTTATAATATGTGTAAGTAATCTGGTGGTTATTTCCTTTCCAATTCTCATTTATAGATGTAATCCAATTTTTAATTAATTTTCCTCAAATTTTTATATGAATCATGATTCATTTTGGTCTAGATATGGAATATGTATTATTTATTCACTTATCCTTGCAAATGAAAATTAGCAATTTCATCATTATGTTTCAAATCAATGAGCTCTTTCTCATATTATTTTGTGCTCCTTTTTCCTCTTCCTTCCCATTTCCTTTTCCATTTTTCATTTTATCTTAAATAAGGATATGGTAGGATTAGGTTAATTTATATTAATTAACTTGTAATCCATAGCTACATCCTATTGAGAGGGAATGTTACATTTTATTCAATATTCAACGTAGTTTTATATCTTTAATTACGAAAATTTTATCAACATTATGTGCAAACACCACTAAAGAACTAATTAATATAATATTTATTGTAGGCCCCTTATTAAATAACATATTGTTTACCACCATGTTATTCAAGTATAACCAAGGATTATAATCCTTAAGACATTGGAGAGGCTTTCTAGTCTCCTTTCAAGAGAGAAATTTTTCTTTCGACTTCTAATTTTTGTGATCATTTTGTGTAGCTAATATATTTACATTAGAAGTTGTATTTCTCCTAATTTTATTAGTTTTCCAATAGAAATGATGAATCCATATATGATCAAAATACTCACTACCTTTTTTTATTAGTGATTAAAGGTTAGAAGTAGAAATAATTAGGATATATTAAGTTTTATCTCATCCTTTTAAACAATAAGGAGATAGATTATTATGCAGTATTTGTAGCATTTTAATAAGTTACTACGAGAGGGATCTATCAAATATTCCATTAGAAATATTTGTTTCGAAAAACATTTAGGTAAAGATTAAGGGAAAGTTAAATTCTAACATTGTCTTCTTATTTTAGATTTATTCTTATTAGTGCATTATAAAATTTTAGTTACAAAATAAACATTTGCTTTCTAAGGATTAAATTTAGGGGTGGCCTTGATGTGATAATGTACATGCCATTAACAACTATATAAAGGTATGCCTAGTCACTAAAGCATATTTTTTGGTCTAGATTATATTTCCTCCTTATAGGAATTAGAAAATAGGTTCTTGGATCTAGATGGGAATTCAAAATAATCCAAAAACTTATCTATTTGGAAGAAGTAAATGGAAACTTTAAAAATTTTGAATCCTTCAATCTTCAAATTTTTTTGACTACTTCTTCCAACAAGGACATGAGTGGGGCATGATAATTGACTTTTATACTAGCAAAGTTATTGGAAAGAGTAATAGGAGTATGTCTAGTTTAGTGTATGGATACTTAAGGAGATGATAAACTAAATAATAGTGATTTTTTATATCATTTTTCTAATTTTTTTTTTAATATAGAGATATTTATGTAGTATTTTATTATCTTATACCATGAGATGAATCATAATAGGTATCCATATAAGAATACTTATTTGATTCATGTTTAAGGAAGTTTGATCAATTTAATTCTTATAAGCATTGTTCTCTCAAAATCTATGTAAATAGAAAGAAACCAACTTGCTTAATCTATATATCATAAAAATAATAAATTTTATAGCCAATTTAATCATTATTATATTAGATTAATATTTATATATTTTATTTTTTATAAGTTTGGTCAAGGTTTAAATTTTATGTTATTTAAAATTAAAAGGAAGCAAGAATAAACTTTGGTAGTTAATCTAAGAGGAGATACATGTAAATAGAAAAAAAAATATAATATTAAACATAGAAAGAATGAACATGCAACCATAAATAATAATCTATTATAGGAAAAATATTTAGAGAAATATTTTTTTTCTCTAAAAGTTAGTGTAAAGGGAAAGAGACCAACTTCCTTCACCTGCATATCAAAAAGTAATAAATTATAACCAATTTAATCATAGGTTGCATTAGGTTAATATTTCTATATTTTTTTTTTTGGAAGTTTGGTCAAGGTTTAAATTTTATGTTATTTAAAATTAAAAGGAAGAAAGAATAAACTTTGGTAGATAATCTAAGAGGAGATATACATGCAGATAGAAAAAATATATAATATTGAACATAGAAAGAATGAGCATGCAACCATAAAAAATCATCAAATATAGGAAAAATATTTGGAGAAATAAATGTAGCCTCCAAATCATGAATCCCTTATATTATGATTAACAAAAAGAGGGTTATAATATGAATATAGGCTCAATCCTTCATAAAATATTATCAATATATATAGATCTGTAAATATCCTAGTAACATTATAATACTTTCAAAATTAAACTATAAGAAATCTATTGCAACCATCTAATAAATGAAAATAATCCATGAAACCTTCAATTTATAATTAGAAAACCATGTGCTAAAACCATCAAAAATATAGAACCCAAATCCCTAGTTAAAATCCAATAGAAAAACCCTAAGGTGAGTCAATAAGATTAAAATATCATCTCTTACACCTGTCATAAGCTCATAATAATCCACTCACCAACTTGTGTACTATAGTTTTGTACCTTTATCACCATTAAAATATATATTATGATGTGTTATAACATGTACTATAATTTTCTAAACAAATGTAACTCCCTCCTATATCTATGTTACTATAGATGATCTTACATTTGTTATAATAATCCTTTTACTTTAAATTGAAGTTATTCGAGAGATCCATGTCATCATAATTTTATTTCTTCTATTAAGTTCTATTTTAATAATTTTTGGAGGCTAAAATATATTGAAGTGAATAGAAATGATCTTTAATATGTAACAACAAATAAAATCCACATGTAAAAGAGAGAAGAAACAATAAATGATGTTATTCCACAAAACAAGAATACAATATGATACATGATTCATAGTGTGTGAAAATGATGTAAAATATGCATGATATTCCTTGCTTATAAGAAAAAGGTAAGAGATAGGATTAGACAACACCATGATATGTTTCTTAATATTATAACATGAGAAAACTAACTCATAAATACCTAGGATACGATAAGATCTAGAAATGAAAACTAAGACTTATTCACAAAAAATCCCCCCTTTAAGTGTAACTTACAAAGGAACAAACCAATGGAGGATATAAAGGTGTGTCCTAGCCAGAAGGCCTGATGAGTTACCCATGTACAAATAATCTCTCACAAATAAAGAAAATGAGAAAAACTTTGTTGGAGAAAACTCATCTCTAAAAGAGAAAACAAAATGAAATACTAAGAAGCCTCCAAAATAATATCCTAAAAATATAACATGAATAACATAATTGAAGCATAAAGAAGCTACAAACAACTATCAAAAGGTAACTAATATAGTGTTGTAGATGAAAAACCTCCTTTGAAAATAAGATGATGATCAGGATAAAGAAGAAAAAAATCTACATGAGTGTCTGGGCCAACAACACTACTCAAACAATTATTATATTGAAAATAAAGTAAAAAATAATAATCGAAGATACACATGACACATGAATTTGCATGAGTGACCGCAATGACAATACTCAAATAATGCAAGTTAAAAATGTAGCTTCCAATAATCTAAAGAACATTGAGAACAACTTGTTATTGAATGTTAGCATTGAATGCTATTGTACTACATTATTAATGGTGGGTGTAATTGGAAAGTGTATACAGTTAAGTAATTGTCCAACTGCTTGATTTCTCTCTTGTATAAATGTACTTGATTAATGAATAACAATCACCACAATATTTTATATTGAGCATTTTTCCAACTTTTGGTATCAGATCCTATTTCAATACTTATGCATTGCAATCTGTAAGGAGATAGAAGAGGTTTAGCAAGGACAACACCACCACATGAGGCAATAATTCATGGCTCCTGGAATGACTAGTTCAATAGGTCACAAAATCCTATATTTGTATGAGTGTGGTCCATACAAAGAGGTCATGACTGACACACTCTTGTATTTGGGTGATAGCCTTCTTTTTACTACGATACCACTATTTTTCTCAAATGAAGAGACCTCATATTTCATCACCAATAGGGAACCATCTGCACCACCCCTACAATTAAAATACAAATTTTAGTATTACAATCTATGCTCTCTTGATTGATTGTATTGTTAGGAATGCTTTCAGGGAATACAACCTCTCGTATAATTTTATTGTCCATGTAAATCCTTTTCAATCTTCTCTTATCATTTGTCAATCACTTCGAAGCTACAATTTGTTTCTAGAGTTTCAAATCATAGGTGAAATAAAATGGTTCCAATGCTTCTTCTAGTAGTGAAATACAAGCTTTAATGAAGGAAACGGTAATCCATGATCACAAGAAAGGAATGGAGGCTCAAAGGAAATTCATGATATTTAATTTTGATTCAATATTTTGATCATTGTTTCTTGCCCTATAACTACAAAGTAAATATTAGTTTCAATTATTTGATAAGAATGGAGATTTGGAATTTAGGGGTTGTCTAAGAAGTTTCAAGAGAAAATGATAAATGCAAGATTTAGGGCTTGTTAGAAAACAATCAATCTCAATCTAGAAGCCAATTTTTTGCAATACAAGCTACTTAAAGGAGTATCATTAGTTATTTGTTTAATGCATATTTAGAGCTCTATTTTTCAATGATAAAGGGTGATTTTTTATTTGTAAGAAGTGAAATTTGTAGCATGGATTTCGAGGAAATCTATCTTCTTACTATTGTTATTCAAGAGAGTGAATTTATGATGAAATTTGAATTTATTTTGGAGAAGCCAAATTCAAAGAGGGGATTTCTCTTTGGCTATATCAAGGGTGGTTACAAAAGAAATAAGAAAATTATAAATATTATTAAAATTATAATAATTGGGCCTATCCTTTTTGAAACTTATGAGGTCTCCAAAGACTCATCCAAAAATTCTTCAAATACTTAAACTATGGTAGGGTCACATTTGAGGCTGGTGGCACTGAAGGATGGGGGAATTTCTATCATATCAAGTTAGCTTCTTGCTTTGAGATGATTCTTTGCATGAGAACCATTTTTTTTTTTAGTTTGTTTATTTTCCTTATTATTGTCGCCAGATTTGAAGAATCCATATATATTGTGAATTCTGATTTTGAAGCTAGGTGAGGGGTTTGGTGTAGATCTCAATATGGATGGTTGTCCAATGAGTACTTGAGGGTATGATCAAGAATTATACCCTTCCCAAGGTCATCAAACAACTTTATGGAGCAATTTTTTTGGAGAGCTCAATATGGATTATTTTCAAATAAGTCAGAATCTATGATTAGGAGTTCATGGGAGGAATAACTTGAGAATTCAGCTAGGGGCTACACCTTTTTTAGGGTCATGAGATGGTTTTATGGAGCTTCACCTAATTCAATGTGTTTCTTCAAGGAATATCTTCAAAAAGATGTATATATGTGTTGTAATTGTTAGAAACCAAGATCAGATTTGCAAACTAGAATATCCTTCCATAGAAGAGAAAAATAGAAAAAAGTAGAGATTTGCAAAAGATGTGCAAATTGATATATTTGAAGTACAATAATTAGAAGAGATAATTTTATTTATAAAAGAAAAGATGCATAAAACTAATATTATCTTGAGCAACAAGATAGCTCAACAAGATAAGGATAAGAACCTATAACTTAGGAATTAAATATGCCTAAGTAAACTTATGCTAAAGTGTAATTAAATATTAATTACACCAACACCCCCCATAACTGCAACTTAGGGAGAAACAAATTATTATTCAAATGATGTGAGATGGGTCCCAACAACAAAGGACTGATTAGGTACCCATGTATAAATGCAAAGAGAGAAACCTAGTGGGAAAACCCCCCCTCAATGATATGAACTGTTGCAAAGAATCATTGGAAGAACTCTGATGAAGCAACACTGGAACCCCAAATCCGGCAAGCAAGGAAAGATACTTCTGTCTACAACTAAAACCAAAAATAGAATCACAAATGCAATAGCAGACTTGATGCTAAGGAAAATTGGAAACTCACATACTAGGTTAACCCTAGAATCTATAAGCAATAGTAGATGAAAGGATGAATGAAGCCCATAATGATGAAAAAATATAGAAGTTGTGTCTCTTGAAGCCAATGCCAAACTGAAACTAAAATTTCCCCATAAGATGAGTACCATCAAGATTCTGGAACATTAACCATAAAAATATGGCCCTCAAACTAAGAAAGATTTGAACCAATGCAGATCAAGAACCATAAACTCCCAATGTGAAGTTGAACCAATGCAAACCAAAGATGTGTCTAGCTAAACAAGAAATAAGCTAAAGTAAACAACATGAAACTAGAAAAACTCATGCGAGTTGTCACCAATATGAAGAATGGATGCAAGAACCCCCCCTCATGGAACTTTATATCAGTTCATTATTACAATACTCAATGATTGCAGAAGGAAAGAATGCAAAACTACATAAACATAAGTGAAAATGCAAACCCAGTGCACAAAACAAAAATGAATGCATGCATAAAATAAGGTACACATCTTCTATAAATGACCTCAGATCTACATAGATGCCGAAACTAGCTTTCCAACACTGTGAAAAAAAAAAAAGAATAAGCGAGTCAAAAGATACATCTCCTATAGTAAAAACAGCAACATCTGACTTACTAGGCCAAAAAATACATCAAAAAAGAAAACAAATAAAACTAGACCTGCACCATGCTATAGAACTCAGAAACAAATTTCCAACGATATCTCATTTGCAAAAAAATGATGCCGTATGTGAAAGTTATGATCATTTTCATGAAACTGCTCAAAACTACCCAATAAGGTCTCCAATAAGTCCTCAGGGGGTAAAATGGTTGAGCCCCTGGTTGCCTAGACAGACCAGGGGGCTAGTGGCTAGGGGGCTTCAGCGTGGCCCCTGGTCACCCATGTGATTGGGGCTGGGGCTAGAAGCCCAACGGGGGCTGGTGCGTGGGCTCTGGTAGCCCATAGGACCTCAGCGGGGAGTTTAGGCATTGGGGGTTGAAACAAACCTTGGTGGTGCTGCGTGGGGGAGCCACCAATGATGGTGCTGCACTAGAAGCTGCCTGGTGGCCACCTAGAGGTTGCCCAGTGGTGAATCCCTTTAGAACAAGTGGTACCTTTTTTTTTGAAACTTTAAATTTTTTAAATTTTTTTTTGAAGTTTCCTCAAAAAATGTGCCTTGGGATGTGAGATGGGGAGGCTGTACGACCTCCCTGGAAATTTTTTTTCCCTCTCCAAATGACTATGCCCAAATTGGACAAATTTTATATAAAAATAGGGGTTTTTGAGCATTGTGAATCCAACAGCGAGGTCTATTTGGGCCCAAAGTGCTCTAAAAATAAGGCAACCCCCAAATCTATTAGAAAAATTACCGAGCTTAAAACCCTCGCAGATCTAGCACATAGTGACCAAAATGAATGAAATAAAAGCCATTTCTGACTTTTTCCAGTGCTCTAAATACAATGAAAAAACCCCAATCTGGTCCAAGACATTGAATATAGATGCTCAAGGAATGAAACCCTCGAGGGACCTCAAATGAGCTTTGCAATGTATTCCTCCAAAAAGATGAGAAGGGGCTACAAATCGAGGCTCTGATACCATGTTAGAAACCAAGATCAGATTTAAAAACTAGAATATCCTTCCACATAAGAGAAAAATAGAAAAAGCAGAGATTTGCAAAAGATGTGCAAATTGATATATTCGAAGTACAATAGTTACAAGACGAGCTTTGCAATGTATTCTTCCGAAAAAGTTGATAAGGGGTTGCAAATCAAGGATCTAATACAATGTTAGCAACCAAGATCAGATTTGTAAACCAAAATATCCTTCCACAAAAGAGAAAAATGAAAAAGCAAAAGATTTGCAAAAGATGTGCAAATTGATATATTCAAAGTATAATAATTGCAAGAGATAGTTTGCTTTATAAAAGCAAAGATGCATAAACCGAATCTTATATTAAGCAACAAGATAGCTCAAGATAAGGATAAGAACCTATAACTTAGGAATTTAATATGCCTAAGTAAACTTATGCTAAAGTGTAATTAAATATTAATTACACCAACACCCCCCCATAACTGCAACTTAGGGAGAAACAAATTATTATGCAAATGATGTTAGATGGGTCCCAACAACAAAGGCCTGATTAGGTACCCATGTACAAATGAAAAGACAGAAACCTAGTGGGAAAAACCCCCCTCAATGATATGAACTGTTGCAAAGAATCATTGGAAGAACTCTGATGAAGCAACACTGGAACCCCAAATCCGTCAAGCAAGGAAAGATACTTCTGTCTACAACTAAAACCAAAAATAGAATCACAAATGCAATAGCAGACTTGATGCTAAGGAAAATTGGAAACTCACATACTAGGTTAACCCTAGAATCTATAAGCAATAGTAGATGAAAGGATGAATGAAGCCCATAATGATGAAAAAATATAGAAGTTGTGTCTCTTGAAGCCAATGCCAAACTAAAACTAAAATTGCCCCATAAGATGAGTACCATCAAGATTCTGGAACATTAACCATAAAAATATGACCCTCAAACTGAGAAAGATTTGAACCAATGCGGATCAAGAACCATAAATTCCCAATGTGAAGTGTGAACCGATGCAAACCAAAGATGTGTCTAGCTAAACAAGAAATAAGCTAAAGTAAACAACAGGAAACTAGAAAAACTCATGCGAGTTGTCACCAATATGAAGAATGGATGCAAGAACCCCCCTTCATGGAACTTTATATCAGTTCGTTATTACAATACTCAATGATTGCAGAAGGAGAAAATGCAAAACTACAGAAACATAAGTGAAAATGCAAACCCAGTGCACAAAACAAAAATGAATGCATGCATAAAATAAGGTACACATATTCTATAAATGACCTTAGATCTACATAGATGCCGAAACTAGCTTTCCAACACTGTGAAAGAAAAAAAATGGATAAGCGAGTCAAAAGATACATCTCCTAGAGTAAAAACAGCAACATCTGACTTACTAGGCCAAAAAATACATCAAAAAAGAAAAAAAAAACTAGACCTGCACCATGGCATAGAACTCAGAAACAAATTTCGAACGATATCTCATTTGCAAAAAAATGATGTCGTATGTGAAAGTTATGATCGTTTTCATGAAACTGCTCAAAACTGCCCAATAAGGTCTCCAATAAGTCCTCAGGGGGTAAAATGGTTCAGCCCCTAGTTTCCTGGACAGACCAAGGGGCTAGTGGCCATGGGGCTTCAGCGTGGCCCCTGGTCACCCATGTGATTGGGGTTGGGGCTAGAAGCCCAACGGAGGCTGGCGCGTGGGCTCTGGTAGCCCATAGGACCTTAGCAGGGAGTTTAGGCATTGGGGGTTGAAACAAACCCTAGTGGTGCTGTGTGGGGGAGCCACCAATTATGGTTCTGCACTGGCAGCTACCTGGTGGCCACCTAGTGGTTGCCCAGTGGTGAATCCCTTTAGAACAAGCGATACCTTTTTTTTTTTTAACTTTGAATTTTTTAAAGTTTTTTTTGAAGTTTTCTCAAAAAATGTGCCTTGGGATGCGAGGTGGGGGAGCTGTACGACCTCCCTGGAAATTTTTTTTGCCTCTCCAAATGGCTATGCCCAAATTGGACAAATTTTATATAAAAATAGGGGTTTTTGAGCATTGCAAATCCAACAGCGAGGTCTATTTGGGCCCAAAGTGCTCTAAAAATCAGGCAACCCTCAAATCTATTAGAAAAATTACCGAGCTTAAAACCCTCAGAGATCTAGCACATAGTGACTAAAATGAATGAAATAAAAGCCATTTCTGACTTTTTCCAGTGCTCTAAATACAACAAAAAACCCCAATCTGATCCAAGACATTGAATATAGATGCTCAAGGAATGAAACCCTCGAGGGACCTCAAATGAGCTTTGCAATGTATTCCTCCAAAAAGATGAGAAGGGGCTGCAAATCGAGGCTCTGATACCATGTTAGAAACTAAGAATGGATTTAAAAACTAGAATATCCTTCCACATAAGAGAAAAATAGAAAAAGCAGAGATTTGCAAAAGATGTGCAAATTGATATATTTGGACTACAATAGTTACAAGACGAGCTCTGTAATGTATTCTTCCAAAAAAGTTGAGAAGGGGTTGCAAATCAAGGATCTAATATAATGTTAGCAACCAAGATCAGATTTGTAAACCAAAATATCCTTCCACATAAGAGAAAAATGAAAAAATAGAAGATTTGCAAAAGATGTGCAAATTGATATATTCAAAGTACAATAATTGCAAGAGATAGTTTGCTTGATAAAAGCAAAGATGCATAAACCTAATCTTATCTTAAGCAACAAGATAGCTCAACAAGATAAGGATAAGAACCTATAACTTAGGAATTTAATATGCCTAAGTAAACTTATGCTAAAGTGTAATTAAATATTAATTGCACCAATAGTAATCAAAAAAATTTATTATGTAAGCCTTAAGGGGGTTCCCTTGGTAAGGTGATTTTGTGGTTTTAGGAATAATTTAATAAGGTGGAGAATGTTAGTAAATTTTAGCATTGAATTTTATTTTATTACATTGTTAATGGCAAGTGTAACTAGAGAGTGTTAAGTTGAATGAGCAAATCATTGGTGAGATCACTGGTCTTTCGACTGAGGGCGTGAAATTTTATCGGGACCGTCGGTTCTCTGATGAAGTGGTTATCAGATTTCCCAAAAAAGATAAGGAAAAGGCTAAACTGGTTAAGGTTGCCAATAGCTACTTTGATGTGGAATCCATTAAATCAATTTGGAGGAAAGTTTTGAGAGTAATTATGGAGTACATCACGATGGACAGGTGCTTCACCAGGGCGTATGGTTATCACTTTGCCATTTTGAACCACTTCCTTCACAAGGTTCGTATCTCTTTGCCTTTTTATTTATTCTCTTCTCTGAAGAATTGCCTCGATGAAGTTGAAAGAAACCCTTGGCAGACTTCTATTATTCACCCTGGTCTTGTCAGGCTCATCTATGGGCATTTTCAAAATTTACCTGCTTTGCCTAAAAATGTTTCTATTGAGGAATTGGAAGATGAGGACATGGAAAGTAGCAGGGAGAATGATCCCCTGGCCCCTCCTACTTTTGCCCTTGTTGGGTCTAAAACCACTATTGCCCAGTCCCTCTCTTGTCGGAAATTCCTTATGGGTTTTGTTCCGCCTCTTTGTCCTAGTCCGCAGTCGTTGCTTGGTGGCCCCATCCCGGGTTTTGCTTCGCCATCCTGTCTTAATCCCTAGTCATCTCCTAGTTGCTCTACCCTGGGTTTAGTCTCTGGTTTTAAAGGTACCTCGATTATGAAATTAGTTTCGTACTCTGGGAATTCTCTAGAAATTCACTCTAATAAACCTATGGTCAGTAAAGAGTCAGACCCTAGTGCTTCTATGTCTGGAAGATTTGTGAAGGCCTCTAATCAGGGTGATATCAATTATGCCCTAAATAACCATAGGCCTGAGGACATAATGGGTGTGGCAGAAAAAAGTACTAATGGTTTTTTAGCTATTCTTAAGTGGGCCCAAAAGGAAGTTAGTGTTTGGAATGATCGTAATAGGGATCTCAGCAATAGAGTCAGGGATCTGGAGTAGAAGGTTAGCTGGAGTGGCAATTAGAAGGATGGATAGGACACCTCCTCACCGGGGAAAAGACAACAGCTATAGGAGGAAATATTAACTAAGTTGGAGGGCAATATGTCCAAGATTGGCCAAAACATTAGGGCCACTTTGGCGAATACTTATAAAATTGCTAGGAACAACACCATTATTATCAATGCTATGGTGGAAAATTTGGAAAAAAATCAAAAGGGCTCTTTGGTCGTGGACTTGGACGCGGACAGGGGTTGTAGCAAGCTACTGCTGAAGGGATTTCAACTCGCACCTGGGCTAATACGAAGAGGAAGGCCCCTGCTTCTCCACATACGGTTCAAATCTTCAAGCAAGGGTTAAAGGATATGAGTGAAGTTGAAAAGGAAGCCGAGGAATTGATGAATACCTTGGAGTAGTGCTGTTGTTGTTGTTTCTATCCTTTTGGTGGTCCTTTTTTTGGACCCTGTTGTCTTTCTTTGTTGTCGTTTTCTTTTTTGGGACAACTTTCTGTTTATTCGAACTTTGTTTGATCTATCTTTGTTTATTTTAACTCTGTGGTTTCAGGTCCCTGTAAAACCTATTTTTTCCTTTTCAAAAACTAGAGAGTGTATAAAGTTACGTAATTGTTCAACTTCTTTCTTTCTCTCTTGATAAATGCATTTGATAAATTAATAACATTGAACACAATATTCACATTGAACATTTTTCTAATGCAACTAAGGATGGAAGGTTGCCTCCACAAAATAGGAAAGCAAAATTTTCCATATGGTAAATAATCCATCTCTCTAAAATGCATGGGTAACTTATTGCTACATTTGCATAATACATATGAAAAAATACTAGATACATAGCTCACTCCAAAGTGAAACCAAAGAAGTATTAACATGAATAGTAGAATACCCCTAATAATGTTGACTAGGGAGAGGCATGAAAGGTCCACTGAAATAGTGTAGATCACCATGTAGAGCATGAAGGAGAACAAACAACAACTAAAAGTGCACAAGAGAGCACTTGCAATTGAAAAAGAGTGTGCAAAAGAAAGACACACACACATGACGAAAAAATCACTTGTATTCTCTGTTTTCATGGAGGGGAACTCACTTGAAAAAGGTGTGATGAAAAATACACAAGGCAGTACACAACCCCCCTTGGCACTTTATGAGACAATACAAGTACAAAATATGACACAAACCAATGTGAAAAATCACTGAAACCATGTACAATAATTTGGAACTTTATCTTAATGTGTCTACATTTAAGAAAGTTCTTACAAATGATGATCAAAATTTTTATAAAGAATATAATGCTAGAAATACATATAAAGAAGCCCAAATGAAGCCATCCCATGCAAAAAAGGATTCCAAGTGCCAAAATATCCAAGTAACTAATGAGTGTTAAAACAAAAAAATACAAATTAATCATTCTAAAAGATAAATCTAGAAAAATTGCATGAGTTACTTTGAAAAAATATAAAAGACCTTTCCAATGCAACAATAATCATGAAAAATGGAGGAATGGAACAAAATTTGTGACCTTGGGAAATAAAATTGCACATATGACTTAAATAGGAAATAAAATGCACCAACGGTATAATATGAGAAAAATATCTAAGTCATTGGATAGTGCTTAGAACTAACTTTCTTTTGATATCTCTTTCACCAAAATCTAACTCCTAGACCAAAAGTTATGATGATTTTCCTAATCTTACTTAAGTTACAAAAAAAGACAAAAAATAAACCCCCCCCTAGCCTAGGCACTGGTCACCCATTTGACCAAGAGTGAGCGGACCAAAGGTTGGGCACAAATAATATTTTGATTAAAAAATGTTTAAAATTTTTTAACTAAAAATGATTTAAATGTTTTTTAAAAAATATTAAAAAATTTGTTGGGTGGGCAAGGGAGGGGGCCAAGGGAGGCTAATCCCCCCTTCCACCACTACTATAAAATGGAGGCACAACCTTAAAATTCCATAAGGTACCACCTCTTTTAATTGGTGGACAAGGCAGAGGGTACTATACTAGGTGTTGGTACCTTTGATACCCCATGATGTCATTTTTTAAATACCATACAATGATTTTGCAAATGGGCCAAATGACTCACCTACAAAAAAAATGCCAAAAAAATGCCTATTATCAAAAATAGGAAAATTTTGTATCAAAATTCATCAAATCAACCACCCAGATGCAATGACAATGTTTGTTTATGTTGAAAATGCTCCAAAGAAGTAGTTCTCCATATCTAAGCTTCAAACCCTTTTATGTTAATGTTTCCAATGATGGTCAAATTTAGTGAAACAAAAGCCAAATTTTACTTTCTCAAGTGTTCTACATGCAACGAGATAGCCAAAAATACTACCACTATAGCCAAAAAAGCTACAATCACCGAATCTCATCTAAAAACATACATGCAATATGAGATGAATAGATCTTTAGAAATCCTTTTTGACTCTCTAGATCATATTTAAATGCAAGAGGAGAGCATACATGAATTAAGAAGATCATAAAATAAATTCAAATCATAATAGAAAACTTGATGGCACATGGAAACTCTAAGAAAAAGGAAGGGGATTGCCAAATGAAAATTTGTAGTACCGTGTCAAAGTGAACAGCCAAGATCTTTAATCTCCAACACCAAATAACCTCTAGATGCAAAAAAGAGAAGCAATAAAAAATTATTCTATCAATCAAAAATACAATATGATATAGGATTCACAATATGTGAAACAAAAAATGTAGGAGATTCCTTTCTTATAAAGGCAAGGTGAGAGATAGGATTAAACAATATTGTGACATGCTTTAATCCTAAAACATGAGATAACCAACTCATAACTACCTAGGATAAGATAAGATCTAGAAATAACAATTAAGACTTGCAAAAAGAATCTTAGGGCCTAAGTAAAATTAACATGTGAATAAGTCCACTACTAGTAATTAGATAAGGAAAAGACTTATTCACACCAACAAAATCTACCTCTATAGCCTAAGAATTACATTTCTTTCTTAACATTAGGATAAAAATTGGAGACATATTTCTTATTATTCTCCATATTTTTGAACTCCTTGTAAGAGAAAATGGAATATATAAAATATCAACTATTTTCTAGGGATAGAGAGGTCCATATACTTACCACACAAACAAAAATTCTCTTTGATAAGTATCTTTGTCAAAGTTTCCACATTATTCTCACGAGTATTAAAATTCTCTAGCATTTCCCTCTCATCTTTCACCATATCAAAAAAATAAAATTATAGAACAATATGCCTCATCTATACATGAAAGGTTAGGATTATTTTCTAACCTAATTCCACTTTGATTCTTACAATAAAATATTAAGATAGTTTGACATAGCCCAACATCTAAGTATAATATCATAAGATAGATAGTCACTTTACACACATGAATATATACTTTTGACTCTACATTTCTAATAGATAAAGTTGTCACATCTTTCCACATACAAATTGAATAAAAAATAATGAATAAATATGAACATTGGGAATGTTAGATTGAGACACCTTTCCTAATAGTACTAATGGATTGGATTCCAACATCCCTATATGGGGTAGGATATAAATGTTTGAAATCACTTTCAAGAGATCCCAATCTTGAGATGACTATCTTGGGTTTTAGATTAGTGTTGTTCTTATTACACTAATTTTTAGGCTATTCAATTATCACACCAACGTAGGAAAGATTTAAAAGAGATAAGATCACCCTAAGGTTTAGTTCACGTTGAGTTTTAGAATGCATTATAATTTATTTTCTAATGTTTAAATGTTTCAAACAAGGGGCTTATCAAGATAAGAGATATAACACAATATGTTAATCCAAATGTAAGCTTTGAATAAGAAAATAAACAATCCAAAAAATTAGTTTAAAAAAACAAAAAAGTAATAATTTGTAGCAAAATGAGATTGAATATTTATAAATAGAGAACAATAATTCATCAATATTATAAAAGAAACTAGACTAAATCTACTCAACTATATTTTAAATATAGAGTAAAAGATAAAGGAGATGGAGAGAGGGAAAGAAATAGGCTTATGTTATGTTGAAAAAATATTGGATTTCTTAACGAAGATTTAAAGTCAATGAGAAATACACTTTTTCATTGATTAGTTGTAACATGGCCAAAAGTTAATAAATAGTGTAATAAGAAAAGATAGAAATGGGAAAGTGTCTTGGCTTATATAGTGTTCTCAATGTCTAGGAAAGGAACACACTCAAACACTATAAGTAGGTCATAACCATTAATGCTAGGAGACAATGAGGATTTTTCTCCACTCAACAAATATTACCAAAATATCCTTATATGGTCTACTCACATATTTTTTCTCGACAATGTATTTTTAATTTTCCCTAAATACTTGGGTGCTTGCTTGGGAGATCTATCCATTTTCTAGTGCCATTTGCGAATCCTAGATTTTGATCTCTTCTTTTTATCGTTTTTGAATTTTCTTACTAAAATATAAATAATGCTCAATTATTAAACAGTAAGAAATAATCCTTGTTTAAGCCTTATAAGTAGATGAAATATATTCTATCAAAAACTATTAGTCTCAATTAGAAGTGGACATGAATTCTAGAATCGTTTATGTTCAACACATGCTTTATCTATTTATTATGATTATGCATTACAATGTTGTGTGTGATTGTTGCAACTTATATGCACTAAGCCCCCTGAATTAATAAGAGTTTAATTTTTTTATTTTCTAATTTTTTTTCCTTCAAACTAAATTATGAAAAACATACAAGTCTAATTTATTTTCCAAAAATTCCTCTGAGTGCTATCATTGATTTACTGGTCATAATTATTTTATTTTATGGAGGATCTTATGCCATCCACAAAGAAATTTTATCAAACCGGTACAAGAGCACAATCATTTAGGCTAAAGCCTCTTCAACTAATAGCCAAGGACTAAGGGGTATCAATTTCACCAAATTCTCCCAAGGAGCTATCTTAGCTTCATGCATTATGATTTTGATACCTTATACTCATTGAGACTTGATCCTTAGTGGGATCATTTATAACCATTCAACTTCACCAATAGATCAACAACTCATTGATAATCTATATCAATTTTTAAAACATTGAAAATGTTCATTTAGAGCAATATATTTATAGTGGAACTATCATTAAATATATTTCTAAGGTTGAAGCACACAATACATAAAATGACTTCCTTATATTACAATTAAAATATTTGTATTTTCAAGGAAAGAGAGTCTCAAATTGAAATACAAATATTTATTCATGGTCATGGGTGTTGCTACAATAGTGGTTTACAATTTCTCGAAGATCTTGATTTTTGTTGAAATCACATAATTTTAGAAAATATAATGATTTAAGCCTTTAAATGTTCCATTTAAGGGATTCCAATTGAATAGGGTTTGATCAAACCACCTTAGACCAAGCCCCCTTGGATAGAACCCTGCTAGTTTTAAATGATACCTATAACAGAGTCTCCTTTACACCTATCAAAATTCTAATAAAAAACAAATTTTGATTTACCTTTTGGTGGATCAAATGAATTCATTTAACTTTTATTTTTTAAAAGTTTTTATTCCTTATTATAAGCTTCCAAAAAAGTATAATTTTAATATAATTTAATTTAACTATTATATTTATTTTTTATTTTTTGTGAATGTAGGTTTTCACCAAAAATCAAGCTCTTTGTTTTGCACATGTGGAAAAATAGAAAATTATCAAAAGAAAAATTAAAAAATATGAGTGCACCAGCTATTGAAGTCCTTGATCCAACAAAAAAAGTTACGCGTTATACAATCGTGCTATGTCTAAATTGTAATTGGTTTGACTTCAAAACTAAAATAAAAAAAAAAAACAATAAAATCCTATCTAAAAAAGTGGAAGCACTAGATATTAGAGTTAAAAATCTAAATTTTAAATAATTATAATTTTATCCTTCATGGAAAAAAAATTATGCATTATACGGAGTCACTTTTTAAAATGTTGTTTTCTGAAAAAAATTAGTTTTCGAGGGAGATGGAAAAAGAAGTGCAATTTGATTCCAAATTTTTTTAAAAATATATATTTAGAATCTATAGACAAAATTTCACGAAACTCTAGTTTTCATCATCTTCAAATTCCTCACGGTTTAGTTGCTATAGGTGCCCGAAAGTGAAGATTTAGTTAAAAAAATATTTCAGTGTCCAGTTTGGCGAAAAATTGTAAACCACTATTGTGGGATCACCCTCATGATATTATCTATGACCACAATACATATGAAATAGATAAATCTATAACATTTTAATAAATCTCAATGCTCAATTTTCATTGAAAAATGCAATTGATACTATTTTACTTGAGTATTTTTAAATTTATATTGATAAGGTTGTTTAGATATGCAAGCTACTTTATATTAAGAAAAGAATATTCTAAATGATTGTTTATATATTATGTTTTAAAAACCATATTCTAATATCTACAATTTAGAAAAGTATATTCTAAATGGTTCTATAGATATATTAGAGTTGCAAATCCTATCTTTGAAACTATTTTATAATAAGTTAAATGAATGTTTCTAATGACATACTCCACAATAAGATCTAATATTGTTGATGAACCAAGGTGAGGCACATGTTTGAAGTGAATAATCTTAGAAATGAAGAATAAAGCTAAATGTAAATGTTTAAATACTAAATGTTGAATAGCACAACTGAGAGGGGGGTGAATTAGTTGTCACTAATTTTATCCTTTAATTCAATCGCTGAAACTAATATATGAAACTGCTTAAATGATTAATCATCAAACATCAACATAGAAACTCAAATCCAACACATAAACACAGTAACACAAAATTTATGTGGAAAACCCAATAAGGGAAAAACCATAGTGAGGATTAACTCACACTATAGAGAATACCAAAACTGATTATAAAAGGCTCACTACCTGAAACAAGGCTCATTGCTTGAAATAAGGACTCGTTGTTTGGACTAACTATCCATAGGGCTACAACCTAGAGGGCTCACTACCACAGAGATACAAATAAGACAATGAATACTTGCTATAAAAATACTACAATCTCAATTCCATGAAGTATTTCACCATAGTTACTTGATCAATTTGCATGAATGATAGAGCTCACCTTTTGCTCACTGCATCCGGAAACTCAACATTAAATTTTACACTAATCTCCCACACACAACTCACACACACTTTCTAAATAACATCAATGTCATGTCTACTCTTTCACTTATCTTCCTTATTTTCTTATGTATCATTTCCATTACTAGCTCATCCTATATATATACTATTTCCAACCTTGAAAAAGATAAAAAGTTGGTCATGCAACTTAAAATTTGAATTTTTTTAGCGCCAAACAACTTAGGGTCGAATTAGAATAAGGGCGACCCAAACACACACTTCACTAAGACCCAAAAAAAGATCTAACATGCTTCATTAACTTCAAAGATAGTGCTCAATAAACAACTAGCCAAATTAGTGTAAAAAACAAAACAATTAAGCTCAGATCTTCGAGAAACCAAAAATATCTTCAGTGCAATCAAAACATCTTAACTCTAGAACCCCAAGTCAAAAGAATTCAACAAAGAGAATTTCAAACCAACAACATTCTCCTAGACTTCAACTATAACATAAAGAACCACAATTCAAAACTAGTGAGCACAACTCGAACTTCACAATGAACCATCAACAAAATATCTGGATATAAAAATCTTTAACAATTATGATCAACATATTTGAACTACATGAACACAAGGTAAAATATTAGAGCAACAATTGAATCCATTCAATCTTCCTTTAATACAATTTTCTCAATATCCTCAACCTATACAACCAACAACAATTAGTAGATAACTAGTTGACTAGTTGACATCAATGGAGACACCTTCATTCCTTTCTCTATTCTTGCAACAATCTACCCATTTGTCACTGATGGTAACACACGATGTGAAAAACCATCAAAGACACCATACTAGATCTAATCATATTCTTCATCATTTTATCTCTCTCATTATATTTTTCTCCTTCTCACATGCTTTCTCTCCCACTTTGAAATCAATGGAAAAGGATAAATATATGTTAATTGAATCTTTCTTTAACATGAAAACATAATACTCGCAATGAAAACACTTGAAAACTACCTACTCTCCCTGAGGGGTAGCAGCCGAAACATCAGTCAAAAAAGATAGAACCATGAATTCACCAGAATGATGCACCTCCAAATGCATCTTAGTTTATGAAAGGGTGGGAAATAACCCCTAACTTTTCCTAGAGATAATCAAAAGTATCTTTAGGAAAATCCTTCTTAAATATATCTGCAATATGATCCTTTTTAGGAACATACTCAAGCTTGACTTCATTCTCCATGACCTTCTCTCTCAAAAAATGATATATAATAGATATATGATTCATCCTCGAGAGCATCACAAGATTTTTCAAATATTAATTGCACTTGTATTATCACAGAAGATAGAAATGGGATCATCATATAGTAGTGTGATATATTTCAATGTCTATTCCGTCCATAAAACTTGTGTACAACAAGATGCAACAACAATATATTCATCTTCAATAGTAGAAAAAGAGACTAAATCTTGCTTCTTACTCAACCATGCCACCAATCTACATCCAAGAAAGAATGCACCACCACTTGTACTCTTTCTATCATCTATACATCCAACCCAATCTTCATCTATATATGGACTAAGTGTAAAGTTGGTATCTTTAGGATGCCACAATCCATAATTTTGAGTGCCTTTTAAATATCTTAATATTCCTTTAACTGCAACAACATGTGTTTACTTTGGATCTTCTAGAAATGTAGCCAAAAGATAAACCACATGCATAATATATGGTTTATTAGAAGTCAAATACAGTAATCCACCAGTCATAGATCTATAATTTCTCTTATCATCCTTAGGTGAATCAACATGTTTACTAGATTTGTAACTAGTTACCATAGGAGTACTTACCGGTTTGGAACCGTCCATCCAAAATTTCTTCAACATCTCTTTTACATACTTAGATTATGAAATGAAAATTCCTTTTTTTGTTTGATTAATCTGCAACTCAAGAAAGAAATTCATTTCCCCAAACATAGACATTTCAAATTCTTTTTGCATCTCTTCTACAAACATCTTGCACATATTTTCATAGCCTCCAAAGATAATTTAATCAACATATACAACTACTATTAGGACATTTTCATTTTCAATCTTAAAGTACAACTTATTGTATTCCTTTCCTTTGTTAAATCCTTGTTGAATCAAATACCTTTCTAACCTTGCATACCAAGCTCTAGGAGCTTGCTTTAGTCCATATAAAGCTTTCTTTAGCATGCACACCATATCTGGTTGATTTGTTAACTAAAATCCTTTTGATTGTTCCATGTAAACTTCTTGTTCCAGCTCACCATTTAGAAATGTTGACTTAACATCCATCTAATAGACTTTAAAATATTTATAAGCAGCCAATGCCAAGAACATCATTATAGCTTCCATTCTCGTTGGGAAAAAATTCTCATGAAAATCTATGCCTTCCACTTGTGAATATCCTTTACACACAAGCCTCACTTTATTTCTAACAACTTCTCCATTCTCATTCAAATTATTCCTAAAAACCCATTTTCATCCAATAATGCTTTTATTTTTTGGTCTTTGGACCAGTTCCCAAGTATGATTATTTTCAATCTACAAAATTTATTCTTTCATTGCTTCCTTTAAATTTTCATCTTTACAAGCTTCACTTACTGTGTTCGGTCCAATCTTATAGAATAAACAAAAAATACTTTAGCAAAATATTTAATTCTAGTTAATATGGCTTTTGTCTTGTCTCCAATAATCTAATTTTCTGAATGATTCCTCTATATAACTATTTTAGTGTCCTAGGAGTCATCACCAAAGCATCTTCTTCACTTTCAATCTGTTCATCTAGTTTCTTTTTTTCTTCCATAATTTCTTCTATTCTTGAACAATCCTGCTCATCAAACACATATCCATCAACATCAATAGAGTTCTTCATTGTGTCATCTACCTTCAAATTTGAGCTCTCTAGAATCTTCCTCATTCTTTTATTGAAACATCTATATGCCTTACTTTTTTTAAGTATCCAATAAATATGCCTGCATCACCTCTTGCATCAAACTTACCCATAGTTTCCTCATCTCTTTGGATATAGACTTTTCTTCCAAATACATTGAAATATTTAACTATAGGAATTCTTTCGTGACATAGCTCATAGGGAGTCTTTTTACTATTTTCTCTTGATTGAACTCAATTGAACGCATAAACAGCAGTATGAATAACTTCTTTCTAGTAAACTTCCAGTAATCCAACTTTAGTAATCATTGACCTAGCAACCTCTTGAATTGCTCTATTTTTCCTTTCAACAAATCCATTCTATTGGGGAGCTCTAGGATTAGATAACTATCTCTTTATTCCATGCACTTCACAAAACATATTGAACTCATGGGAGGTGAATTATCCACCTATTTCAAATATTAAGCATTTTATCTTCAAATTCACTTCATTTTCAACTATAGCCTTGAATGCCTTGAATCTATGTAATGCATCTGATTCTTCTCTAAGAAATGTAACCTACGTATACCTAGAATAATCATCAATTAAAAGCATAAATTAATTTTCACCAAAGAGACTTCTCACTCTCATAGGACCACAGAGATCTGTATGAACTAAATCCAACAGTCCAGTAGTAGATTCCTCCCTTGATCTGTAATGATTTCTTGGTTGCTTCCCAAACTAACAATTCTCGTGAATAACATTAATAAAAAATTAATTCTTGAAAAATTTCTAATGGATTGAACAACCTTTCTCCTATTCCATAACCAATTGTCATTAATCTAAGTCATAAAGAATTGTCCATCACCATGCTTAAGTTGATAAATATTCCCTTCAATGTTTTGGATCCTTTCTGGATCTCACATTTCTCATCCATAAAAAAACATCATATCTTTTTCTGCACATCTGACCAACACTCAACAAATTATTCTTGAAACATAGATTTTTGACACCTACTTGCTTCCTATCACTTTTAAGGTTTTTCACCTAGAAGGAGAAAGGTGAGCCAAAAATGCTTATGTTCTCATTAGAAGAAATGGAAAAAGGGACTTGAAGTGTGTGATGTATTTAAATATTGAAAACCTAATGAAAATTTAGACTAAGGAATGCAATCTTTATCTAATATAGAAGTGCTAGAAAACATAATGTGTATTCAAACTATTTGAATAGAAATATAAACAAATTATAACAGAAAGTAACCCAATTGGAGATATGTACCTAGAATTTGGAAGAGGGTGGAATGAGGCTCTGAAAACTTGTAGAAGACACTAGAAATTCTCACTAGGATTGATTCACCATCAATGGAGAATGAGTCATATTTTTGTTAGAAAGTATCGAAACCAATTTCAGGGAATTGGGTATCCAAATCTTCAGAAATAATTGTTCAAGCCTACAAATGGGACTATTTCACCTTCAATAATGAATGATTCCTCTTTTGGAAAATAGATAAATTTGGATAGGATTCTGAGGCTTAAGATCTGGAATTTTGTTTCTGATGAATCCTCGGATGTAAATCTGCAAAACTCAACCTATAGACTCTCTCCAAGCTTGAAGTGGGGTTTGAGACATCTTGAATGAATTTTATGGGTTATGGACACCTTTTATCACCTTTCCATTTGATAAAAATGCATACACAAACACATGAAAATGAGAAAAAGTGTTGAAGATTAGGATATAGGGGTTTGCCTTGGTCAAACCCCTTTTAGGTAATTAAACCAAAATGGTGAAAGAAACTGAAGAAGCATGCAACAATAGATATTACCTTGTCATGATGATTTTATCTTTAAATTATGCAACAATGGAGGAAGATTCAACTCTTGAATGTCATTAGATGCTTCCTTGATGAATTACAATGTAAAAACCCTAAGTTGCTTGACTTGAAATGAAAGATTGATGGATCAATAATGAAGAACAAGAGTGGATTAAGTTAATGGATGTAAAAATTAGTTTAGAGAGGTTATTTTATAGTCCATTCACATATTTTACCAGTTAATACCTCATCATAGGCTAACATGAAGCAAAATCAAACACAAATTTCACTTTATTTCCCACTCCAAGGTCAAAATGGGGCAAAATGGGACTCATTCACCACACATGGATAATGGGTCCCACCTGGATGGGACTAATTCACCATGCATGGTGAATGGGTCCCATAGGGGCTATTTTGATAGCTCAAATGCCAAGGAATAAGCAAATAAGTTCTAAAATGCAACTTTGTCTAGTGTTTGATCAATTTGAACCTCAGGATGCACAATATGGGTTATCAGGGGCCTATTAGTGATTATGTAAATTTCAAATGGGGCATGGGACACAAAAAATCAATGTGAAAGTGTGATTAAATACACTTTACAACACTAAAATGAGGTCCACATAGCCTAGGAATGGACAAGAACCAATGTGAATGTGCAAAACGCATTACAACACTATTTTATCATTAGAAATCTTCTAGATTGATTTAATAATGTTGAATTAGTGAGAAATAAATTAATTAAGTCTAGAAAAGTTTGAAATTCCTTTACAATACTTTACAAAACCCTTACAAGATGTCATTTATTTTATTTGGAAGGGTCCAAGACCTAGTGTGGATACATAAAATGCCTCACAACACTAGATTAAGACCTTATTAAGTCTAATTTATCATGAATTAATCCCATGTCAAGCAAAAGAGCCTTTTTTTATGACACATTTAGCCCCCACTTTATTGAGAGGATGAACTTACTTCAAAATCACACTAAAGTAGACATTCAAGAGAGATCCTCATGCACAAATGCAGATGAAAAAGAATGACAAAGATCAAAGGAGGTGGTCAAGCCCCTAGGATTGAAGATCAACAAAATAGAGAAAGTTGAAAAGGTGCACCAAGCTTCAATTGTCTATCCAACTAGTTGTGGATGAGATCTAGGATGATTGTTTGAAAAATAGAATGTATACTCACTTTGGGGTGAGAGAACAAATGATGGTCCATCAAGTGAGAAGGCCCAAATGTACTCACTCTGGGGCCACAAAACTAGTTGTTTGCGGGGTGAAAGCCGAAAAAGGTAAGATACATACACTAGTTAGTATGCACTCACAAGTACAAAGGTGGCTATGGGGAAAATTCATTCCGCTAGGTGGGGTTCCCACTCAACCATATTAAATTTATACTTGTTGATAACTTTAACAAGGTGCCACAAGGAAAAATGCTCATGAACAAAAAGAAAAGGTACCATAGTCATGCAAGTTGTGTTATGCAGGGTGGAAATAAGTTGAAAAATGTAAAATGTAAAAGTGTAAAATCTAAAAGATGTTTAAAGGAGTCGTGTTCAGCTCATGCAAGGTTAGTCACTTATGGGAACATTGTGTCTAATGTCTACAAGAGAGGACCAATCAAAGAATAATATATTCACAACTTAGGGGATGTAGTGCATCACATCAAGCCACCAAGAGGAATGTAATATGCTGAGATAGATCACACTTATGAAGGAAATCATAGCCAATTTCATCCACAAAATGATGAATGCATCACATAAATGACAATCCTACATCGAGAATGAAAATGAATTATGGTATTATATTCCCCCCACTTTAAAGGAATTACTAACACCATTAATGTGAGCAATTTCTTTAAAGTAGAAGAGAATATGAGAGCTTATTCAAAAATCCCTATTCCAAGTCATATGTTTTCAATAATATGCATCATGAAGAAAGAGCGTATGTCACAAGTGAGTTAATATTAAGAAATGTTGTCCACATCCTAAGATTTCTCTTATACATTAATGAAACGTTAATGATTAGTCAAAAGAGACACTAACAATTGACATATAGGGATAAGGCTATCAAATCCCTTGCCCCCGCTTAGTGCCTGGGATGAAGGTGAGCCTAAAGTGGATGATGGTATGCTACCCCTTGCAAGGGATGTGAAACATGTAATAGTGAGAATTCTATGATCCTACAACTATTACATGGAAAGGAGCAACAACTAATGTTATTTATGTATGGATTTAGGATATAAAAAGGGTAAAGGTTTCTTGGAAAAATGGTTGGTGATAGTATGGATGTTGAGTGAAGGTTTGTTGGATGGGTTGATGGCTATGAAAGGACAATCACAAAGACTATGAGTTGGAAGAATAAGGTTAGCTATAGTGTGAGCTTACATAGGGTGATGATTAATGGTTGAATTTTTTTTAGTATCAAAAGTGAGGATAGGAGGATCTATTTGGTTTTTGGTTATCACTAAGATATAATTCTTATGTGCCATAAGATTGACCCTAGGAGGAGAGCTAGTATGTTCACACATCTCATAATTGGAGTTGGCAAGATAGCTTCATCACTCATAGGAGAGGCAACAATGGAAGGATAATGAGGAGTTTCATGGTAACTAATGGTTGGACTTTTTTGTTCAAAAAGAGCTTCCCAAATGGGAGAGACATTAGGGAATGAAGTAATAAGTGTGTTAGGATTTTCACCAATGATATCTTCTAACACTAAACTATCTATTCCTAGGTAAAGAATATATTAGGAGAAGAAAATGGTTGATTGTCATCTATACTTACACCCTCATGTCCTAGAATGTCTTCTTGAGTAAAGGAGGTAGGATTTTCATAGCTCTCAATCATATCCTCCACACAAATGTGTTTTCCATGATCATTCACAGTTGTAGCATTTTCACCATTAGGGGAGGTGTTGGGAGATGAATAAGGACTCGGTAAGGTAGGGGAAATGACTTCATATTTGTGTGTCATATTGTTTTCGAAAGTGGGAGGAGAAGGAAGACAAGCAAGACTTTCATGATCTTCAATGATTGTGTCTTCTTTCATCAAGATACCTTCATCACCAATGGGAGAGATATCAAGAGAAGAATAATAATGATTATCATAATTATCAATGCTTGCATCCGTTGAAGGGTAAAAGCTTTAGTGGATGATTTAGAATAGAGAAAGTCATCTAAGGCTTCATCTAATATTTCCAAATCATCACTAATAAAGGGATTAGATGTTATGTGTGTTGTAATTGGTTCTTTTGATGTTTTTGTTTTTATGCTTTCATTTGCTAATATGTGCTCAATGTAATCTTATCTAAAAGGAATACGAACTAATGTTGAAAATGAAACTTGAAAAAGTAGTGCCATGAATCTAAATGATTCTTATTTATAATAAAATACAACATAAAGACATCAGATGAAATGTAACTTTTGAGATTGCAAATAAAGTAACTGATTGATGACACAATGCAATGATCTAAAAATGAAATGTTGCAAATACAAAATTTGAATTTGAACAATGCATGGAATGAGTTAATTTATGCTAAATATCATGAAATGCATGCTATAGAAACTCATCCAAATGATATAGGTGGGTGAAGGCATAAAAAAAAAAACTTTTAAAAAAATTCTAAGTTCTGGAAAATGTTGTTTCAGGGGTCAGAAGGGACTGATTCGCCGAGGGTGACGAATGAGTCCCAGTATGGACTTTTTTCAGATTTTCAAAAAAAATTAACTAATTTTAATATTTTTGGAGTGCTATGATGCTGTTATAAATGAAAAAATGTTGTATTTCAAAAAAAATCAAGGATGAAAGATGCAAAAATGCAACCTATTAGGCACATTTACTTATGCAAAAATGAAACCCTAGAATGCAAGCTAACGAGTGCAAAATGCAATGAAAGCGACTCTAGGATGATTAATTGACTCCAAAATCAGAAAATAATTGATTCAAACATTAGGTTCACCAAAATGGAACATAGATTTTTGGCACCTACTTGCTTCCTATCACTCCTATGGTTTTTCACCTACAAGGAGAAAGGTGGGCCAAAAATGCTTATTTTGTCATTAGAAGAAATGGAAAAAGGGATGCAAAGTGTGTGTGTGGATGTATTTAAATGCTAAAAACATAATTAAAATGTAGACTAAGGAATGTAATTTGAATCTAATGTAAATGTGTTGGAAAACACAATGTGTATTCAAACTATTTGACTAGAAATGTAAACAAACTATAACATAAAGTAACCCAATTAGAGATATGTACCTAGAAGTTGGAAGAGGGTGGAATGAGGATTAAAAAACTTGTAGAAGACAAAAAAAATTCTCACTTGTAATGATTCACCATCAATAGCGAATGAGTCTTATTTTTGTCAAAGAGTGTGGGAACCAGTTTTGGGGAATTGGGTATCCAGATCTTCAAAAATCACTATTCAAGCCTAGAAATGGGACTAATTCATAGCCAATGGTGAATGAGTCCTCTTATATAAAATAGAGAAATATATACATGATTCTAGGGCTTATGATTTGCAATTCTGTTTCTCATGAATCCCTAGATCTGAATCTACAAAACTCAACCTATAGATTCTCTCCAAGCTTGAAGTAGGGATTGAGACACCTTGAATGAATTTGATTGGATATGGAAACATTTTCTCACCTTTCCATTTGATAAATCTACATACAAAAACACATGCAAAGGGGAAAAAGTGTTGAAGGTTAGGATATAAGGGGATTTCCTTGGTCAAACCCCTTTTAGGTAATTAAACAAAAATGATGAAAATAAAGTGAAGAAGCATGCAAAAAAGGAGATGATTACCTTGTCATGATGATTTGATCTTTAAATTCTACAACAATGGAGGAAGATTCAACCCTTGAATGTCCTTAGAAGGTTACTTGATGAATTACAATGTAAAAACCGTAAGTTTCTTGACTTGAAATGAAAGATTGATGGATGAATAATGAATAATGAGAGTGGATTAAGTTAATGTATGTAAAAATTATTTTAGAGAGGTTCTTTTATAGGCCGTTCACCTATTTTACCTATTAATACCTCATTCACATGAAGCAAAATCAAACTCAAATTTCACTTTATTTCCTGCTCAAAGGTCAAAATGGGGTGAAATGGGACTCATTCACAACACATGGTGAATGGGTCCTACCTAGATGGGACTAACTCACCATACATGGTGAATGGGTCCCACAGGGGCTATTTTGATAGCTCAGATGCTAAGGAATAAGCAAATAAGGTCTAAAATGCAACTTTGTCAGGTGTTTGATCAATTTGAACCTCATGATACATAATATGGGTTATTAGGGGCCTATTAGTGATGATGTAAATGTCAAATGGGGCTTGGGACACAAAAATCAATGTGAAAGTGTGATTAAATACATTTTACAACACTAAAATGAGGTCCACATAGACTAGGAATGCACAAGAACAAATGTGAATGTGCAAGAAACATTACAACACGTGTTTATCATTAGGAATATTCTAGTTTGATGTAATAATGTTGTTAAAAACATTTTATAATGTCGAATTAGGGATAAATAAGTTAACTATGTCAAGATAAGCATGAAATTCCTTTACGAGACTTTACAACACCTTTACAAGACACAACTTATTTGATTTGCAAGGGTCCAAGAATTAGTGTAGATGCATAAAATGCTTCAAAACACTAGTTTAAGACCTTATTAAGTCCAATTTATCATGAATTGATCCTATGTCAAGCAAGCAGATCCTTTTTTCTATAGTACAATGCCTTAAACCCTTAACATAGTAAACATCGTCAGTATGATGCTTGCAATTGAAACTTATTAAACCTATCCCAGACATTTTAGCATCAGTATTATCACAAAATATAACCAAGTCTCCATCATATTTCTCAAGCTTAAAAAACTTACACATATCACTAGTCATGTGATGTGAGCAACCACTATCAACTACCCAAAAATTCTTTTCTTGTTTAGCATGTAGTGTAGAGATAACCATACCTTCATTTTTATTCTTTTCCTTCTCTAGAGGGATTTCCTTTACCTAATTATCTAAATTAGTAGAGGTAGGTTCATCCTTAATCATGAAGAACAAGCTTTCATTTTTATCCAAATCTTCATATTTTGAATCTTCATATGAAATACTAGCATTCCCATTCACATAGTAGACTATTGATTTTGTTTCCTTTCTTTTCCTTCTCATATCTTTTTTTATTCCTTTTAGATCTTTCTGAACACTTTGCAACTTTGAAATCATTTAAAGGGAAACTTACCTTCATACTTATAGGAGACTTTTCTTATTCTTCTTACAAATTTATCTTCTATTTCATCAAAATTTTCTTCATCTAGATCTTCATCTTTTGTAGCTTTAAAAGCAGTCTCTAATTTTCCTCCACTTCTTTGATTCAACTTCCTCATCTCATAAGATGTCAAAAATCCTAACAATAGATTCTTAGTACAAGTCTTATAATCTATAGTCTACTCAATATCACTCACCTTCTCACTATAAGCATCAAGAAGAGTTCTGAGAATCTTCTTTACAATCCTTATTTGATCTATAGTAGTACCAAGTGATTTCATTCCAACCACTACATCACCCAATCTTTTAACATAAGCTTTAAAATTTTTATCTTCACACATATGTATAAGATCAAACTATGTTTCCAAATTCTCCATTTTTTCCTCTTTAACTCTTTCATCACCATCATGCAATCTTTCTAAAGCATTCTCAACTTCCTTAGCTATCTTCAAATTTTGAACCTTAATTAACTCAGAATGTACCAAATTATTCTTCAAGATGAACTTCACATTATTACTTGCTTCATGTGCTCTAATTTCTTCAGGTGTACTTAGACCATTAGTAGGAGTGTAAGGATTCTTGTAAGCTTTTACACATCATATCCATAATAATCTAAATATTCTTCTATCAATACTTTCCAGATACCATAATTAGTTCCATCAAACCTTGGATAATCAAAGATTATTTTTCCAACCATCCCGAACCTTCCTTAAGCAGTTAAGCTCTTCACTAAGGAACCAAGATTTGATACCAATTGTTGAATAGGAAAACTAAGAGGAGGGTGAATTAGTAGTCACATATTTTATCCTATAATTCAATCACTGGAACTAATACATGAAACTTCTTAAATGATTAATCATCACACATAAATACAAAAACTCAAACATCAATGCAAAAATATAGTAACACCAAATTTATGTGGAAAACCCAATAAGGGAAAAACCATGGTGAGTATTAACTCACACTATAAAGAATATAAAAAATGATTACAAAAGGATCACTACCCTAAATAGGGCTCATCACCTAAAATAAGGAATCACTATCTGGAATCACTGTCCACATGGCTACAACTCAGAGGTCTCACTGCCATAGAGATATAAAGAAAACTTGCTATAGACATACTACAATCTCAATGCAATGAAGGATTCTACCACAATTACTTGATCAACTTGCATGAATGATAGAGTTTTCCTATTGATCACTCCATCCAGAAACTTAGTATTAAGCTTCACATTGATCTCCCACACACAACTAACACACACTTTTTGAATAGCATCAATGTTATGTCTACTCTTTCACTTATCTTCCTTATTTTCTTATGTATGATTTTCATTACTAGCCCATCTTGTATATATACTATCTCCAACCTTGAAAAAGATACAAAGTCGGCCATCCAACTTCAAATTTGAATTAGTTTAGTACCAAACATCATAGGGTGGAATTAGATTGAGGGTGACCCAAACACATGATTCAACGTGACCCAAAAATAGATCCCACTCACTTCATTAACTTCGAAAATAGTGCTCAACTCACGGTTAGCCAAACCAGTGTAAAACACAAAATAATTAAGCTCAGATTTTCTAGAAACCAAAAATATCTTCAATGAAATCAAAACATCTTAACTCTAGAACCAAGAGTCAAAAGACTTCAACAAAGATAAATCTAGACCAACAACCTTTTCATGTACTTTAACTAGAACATAGAGAATAATAGTTCACAATTGGTGAATGAAACTCGAACTTCACAACAAACCATCAACCAAATATTTGGATATAGCAACCTTCAACAAACATGACCAACATATCTAAACCGCATGAACATAGGGGAAAATACCAGAGCAATAACTGAATACCTGTAATCTTCCTTTAATTCAAATTTCTCAACATCCTCAACATATATAGCCAACAACAACTAGTAGATAACGATTTGACCAATTGACATCAATTGCAACACCTTCATTCCTTTCTATATTCTTGCAACACTAAATTGAAAGTAAGACTTATAGAAAAGAATATAGAAATAACATGAGATGACCACGATCATATTTTCTCTAATATGTAGATGCTTTCTACTAATATCTAATTTCAACAATGGATAAGTAGGATGAACTAATTTTTAGTTTCTTTCTTTATTAGTCTTTCTTATGTTCGCAAAAAATATTTTAACTATTTATTATTAAAAAGGTTTAATTATGGAATTTTACTACATTTTTCATTTTTAAGATTTAACAATTAATCTAGTGAAAATTATTTTTGTTAGATAAAGTCACCAAAATTAATAAAATACTGACTTGTGTCAATAAATTTTTTTTATCGTTTATAATATTAGTATTTGATATAATGGTATTATTGTTGTGGTTTAATTAATTTTAAAAATATAAAAGAGAAATTTTAAAAAATACTAACATAAAATATAAAAAAAGGAATATTAAATCATTTATAAGTACTAATTAAAACACCATCACACACATGTATGAAATTATATTATTGTTTACTATGAGTTCATTTGAATGTTAACTTTGTTGTTGATTGACTTGAAAATATGTGATAAATGATCATGTAATCAAAATTAGATATATAAAAATAATAAGGAACTTATGAATACCTTGCATAGAAGAATATAGTATCATAGATTAATGCATGTCATGAGGATCAAATTAAGTGGAGTGAAATTTTCCTTTGTTAAAATGACTTTTAGGAATTTATATGCACACTTTTCCTTGTAAACTTGTTCATGAGTGTATTTTTTCTAAGAATAATAGTTCAAGTTTCTTAAGGTAGATGGACTCAAATTTCCTTATCTTGATAAAAATCAAGCCACTAGAAATGAACACAATATTCAAAACATGAAATGCATGTAATTCAAAATAAAAAATTCTATGGTGTTCATGAATTAATTGGTTGATGTTGCATAATAATATAACTTTTGAGCACTTATAAAATAAATATATCATTAAGGGTGGGAAGCCTAGCTTGATTGGATAAAGCATCCTATTACAAGAAAGAGGTCACAAGGTCTATTCTCCCATACATCCCTCTAGTACTGAAGGGCATGTCACACCAACATCGTCGGTCACATGAAAAAATTCTAGTAGGTGCACTGTAGTTTATAGGGGGTTGCCTGATTCTTGCGGACCAATTTTTTTTAAAAAAATATATCCGTTTTTAATACCATGTGATTGTTATAAAAGGTGTCACAACCTTGATCCTATTGATAAGATTATAAAAAGTGTTATTTTTTATTTATAAAATAAAAAATCTTAGTTTCTAGGCTATAGTGTTAGTTTTTGGAAAAAATAAAAATTGTTGAGTTATTTCACACTACCAAGGGGGGTTTCAATTTCATATGTCTCTTTGAGATCTATAATTTAAAAAAATGGGCCAATCAAGCTCTTGAATTAAAAAAAAATTCTTCCAAAAGTTTGCATAGAAAATGTGAAAAGGAGTTGGACTATACTATTTTTAAGAAATAAAGTTATATACATGTGTATCATTTTTTTACCATGCTCAAAATAGATGAAGTTTTAGCCTTGTTTCCTTTTAGAAAAATGAGAAGGAAGTCTTCTATGACAACTCAGAAGGCCCTAGAAATTCATGGAAGATCCAAAGAAAAGGGCGAGAACAAGGAAAATAAACTAGATAAATGTAGATACAAATCTCCCTGTAAGTTCAAGGAAATTTTTTGGAACTATGAGGAGGAGGATATATTAAAAAAGTATATTATAATGACTTTGATAGATCCTCTCAATGGAGGGTGATGCTTTTTTTATTTCCTTGGCTCTTCATTCATTAGAAGGTGCACCTTTGATGTAATCTAGCGCCTCTTTCCACATGATCTCACATTGAGTTTGGTTTATAAAATATGAATAATATAAAGGTGGGAAGGTGTACCTCAAAGATGATTCTATTTGAAATGAAATAATTTTGGACATGCTAGAGTCTTAATTCACTTCCCTAATGGATTATTGAAGAAGATAAATGATGTAATACATATCACTAGTTTGGTATAGAGCGTTAAAGAAATACAATCTGATGAAATGAAATAACATATTGAAAATAAATAAAATAGGTTTTTTTGAAAGTTTTCAAAACTTTCCAGAATATATTATTAGCAATAGTATAACTAAATTTTATAATTTTTACTTTATTCTTGCATGCTTGTGTTTAAGTGGGTTTCTTTGAGATAGAGCATTGATATTTAGTAGAGCTTACAGATCATACATTTATATCTAACAAAGGTAAATAATATTATTCATGAGGTTCAAAACCCTTATCAAAAATTCCCATTTTGTGATGTGTGAAGAACCTAATGGGATGTGTAAAAAATTATGATTATAAATTATAAATTCTAATTTATCAAATGGAGCCAATTTATTAGGATAATTTGGAATACATCTAGAAGTACTAACTTCTACATGAAAACATGTTCTTTAATGTTGAAATACTTGATTTCATGGTGAAATAATAGTTTGTGAGTGACATAAAGTTCAGAGTAACTTTTAAATTTTCATACCAAATAAATAGGAATTGTAACAGTAGTCTTAAGATTACAGATAATGGAGAGATGGTGCTCCAAAATACAAATATATTTGTAAAGAATAAAAGGATAAATTACAACTACATGAAACTAATAAGAAAATAAATCATGCTTCATTAATGTTCAAGAAAGTGAAGACTATAATTGGTGTCTCTAGAATATTAATTTAGTTCCCTATTTAGATGTCGTTGAGGAATTCATATTGGTGAATCAAAATCATTAAAAGTTATATCTCAATAGATCTTAAAATTGTTGAGAAATGATAATTACTCTTGTGTTAAATGCTCTTCAATGGGACATTTTCCACATACTCCCATGTACTCTCAATTTTATCCTCATGATTCTAAATGTAGCATAACAAAGGGCACTAGTTCAATAGAATAAAATAGGTTAGGTCAATTGAGATTATTAGTAAATGAATAGAGAGAAATAGAGATGAAGCTTCAAAGTAAAATTCTTGAATATATGGGGCTAAATGTAGTAAATAAAATTTATAACCTAGAAAGATAATTAAAAATCCAGAGGAATAAATCTAAAACCATTGTTGAGACAATAAGATATTTAAGAGTATGGGAAATGAAAGTGATTAAATTTTTGGCCCATTAGCCCATTCTAATGAAGGATATTGATAAAATAAGAACCAATCAAAGAACTTTAAAATTATCTCTTTACAAAGTCTAAGAACACATAAAATGAACAACCATAGTAAACCAAAGTTATAGATAAATTCAATTTCTTGGTGGCATATGATGGGATAATTTTTGAACTTATCTTGAGTGAAAACCTATGGATTTGGTTAAAATATGATTATTAATCAATAATTTATGGCATATTAGAATTATATAATGCTAGTCTATTTTTAGTTAAAGATTATAGTAATACCATAATCCATGAGAGAAATGATAGTAGATTAGTGTGTGATGATGGAAATACTATGGAGGGAATATTTGGAAGCAAAATAATTCTATAATCCACCAAAAATGGAACTACAAAGAAGGTAAATTGAGCCTTAGAAAGAATTTTATAGAGAGAATTTTAAAATATTTAAATTCAAATAATGATACCAAGAGATTGATTTCAAACATAAAGGTAACCATGGTACATGTGAGAAGGACAAGGATTCATTAATTCTCTAGTTTACAACAAGTAATAAAATAAATAGCAATTGGGAGTAAAATTATTGAGCTCATAAATGTTATAGGACTAGCTAATATAGTTATTTCTTTACATTTTAGGATAAAGTGCAATTCAAGGGTTCAAGGACCTTGAACCTAATTATCGATACTATTAGAGGAGTGATGAAAGAATTATTCCAAGGGAAACTATTATTTCTAAAAAGAAGTCTCAAGTATTTATATCCTTTTACCATTTTTGTTCCCTATTATAGTTACTAATTAAATTAACATGAAAATGAATAAATTTATTCCATCATATGATGGAGTTGTCCCTCTCAAATACAAATGAAAACTACCCATTCAATGATGACTTCTTTAATTATTGTAAATTCTTGGCTTTACCCATTGAGAAAGCTACATTGGTTTCTATGAAACACCATAGTGACAAGTTTATTTTCCAATAGTTTTTTACCTTGATTTATGCCTCTAAATTGAATTAACACGAATAATAAAGAGATAAGTGGTGGAAATGAGTATGTTGATTATAGCTAACATTATTTAACATAATAAATATAAATTTAATGATTTATTGTGATGTTCATTCAAATGATCATTAATATGTTTATATGTTGTTAGGATTTGTAGGAAAACCAAAGAAATTGAAATAACATCAATTATAATGCATATTAGAAAAAAAAAAAAAATAATTACATGATAACACAAAAATTTAACACAGTTCACCTAATGTGGGTTACATCCACGAAGAAATAACCATCCACTTATCCAGCAAAAAAATCAAACTACAAAACTTCTCACTTGGCATAATTTGATGTGTGATAAAACCAAGTAATCATGTTGCCTTCACTCCCATGTCAATAAATTTGGGGTCAAAATGTGACTACCAAAGTCACAAAAATGTTAGTGTACCATGATCATTCACCACATACCAACATATGTGATTTATTTCTATGATATATGCAAGTGAGTTTATTGATGCTCTATATGGTCAATAACGATAAATTTTTTGAGCTGATGATATTAAATACACAACCTAGATGAAAAATTTAAATTTTTTGGTATGCATACTAATAGGTAATGATTATATCCTACAATTATTTGTATTAGTGAGAGAGAACTTGAAAATTTTAAGCTAGGGAAGAAATTATTCCTATTATTTATTCTAGAGGACATGATTGTCCTTTCCATCTATCCTAGGAAGGGAAGGGTTCTAGGAAATTAGTCAAGAGTCTTCTAAACTATCTAGTGTTGTGTATATCAAAGTATTAGTTTTAGGATTCTAAGTAGTGTATGCAATAAAAGGGATAAATTGTATGTTATAGTCATGCATTAAAGATACCCAATAAACATTTTATAGGCAAAAAAGTGAAGTATACGCGCATTTCTCTTCTAAAAAATTAAATAATTTTAACACACCTTTTATTCATTTCATAATTGTTTATATTTTTAGTAATGCATTATTATCTTTGGGTTACTATTTTATATTCAATAGTAAAGTGTAATAAAATGATGAAACCATAAATTGGTTTTATAAGATTTTTTAAGAAAATTTAATTAAATTTTTAAATTATATTATCTAATTTGTTACCAAGAGAACCTTAATGGTTCCTAGGTGGGAGGACTTATAAAAAAATTATGAGGAAATTGCGAGTTGAAAAAATATTCCCAAAGAATGGCAATGAATGGGTCATTTTTTCTTGAAGGGTTCCTAAAGGTTTCTTGATTGGAAAGCAAGAAAATTCCCTATAGAGAGTTAGACAACCCGTAATCTATAATGTCTTATCAAAGGGAGTTCTTTACCTATCGAGTGGGAGGCCCTATTCCTAATTTTCCTTCTCTCTCAAATAATTTATATCTATAGGGGCCATTCACCCTCCCATCAAACCTTACTTGAAGAAAGTAAACAAAATTAGTAATTTTATTATAAATATGAAAATTTAAAATAATAATTATAAGACGTTTATTTTCTTAATGACTTATGTATTATTAATTATTAATATTGAAGGTATCAAATATTTAAGTAAGTAATTAGTATGACATTTTATGAATTTTTAAGTATAGTTGAAATTTTGATCCCTTGGATTTATCCCTTTTATTTGGAGTTAATTTGACTACGGTATCCTTAGATAAATGATTAGTGTATGTAAGGTGTACAATTTAACATAAAAGTTTTCCAATAATTTGAACATGAATTAATTTCATTTTCATATCCTTAGGGACCATTCTTGATTCATATTTTGTTTCTTCATCATATTCTAGGTCAAATTCATTTGCATGAAATTAATCTTAGTTGATTAGATAAGCATATAAATGACCTAAAAATTTGCAAATTCAAATTTAAAAACTAGACCAAAGTCAACCCCCTTGAATTAGTCATCATGTGCTAAATTGAGAATAGAACATGCTAATTTGTGTGGTAAGATGTTGTATTGAAAGATATGTCATTTATCATTTAAATAACCAATGGAAGCATATTCTAATATACATAAAAATATTAGCCATCAAATGGATATTTAATTGTTGACTTTCACCAAACAAGAACGTTCCTAGTCTAGAAAGCTCATATATGGTGTCTATCAACACCACCCATTTGGACACACATGTTACAAACATATTTTAGATGCATTTTTTAAGATGATTTTTGTGAGAAAGGTTCTTAAGATGATTTTTGTGAGAAGGGTTCAAATCAATAGATAGGTTAGATCCCTAGGAATAAAGTTTGGTTCCATATTTGTGAAGCTTAACTAGAACATTAGATGGTGAGATTAATAATGGAAAAGAAATCATTTGATATTTCAAATGAGCTAAATAAAATAATGATTTATTTTAAAACATATGACACAACTAATCTTATTAAGTTTATTATAACATACCATTATTATATTTATTTCAATTATATAGTCAATCAATCCAAACTCATTAAATAATTTTTAAAATTAACTAATGATTTTTTATTAATTCATTTACTCTAAATTTATTTGAAAAGATAAAAAAATATGTTATATTTCTTTTTTATAAAAAAAATTATATCAATTTTTCATTATTTTAAGTTGCATTCATAATTTATTTATGAAAATTAAGAAAAAAAGAGAGAAAATTTATAAAATCTAATGTTACAATAATTTATATTTTTTTGATGAATAAGTGTCAGTATTTCTATATACTAGAAGTTGCACCTTGATGTGCAATGGGTATGCCAAAGAGGCGTGGAAGGCTAGTTAGGAAAAAATATGATCTATTTTTTGCATAAACTTGTGTAGTACATTAGGTCAATTGGTAAGTCATTTAGAGAATGATGGTGTTTTTTCAAATAAGGTCTTAATGTAGAAATGATAGCTTCAAATAAACTACACATCCACTTATAGGGATCCAAACATGACTAAAATAAAATATTTGAATAAGGAATATAATCAAATTTCATTACCAATAGGCTCTTGTTATGTTTACAATAGGGAGAGAGGGAGACAAATGGAGAGATATGGATAGAAAGAGGGAGAGATAAAGGGGGGGGATAGAGAGAGAGAGAGAGAGAGAGAGAGAGAGGTAAGGAGATAGAGATACACATGGAGATGGAGATGGATATGTAGAGGAGAGGGAGGGAAAGAGAGAGAGAAGGATAAATGAAGATGGAAGAGATAAATATATAGAAATATTTTGGAATCTTCTGCACTATTTAACCAAAAATTTGTCACATGCATACATATTTTAGTCCTCCCTTTTTGTTTTCCTTTTCAATTTTTACCTTCGATAGTAATTCCAAAAAATCAATAGAGTGTTAATTACTTTTAAAAAGTAGAAAAATAAATCAATAGATTGGTAGTTACTTAAAATTATTAGAAATAGAAGATCTAGGATTAAAAGACAAGCACAAATGAATAATGCACAAGATTGTATTTAGATGACCCAATTATATTAGGCAAACAAAGTGTGCATATAGAAGAGTGAGGGAGGAAATCAACCTCCATGAAATGAGGATAGGATTCCTCACACATGGAGTGGTGGCAAGTTGCCTACCACAAATGAAGGAAGAGGTGTCAAAACTAAGTTGAAACCTCTCAAGACACCTATCAGCATTGACACCTCAATGAGAATGAGTCAATGGGACACCTAAGTAGGCTTAAATAAGCCTGAAAGTGTATGCATAAGTGCAATATATACACTAACACCACACCTTAAGTATAGCTTAGGTGGGAATGAATGAAATAGGTCTTGACTACTAGCCTAGTGAGGTACCCATGTACAATGCAAAATAAATGGGTCCAGATGTACCTTGATAAGGTGCACAAGCACAATGAAATCTTTTAAAAGTGGAGTAAAGGAGAAAAATCCAGTTGGAAATAAAACCCCTCTCCAAAGAGAATTAGAAGGATTTAAGACCTTTTGAAAATATGTCCCTTGATGATAGAAAGATGATGATGAAGAACTCCTGAAGCATGTAGAAGTTGTAAAGTTTATCAAAGATGGATTGGTGTCTACTAGAATCAATGAATCTCCAAGTAATATGGATCAAGATGTGAGATACAAAACACTGCATGAGTGAACTGATGAACACTACTCAACCAATGTACACAAAGTTTATCAAACTCTATGAAGTTGATAATATAGATAGTACTATGATAAGGAATACTAGAATCCCAAAATGTGATCTACTAAATTAATCTCTCATTCAAGAGATAAAGATAAAAGGTTCATGAGGCCTCCCAAAAATAATATTTTTTTTCATTGAAAGAAGCATTAGCATAACACATTATAATCCCCCCTTAATATTAAGATAATATAAGCAAACTAATTGAGATCAAAAGTGTGCAAGGAATGTGGAGATGTATAATAAAATGAGAAAGGGTATGCTCCAAGGCACACTCACATGAGGTGAGAATCTCAAGGATCTATTATTGTGATGGTACAAACCCCATTACACTTTATAATTCTTTGTAAGTACAATATTTTCCTAAATTCCCTTCATACATTCAGTATTGTGACACTTTATATGAGTGCATTTACAATTATTTTTCTTCAAAGTTTATTGTCATGAGGTTGAATAAGAAGACAAGATTAAGTTGTATCTTGCAAACCTAAAAAAATAACAAAAACTGGAAATTAAAACCTTCATTATGGTGATCTCTTCTTTTCCCAAATTCATTGCAAAAGAGAAAATTGACTCCTCTTTGACAAGATTTTAACTAAGACAAGAAAATTGCACTTCCCTCTATCACTTTCGTATTTTCCAACTTCATTGCAAAGGAAAAAAAGATTCCCCTTTTAAATTTTTTTAACTATGACAGTAAAAAATCTCCCCCCTCCCTTTTTGACAATTATGACAAAACAAACAATGACCTCTCCCTTTTTGTAAATATTTGACAGCTAATTGAGTTTTAACAAGTAATGCCAAAAAAAAATACAACCGTTCAAAAGTAGGTAAAATTTTTAAGAGTTGCAAATCGCCAAGCGTAAAAACTGCACACCAAGTGGTAAGGGTGTTGTCCGGGTGTGTTGTAGCTATAGCAAAAGAAACCTTAACTCGCCTTAAAAAAATGATTTAGACGCCTATTGACCAGCTTTGGGGAAGCAAGTTTCTTTGAGGAGTATTGCGCCAAAATAGAAGAGTATCGCGGCAAAACGGTGGAGTCCGAGACACAAAATGCAAAGGTAAATTGTGCCAAGAACAGAAGTGCAGACCAAATGCAGGTAAAATCGCTGAGAAAAAGCATTAGCTACGGAAGTCAATGCTCAAGGAATGATTCCAGTAGAGATTTCAAATGCCTGACCCATAAATTACAGCATGCCAGATATTCAAAATGCTTAAATATGGCTTGGCCTGCCCAATATCGATGCCCTCGATGCCTTGCACAGATTTACGCGGTCCACACACCAGTCGCTACCTACAATTCACGTTAGGCTTATTAGCAGCAAACAAGAGGTTAATCGTAGCAAAAATTCCTGATCCACAAAGCAGTGAGATCAAAAAATTAAATCGCCATAAACAGAGTTACAAGCCGTCAAGGTTCCCCAAATTCGCACTAAATCGCCTTCATCAATCTGCAATACATATTAAATCGCACGTCTGCAATAACATAGGCGCCTCCTCAATTTCAAACGCCAAGTATAGCGTCTGATTGCTACCAAATTGACCCTCACCTTTCAACTCGCAGCTATTTGCTAGAAAGGGTTGTGGTCGGGCTGAGTGGACGGGGAGAGGTATTTGGAGGTCTCTGCTACATCAAATAGCGCCCTTGGTATTCTGCAAATTGCACTCCGAATTGTGCAAATCACGCAGATCTCTTGGATTGGCAATCACGCAGATGTGCCCTGCCTGCAACAAACATAAAACACCACAATTTCCCACGCCACACAAATTCTTCTAAATCTGCGTCTAGACGAGCACAGATAATGATGCCCTTGCAAATTTTTGAGCATAGATTTACTATGCAGAGGAGTGATAACACCCTGCGTAGAGATTAAAAAGCCACATCAGAGATAACAGGGCGACAAGAGCAAAGAACTGTTGTTCCGCTGGAAATTGCAAAAGAAAGACTTTCTGGTCGGATTTGGGATCCGGGGAAAGGTCGAGATCTTCTTGCTGTGGGTAGGAGAATCAAAACAACGCCTCAGAATGTTGCTACAGACGTCTAACCATTCTTTCTATGATTGTACACAGCAATGGACCTCACAAAATTCAATGATATTTTTTCATCTAAAGGCTTGCACTATCTCCCCTTAAGCTCTCATACCATATTAGAATTAGGAGATCTAGGAGATAAAAGACAAATACAAATGAATTATGTACAAGATTGTATTTAGATGATTCAATTATAGTAGGCAAACAAGGTGTACATATATAGGAGTGAGGGAGGAAACCGATCTCTATGAAATGAGGATAGGATTCCTCACTCATGGAGTGTTGGCAAGTTGTCTACCACAAATGAAGATAGAGGTGTCAAAAGTAAGTTGACACCTCTCAATACATCTATCGACATTGACACCTCAATGAGAAAAAGTCAATGGGATGACACCACAATGAGAATGAATCAATAGGACACCTGAATAGGTTTATGTAAGCCAAGTGTATGGATAAACTGCAATATATACACTAACAAAAATAAGCAAGTAAAAAATATCATGAGCTTATTATCCACAAAAAAATCTCCTAAAAAGTTTAAGGAGTGGCTCTAAATAAATTTAACTAAGAAGATGTATGGGACCCTAATATAAGTAGGCTAAGGAATCTTTCACAACCTCTTTCCCAACACCAACTTTGTAGCTACATTTGTGGATATCCTCTTTTACAATGAAAGACTCATTTTAATCTTGTAGCTGTATTTTTTTTTTTCTTTTTACTTTTTCCATGGTATTGTCCTCAAAGTAAAAGATAGATGACTAGGGCACTACCATGAGACCATATCTGATTAATGTAGGAATGACCATACATTTATTTTTTATTTTTTTATTTTACGAAGAAAATTTGTTGAAGTGTCTAAGAGGAGGAACTTGACATTTCACAGAACAACACGGAAGTTTTTAGGTTATTCATTTGTTGGGTAGTAGCCAATTCTTGATGCAATTCTTTTTCCAATTTCTCTAAAAAGTTATAAAACAACATTGCTATTCTTATTCCATTTCAACATGTGGAAGCCAAACAATGCTTTGTGAGTGGCACAAGACCATATTCATAAAAACTAGCCTTAAAATTTTTGGGTATTAGTAGCTAAGAAAATTGAGAAATACCCCTTCCACAAGACCACTACCACAACCAAAATTGGACATACCTGAGTGGAGGGATCCTTCCATGGAGACCACCACCTAATCCAAAAATGGTCATGTAAAGTCAATCTCCCCTATTTGTATATATCAAAAAGATAAATAAGCACTAAAAGGTACAAAATTTTTTTAATAAATGTGATTTCACCACTATCACTCCATATCTAACTCACTTGCAATACAAACAATGCAAAAAAATATTATTTCTTTTAAAATTTCTACTTTACCCAAAACAGATCTAATGCTAGGGAGAACCATGGACAAGCTAGTACTTAAACCAAAATTTCCCAACATAGCTTGAACCTGCTACCCAACCTTGTCCTCATTCTGTTGACAAGGAAAAATATTGTAGCTTCCTCCATTACCTATATTTCAACTCAAGAATTGCACATTACACATGCAATATTGTTGACAATACAAAATATCTCTAATTCATACAAAAATCAATTCTTAAAAAATCATGTATCAGCTAGAAGTTTAGAACTTAAGTCTACAATTCCTAATACAACTAGAACTGACTTAACCAACAATATTAATAACCAAACAAAAAACTAGTATTATTGAAGATTCAGACTATTTTAACATCGAGTATTATCTGCCACATCCTCAATGATATTAAAAATGTATTTACCATTGAGGAAAAAACCCAAAATTGCCAATGTGGACTAGGAGTAGACATTGAAACAAACAAAGAGCAAACATCGAGATATGCTAATAAAGTGTGCATGAAAAAGATGTTTCAAAAGATGACACGTGGATGGAGTCCCATCAACAAATGCTATCAATAAAGAATGCATGGAAATGGTGGACCTTGCATTGTTCCTTTATCTTGATAGCCAATACCCAATCTTTAATAGTTTTTTTCTTTAAAACACTAATAATAAGATATGGGCCACCTTCCACACAAACAACACTAGGGACAACCAAGTGGAGCATAATGCAACCATCACAATAGCTTCTGCTTCAACTAGATTATTAGCATTTTGGGCAATGTAGCCTACTCTAAGGGTAATAGGAGATCCAAGACTATTTTGCAAGATTTTAAGTACCAGGTGTAAGGATGCTAAGCTAGTGAAACAACTTCCTACACTAATCTTGAGAGGATAATAATTCAAAACTTTCACAAATCTTTAACAGTTACAGAAACTTAAACATAAATATCATGCATACCATGACATAGTGATTTATGTGGGGAATACCCTTTCGGGAGACAAACCCCACACTCCAAAAGCCACCCAATATGATTATTCATTAAATCGGAAAGATTACAATATACTTGCAGAGCAAGCTTCTCACAGGAGTATTAGCACTTAGAGTTCAAGAGACAACATGACTACTAACAGACTCTCAGAATACATCACTGCCTCTCTCTATAGTAGTCATAATACAATGCCCTCATAAAATAGGGCTACATTCTAGTGAAAGACATGTCAACAAAATATCCACCATTAGATCTAAAACCTAATAATTAATAGTCTAGATTTACAATGTATCATTTATCTAATGTATGTCGGCCATTTTAGAAGTTTTCTCAAAAAGTTAACAAAAAATATTACATGCTTCTCACTCCTCTCCCTTGATGCCATTGTATATTACACCCATATAATTGCAAGGTTGAGACACAATTTCCCAACACTAGGAAAAGCTTCAATACCCATACCAATTTGGTGAGAATTAATTACATATCAAAAATTCCTTAGTCGACACCTCTTGTGGGCCCCACAATGCAATTTGTTGTACAATAGGTGACACTCAAAAACATATCTCCCTACCTCTATCAACATTTCAAACTATTATGGGATTTCTTGCTTTCTTAGGGGAAACAAACTATCCATTTCCTCGATAGGTGAAGCCATCAGTTTCCAAGGGAACACACTTTATAGAAAAATGATAATTCGTACATGCCATTTTTTTTCGTGATGTAAAAAAACAAAAAGTTGACAAAAATGTTTTGCCGTAATTAATGTTTGATTTTAATGTTGTAATTAACCCTTAAGGATAATTTAATAACAGTGTTGGATAAAGATAATTAATTTATTAAATTCTTGTATAGACATAGAATTAGAATGCTCTAGTATTAGGTTTAAAAAAGACTGAATTACACTATATCAGGGAGCAATTGCCTCTAACTAGATTTTTTTTCACCTCTCATAGGATTTCCCTAGTATAGACTTGTGTTGTATGTTTTCCCTATTATAAACCTGTGTTATGTTGCATCTGTTCATTTTGGTATTCATTTCTTAGTATAAGAGCATTCCAATTTTTCCCATCATTGACTTCCATGTGGAAGTCAAAGTAGAACAATAGTCTGATTGCTTTATCCAAAAAATTTCTAACTAATTTTAGAGTCCAAATTACAAATAATTATAGGTTACCTATAATTAAAAATTTGCTGGTATAGTTTTTGATTTTCCTGCACTTTGATAAAAAATTTCCAAAGTTTAAATCCAATTAAGTTTAACTAAACTGCACATTTTTAGTTTTTCTCTTTTGCAAAGAAAATTAAAGACCACAGCTTTGAAAATGTCAAGTGATTAACATTAGTATTGAGTATTGTATTTTGTTATATTAGGTATCATTGGGGGAGAAAATGTTTTCTAAAATATTTCATACCTTTAGACCTTCATATCCATAAAAAAAAGATTGATGTGTAATATTCCAATAGGATATATTTGCTAAGAAAAGTATTTATGTTTTCACATCTTTTGAATTCACCTTAAAATGACTTATTTAGAATGTCCAGAATCTTGCTAGCCACAAACATGGTTAAAATGCAAAAAAGTTTAGCAGTAATTTGAGGTGATTTCAACTTCCCATGGTTTCAAAGGATAGACATGCCTTGGGTAAATATTAAAGATCAATTATTGTGAGATTAGAATGTAATTATGATAGGGTGTGAATGCTAACAAAATGATTATGGACAGACCAAATGAAGAATTAAAAGGTAAGGGAGAAATTTAAGTCGGAGTAAGGTATATTGAAATTTACAAGTGATAGAAACCATGGGTGGATGGGTGGGTAGATTGGCTCACTTTCAATAAAGGATTTTGGCTACAGAGGTGACTATAGGCCCCACCTATTAGATGAACACTTCAACCTTCATCAAAACCTAGCCATGTGTATGCCTACCTATTAGATGAACACTTACTTCAACCTTCATCAAAACCTAGCCATGGTTAGCATACACTGCATGATAACTTTCAAAACTATGACAACATACATGGGTATAGACACCACTAGTCTAATGAACACTCAAATAATTTTCTACAAAAACCTAATATGTTTAAGGAACACCACGATAAGTCTTACATGCATAAATGATTTTATATTTCAAAACTATAGCGATATATGTGGGTATAGGCACCACCAGGCCAATGAACACTTTAAAAGCTCCGCATTATTAGGGCACACCATGATATGTGATGACATAGGAAGCTTAAGATTTTAAAACTATAGTTACATATGAGGGTAGAGGCACCACCAGCTTGATGAAGACTTAAGTTTCTTGAAAACCCTACCATGGCTAGGGCATACCATGAAAAGTCATGACATGCACAACATTTTGAAAACTATATTGTAAATTGGGTTTAGATATATATAAGTGGACTACAAATCTGTTGTCCAAATATGAGAGATTATCATTTATCCTTTATGCATTCATGTTTTAACTAACCATGATCTACCAAATGTTGTGTTGCATGTTGACATTCTGAAACAGGATGAGATATTGGAAATGACTATAATAAATTATCATAATTGACCTCATGAATATGTGAGACTTAATTTTTTGCATTCTTTCATGCTGGTGACAAGTGACTGACCTTGTCAGAAAAGCCACAACCTGTTTGTTATCATATTATGAACTTGAAAATTTTCATGGCTCCAATAAAAGGAATCTATCGCATCTCTCGAATAAGACAGGAATGGAAATGGATTTACCCATGTGAAGTGTCATCCCGAATTAAAGTATCTTTGATCTGATCATTTTTTGGAGAAGGATCTTGAATAATGTCAAAAGAAAACATTGAAAAACCATTACAGAATTGTATACATGCTTAAGTTGTTATCCTTAAGTTTATGTATCTCAAGTCTCTAATCTAAAATTCTTCTACAGCGTGGCTCTACAAACTCAAATAGCTGAAAAAAAATGGTAAAACCTGAAAACCAAACATGCAAAAGACAATAATGTAATTCTTAATATTAAAAAGGAGAGATGCATACCTGTAGGGTGCAAATCTAAATGACCAAGTGAAAGACTAAAAAATGGCTGTCCAATTTTTGCAGTCGTGAGTTCAATTGAGGTAAGAAAGAAGAACCTGCACTTCTTTACACCTAAATTTTAATTCAGCAGGGAGAAAATCACAAATCCTTCATGAAATGTTATAAATCGTTTGTTTATTCATCAAATGTGAAAAAATGCATTCACAAATTGACCATTCTTTTATTGGAAACAATTCAATGTTGGCTGGAGCTCGAGAACTTAAAATGGGGCTGAAGAAGAAACCCGTTCATAGCATTGAACAACTTCTATTAAGAAATTAATCAAAAGATGCCACCAATACATAAATATTAAAAATGGACAGTTTAGATCGTTATCATCATCTTGCATCCCTTTTCCAGTACTGCACATCAAAGAAGGTTGCCCACCTCATTTAGAAAACACCTTCACATAATTAGAAAGTAAAAATATATATTAAAAAATGGATGCATATGAAATTACACCCATATGATCAGAATAATCATTCATGTTTGAACTTCTTATAATTGAAATAGCCCACTTTTAACCTGCATTCAACAGAAGAGCGCTAAGGTTAAACTGACCTCAATTTTCAACCGGCCACAGATTTAACGTTGAGAGAGGTGGAATGGATAATCTGGCATTGGGATTGTCCATACCAACTTTATGATTTCAATATGTTTATTAATTTCGTTGCTTTATACAACGTATTCAAAATCTCTTCGATGTGAAGCAACAGAATTGTATTACGTGGGTCACACATTATTTTCACCAGCGAGTGATCCGCATGAATCAAACAATTATGCTTTTGGAGGGGCTGCTTATAAATATTAGATTAGTTTTCCACATCTAAAGCAATTTTGGAATATTGAAGGACTGTTTCTTTCTAAATAAGTCCTCTGCTTTGCACTGAGTCATAACGTAAGAAATAATCTTCTTTTAACGCTTCTAAATATGTGAAACTTATTAGAACGTTAGAATAATGTTTTCTTGAGATAGTTTGTCAATAAACGTTTTGTATTGTAAGAGTAGACACGAATTCCAGTTTCAGTTATGTTCAACTTTTGGTTTTGCTATTTATTACGTTTATTCATTACAATGTTTTCATCTGTGATTGTCGCAGCTTACGCGCACTAAGGCCCTTGAGTGAATAAGAGCTTCAACTTGTGACTATTTTCTGGTGAGTTTTTCTTCCTTCAAACTAAATTATGAAAAACATAAAGTCTGATTGCATTACCTAAAATTTCTATAAGTTTTGTCATTGATTTAATGGTCTATACAGGTTATAATTGATTATCTATTTATTTCCAAAAGTATAATAAATAGTAAAATCACAATTAAATAGTGAAATGTGATTTTAAAGCAATTTATTTGTAGTGAATCTACAATTAAAACTTATAATACATAGACAGAGGTTATTTTTTTAATTTTGACATATTTGCATTTCCAAAGTAAGGGAATTTTGTATTGAAATTAAAATATTTATTTATGTCCTCGATATAAATGGGTAGTTATTGCAAAATCTAAGAGGAATAAACAAAATTAGTAAAACCATGTGATATCTAAATATCTCACATGGCTCAATTTTAGTGTCTCAAAATACAGCCCATAATATTTCAATTAAGTGTATTTAAACATGTGTTGATAATGTTATTTAGATATATAGGTTAATTTATATCAAGAGATAGAGAGAGAGGGGGTAGATAAATAGGGATAGCAAAGGGAGAGAGATAGGAAGAGGAAAAGAGAGAAAGATAGATAGATGAAGAGATAAGGGAAGAAAGATATAGAGAAAAATAGGGGGGGAGTGGAAGAGAGAGATTGATAGATAATGAGAATAGATATAGAGGAGGAGAGATATAAAGATCTTATTTTTTCTCTTTTCATCTTTCTTTATATATCCCTATCTCTTCCTCTCTCTCCCTATATATATATAGCTACCCATCTCTATCTCTTCATCCATCCTCCTCTCTCTCTCTCTCTCTCTCTCTCTCTAGCTCTCCCCTCTCCCCCTATCTCTCCATTTCCTATCTCTCTTCTCCATCCTCCTATTTCTATCTCTCTCTCCACCTCTCTCTCTCTCTCTATATTTCTCTCCTCTCCTCTCATATCCTCTATCTCTCCTCTCTCTCTCATTCTCCTATATACCTCTATCTCTCCCCTCTTCCCCTCTCCCTCTCCATCATATCTATCTCTCTCTCTCTCCTCTCTCTCCCATAAATCTCTATCTCTCTCTTTCTCTTACCATATATCTCTATCTTTCCCTCTCTCTCTCTTTTTCTCTCCCTTTCTCTGTCCTCCTCTCTATCTATTTGTATCTCTCTCTCTCTCTCTCTATATCTTTCTCTACATCTATCTTCCTCTCTCCCCCTCTATCTCTAGACATGTCTTCCTATCCTCAAATCTAAAGGTAAGTTGTCATTGATAAAAGGAACAAAATTATAATTCCACTCCATCTCATTATAGAAATAATTCAAATCTACCTTACAAAATCCATGCTCCATCTTATTTGGCTAATAACTCTAGACTAGAAAAGGAATAAAAGGTTTTGATAGATGATATTGATCATGCAACTTTAGTTCATCTATGTTTCACAAGGCATATTTGGTAAATTTTTCATTTAATGTAAGTTTTTTAACTTATGTTAGAAGTTATACTTTAGAATAAATTTTATTTTTATTTTTAGAGGGATTAACTTTTATGGTGTATAAGGTCCCCCCAACCCCTGATTGGTTGAATCTTAACTTTGATGGCTCTACCAAACATAAACCTAGTCGAGTGGGTGGGAATTGGGTTATTCAAGATCACAAGGGGAATTTAAGTTTGGATTATGTGGTCAACTTAGGGGTGTAGTCATCTAGCTTCACTGAGGTGGTGGCAGCTTTCTATGTCATACAAATTGCCACACGAGCTAGGTTATCCAACTTAATCATTGAGGGAGATTGTAGAAACACGATTCTTATGCTGATAGGGAAGGCCTCTCCTTGTTGGACCCTCTAAGACCCTATTTCTTCAGCTTGCAATCTTATGATTACTCTTAGAAATTGTAGTATTGTTCATGTGTTTCAAAATGGAAATAAAGTGGCCAAATTTAGTAATATGGGATAATGTCTTTCATATCACTATTCATGTACATGTGACTTAATTTACCATGATACTAAAGTACTACCAATTAGAGATTGAGTTGCTATGAGAACTCATTGATATTTGCAACACTTTTCATTTATGCTAAATTAACCCTTTTACACCACCTTATCATAAACACTTTAATTGGTGGCTCTGGTTTTTATCTAGTATTTTCTATAGTCTATGTGGCCCTATTTGGAGGTTTGATCTTTTTGCGATGGGGGATGATCTATTTCAAGAAGATCCACCTAGCTACGAGGTGTGGAAACAAGACAAGGAAGTTTGGACCATCTTGCAATGGGGCAAGCTGGCCTTGTTTATAGAAGGGATGCATGGGCATGACCCCAAGATTTCAGTGGTGTTCGCTACCTCATAAATGAATGAAATTTTCACTATTGGTGCGACCTCATTTATGGTGACTACTGAGTTAATTGCATAGGTGATGGGGCTCTCTTTGGAGGGAGTGTGCATCCCTCATAAATCCAAAGGCCACTATTAGAAGGATATGAAATGTTTATTGAAAGATGTTGACATGTGAATAGACTCTAGAATGGATTTAAACATGTATACCTACTTGGAGTTTGGAGAATTTTTTTTGAGAATTTTTGCATTTTTTCTTTTATCCTTAGTTGAGAAAACTATAAAAAATGTTCAGGGTAAAAACAAGAATTTACCCATCCACCAGGATATTATCTTTCATCTCTAGAATTATCATTTCACAATTTTAACCTCCCCTACTACTATTAAAAAGAATACTTTAATAGTTCATGACCCCAAAAAACCCATCACGAATCCTAGTCCCTCCATTACCCTTGATGAAAGCCCCTACCATTTGGTGCAACTTCCGGGCCCATGGTAAATCCCCTGCTAATGAGGATTCTAGACTCCCTACCCCCATCAATTGCATTCCCTATTGGAACCCATGCATATTACTACTAATTCAAATGAATTAGAAAACTCAAGCAACAATGTGTCATGTAACCCCACTCTTTCCAACTCTCCCATGAACTCTTCTTCCCATGCAAAGGTCTCTGATGTCCCTACCACCCACTATTTTAAACCATAACCTCCAAAATTTCCCAAACCTCTACATAAATTTGGAGAGTACCCATGCCAAACCCAGGGTGGGTATAATATTTAGTACTTATAGTGTCCCCCTCTACAAAAAGATAAATGAAATCTTAGGGATAATTAATTCCTAGAACATTTGATATTGTGAATTTGTTGTTGGGATAGTTGGTTATGACCAAAGAGAGAATCCAGATATTAGAAAGTAAATTTTTACAACAAGTCTTATGGCCACGTGAGGTGGAGGACAAAGCCCACTAGGATTTGATTACCTCCCTGACCATGTCTATCAAGAGGTGGGCCAATTGGGAGAAGGAGCTAAAATATTTGAGAGCCATTATTGGTATGAAAGATGATAAAAGGAATTTACAAATGGAGATTGAAGCTATTCATAAGAATCAAGAGAAAACCACTAAGTGCCTTAGGGTAATTACTAACTATATCAAAGAGACTGTGAAGAGCATTTCCCTCACCATTCAAAATTTTTTAGTAGGATCTAATGAAGAACTAGGGTAAAAGGGTGGCTGATGATGGTAGGGATGATAGCCACACATAGAAGAAGAAAGGTAAAATGGCTGAAACTTTTACCTAGGATGCCATGATGGATATGTTGGCCATTCAAAAAGGCCCCCTGACTTCTGAAGAGAATCTCCAATTATTATCTTAGGAATGGAATAATACAGTGATCTCAATCTATTGGGAGACTTGTAGGTGTCTTGTGGTCCTGTATTGGTCTCTATTTTGTGTGTTTTCATTCTTTCTTTTTTCTAGTCAGACTATTTATGTTTAAGTTTATGTTTTAATTTTAGCTAGGCATCTCACTTCTTGTGAGCCCCTCGTTCACCTATATGGTTGATATTTAATGGGTACTGGTAATCTAATAAAAAATGTTATGGTGTATATGAGGATTGACAATTAAACAACACTTATTTATCATATTAAATAAAAAATGACCTTTCCCTCATCCTAATGAATGCTAGTTAAATAAAATGTATACATATAAATAACAATAATTAATGTTGTTTTTAGATTATATATAATAAATGGTTATTTTGTTTTCTAATAAAAAATGTTATGGTGTATATGAGGATTGACAATTAAACAACACTTATTTATCATATTAAATAAAAAATGACCTTTCCCTCATCCTAATGAATGCTAGTTAAATAAAATGTATACATATAAATAAAACAATAATTAATGTTGTTTTTAGATTATATATAATAAATGGTTATTTTGTTTTCAGAATGATAATGAACAAATAATTATGATATAATTGTTAAATATGTTGTTTTTATTAAAAACATAAATAATCTATATCTTGTGTTTATATTGGCATCAACACAAATTTATAACTATCTTCAAATAGAATCCATAGCTATAAGTCAATCTTATGCTACATAGATTGATTCTCTAATGCACAATATTGATCTCACATAGTACATAGTTCTAGAGATTTCCCATGAAGTAGGAACCCATGTACATTGTGGAAGACCAAATAATTTTAATTTAAATCATCTTAATTCTTAACTTGGGAGTAATTCGTAAGATCTACCTTGCTTTTATGAATCAATAATGTTACTAATTGAAAATTTCTTATGAGCTACACATTATAAACTATCTCTCTACCTCTATATTGCTATCTATTTACCTATTTCTCTTTATCTCTCTTTATCTCCCTTTCTCTATGTAACCCCCTCTCTCCCTCTTTATCTATTGAGTCATCTCTGCCTCTCTCCCCTCTATATTCTCCCTCTCTCCATATCTCCCTCTATCTCTCCTACTCTATCTCTATTTATATTTCTCTCTCTTGATCTCCCTCTCACTCTTCTCTCTATCTCTTTCTACCCATATATTTCTCTATATCTATCTCCCTATCAATATATCTCTTCCTATCTCTCTCTCTTTCCCAATCCCTCTCTATCTCTTTGTCCCACCCTTTATCTATACCTCTCCCTCTCTCCCTTTCTTTCTCAATATCTATATATATTGAGCCATCTCCCTCTCCCTTGTTCTTCTCTCTCCTTTGTTCTTCTCTCCCCCTCTATACCTATCCATCTCCCTCTCTCCCCATTGTTCTCTCTATCTCCCTTTCTCTCTCTCTCCCTCCTAGTGATTTTTTTAGTGGCTAATATTCACCATTTGGCTAATAGTTCGAGCTATAACATGACCCGACTCACCACATTTTTACAAAATTTTATTATAGTCTTATTGAAATCACCAAAGAATTTAATTTATTAAAAAAATTAACTCAAATTTTCCACAATATTCGATACATGATTAGATTAGATTCACCTAAATTTTATAAATTATAATAGAAATATATATTAATTCACCATTAGTATATTATAATTATTAGTTGATTTGGGACCATATTTCTAATATTTAGTTTCCAACATTGATTTATAATATAATATAATGCACCTTGTTATATTCCACAAGGTAAAATATACCCATGATCTGTAATACTCATGGGGCCCACAATTTTTAGTTTCATGAACATTATAGATTGTGGGTGCATTTTAACTTGTAGAGTACAATGAGGGTCATTAGATCAATGATATAAAAGCAATTTTGAGCCCCATGAGAATTATATATCATGGGTACATTTTACCTTGCACAATACAATGAGGGCCATTATATTACTTTTTAATACAATGGTGGCAAGTAAATATTATGGTCTACCCCTTAAACTCATCAATAATTTCCACTCTCAAGCCCCTAATTTTTCATAAAAAATAATTTTAGATTGGATTGATTTGCCATTATAATTAATGTATTTTCCTTTTATTTTTCAAGATTTGCCAAAATTTTCTACAAAATTTTAGTGATGTAAAAAAATTGCCAATAATTTTTTTATTTTTTTTTGAAAATGGAAAGATTCGCTAGTAGAAATTAATATTTTTTCCTAAAAAATTAAATATTCTCCAATATTTTATATCTTTTTTGAGAGGGGTTTCTTAAATATATTATAGCCCCATCCACTCTCTTTATCCCACCTCTCTCTATCTCTCCCCAACTCTCCATCTCTCACTCCCACCCTATCCCCCTATCTATCTCTCTATATCTACCTCTCTCTCCCTTTCTCTTGTCATATATCTATTTCTCCTTATTTCTATCTCCCTATCACTATCTCCCATATTTCTCTACATCTAACTTTCTATCTCTAATTATCTATTTTTCTATCTAAAAATTAAGTCAGGGAAATGACTCTCTATCGCCAACTATTCTCAAAGCTCATTCCATCACTTCCCCCCTCCTCCAACATCTAAGGTGAGAGAAGTGGAGACAAAGGAATATAAGGTGGTTGCATTTTATTAGCAAATTTCATTCCTAACTATCCTCAAAATGGGCTAGTTTGATAGTCTCTATGGAGTTGGGTGGGTGGTAAAGTCCCATTCCAACTTCCATCAAGGGTTGTTAAAGTTGCTGAGGATGGAAACTGAGACTCTATGATTGGATATGGCTATGCCCCTACTTTTGTTGATGATAACTTTGATATTGGATAAAAAACCATTACCTTTTGTCCTATTTCTGACACCTATGCCTAGAGTAGAATCAAGGCATATTGAAGTCTCATTTTGTGGCCCCCTTGCTTGGAGGTATATTATTGCTAGTTGCATCCCCACCCTGATCAATGATCCATAGATCACAAATAGTATCTCCCCAAGGCCTTTTTCTTTTGGAAGCGTCCTTCCCTCTCAATGCCTGAGCATCCATTCAATGAATTTTGATATAATAAGCATTGAACTGAATGAACCTACACATACCCTCTATTCCTAGAGCTAGAATTCCCTTATATCACTCTATCTCACCATCTATACATCTATATCTTTCTCTCTTCCTCTTTATCTCTCCCTCTCTCTCTATATATATATATATTTATCTCCTCTATCTCTATCTATCTCCCTCTCTCTATATTTATATCCTCTATCTCTCTTTATCACTCCTCTCTCTATGTGTCTCTCTCCTAAGCTACCTCCCTCTATCTATTTTTTTTCCTCTTCCTCACTAGCTCTATCTTCATCTTTACATATGTCATCACCTCTACCCTTCCATCTCTAGACATGTCTCCCTCTCTCTTCCTAGAACTTTATATCTATATCTATTTTCCTCTATCTCTTTCTCTCCATATTTCTTCTTTCATCTATCCATCTATCTCTATCATTATCTTTCCATCTCTATATAGCCATATATCTCTACCTCTCTATACATATCAATTCCTATCTATATCTAGATCTTTGTATCTCTCCCTCTCCCTCTCCCTCTTTCTCCCTCTCCCTCTATCCCTCTCTCTCCCATCTCTCTATCTCTCCATCCCTTTCTCTCCATATCCATCTCCTTCTCCATTCCAATGTTCGAGTTTATTATTCCTTACCCCTATAGTGTGTATTGAGTTATGAGTAGTCATCTTTTGGCTACCTTAACTCTTAAATAAGTCATAATATCAAGTATTGTATTGTTATTTAGTTATTTAGGCAAGCCTAGGGCTTATATATGGTTATCTAAGTCACCCTAGGTGATATCCTAGGAATAATAGGTATATATAGGAGGTTGTGAGTCTCATTTCATCATCATGTTGAGTATTGTGTTCATATTGAAGAATATTGGAGCTATTGCAATCGAAGTGGATTAGGAGGTTTCCCCCTCAAAGTGGAATATCATTATCAAGAATTTAGAACGTATTTCACATTATATTCTTCTTGTACAAGCTATTTTATTACAGATGGTACCGGAACATAATCTTGGCATCGTTATTACTAGGCATCTTTTTCAATTTTGGAGGTCATTTTGTGAAGCCCATATCTCCTAGATTTTGGTGGATTTTTTTTAAGAATTTGAAAGGGTTCTTGAAGGACATATTAGAGAAGCTTCAACGTAGGTTTGATAGGAATTAAAATAGAACTAAGTGAACTATTGTGGAATTATCGTTTCTCCCCAAGTTATTTTGAAGATCAATATCTCCTAAATCCTTTAGAATTGTTTCTTTATTTTTAGTGGGTTTCTAGAGATATATACTAGAGACTAAAATATTTTTTTTAGATAATATATATAAGTATATATATGTGAGTTATATTATTTTATATGATACTATATTATATATATGTATATATGTATGTATATATATATATATATATATAATTTATTTCTTTTTATTATATATATATACACACACATATTGATATTAGATATTGCATATCTATTTATCATATACATATAGGGTAAGTGCACCAAGATGGTTCCCAAAAAAGGGGCTTAAGTGGCCACTTTTTTTCTGAAATTAGGAAATACTGACCTTGGATGTGAAATTGAGGATAGCTGCACTCAAAATTTTTAGATGGAACAAAAACAAGGACCGTAGTGCTCCAAGTATACTTTCTAAACTACTAATTTATTTTGAAAATGGTTGAGATTAAGGGGTTCAAAAGAGGGACACACACAAATTGCTGTTGTTTCTGTCAGAAAAACATAACATATCAACTCTTGTGTGACCCGAGCACGGTGGACTTTTTTGTAGTATTTTTAAAATCGCTCCAGTCAGAAGTTAGATAACAGTATGTAGTAAGGACTAGATATTTTTTGATAATTTTTTAATGAATATTTGATTTTTTATTAATTTTCTAAGTGGGCACTTCCTAAAAAGCATAATTTTGGCCGTGCTCCCCCTAAATTTTTTTTAAACTAATATATTTTTTTTTAAATTTATTTTTTAAATTGTAGAATGGAGTCTAGTTTCTAAAATGTAATTTATTTCAAATTTTGTGAACGGTTAATTTATAAAAAATACCAAACACTTTGAAGAAAAACGGACATACAAACAAAAGAAATTATGGATGAAAGGCTTAACATTGTTAGAAAGAAAAAAATTACATCGTTGGAAAGCTAATAAAGAACCTAACATTACCCATGTGTTCGATTTTCTTGATATTGAACTAGATGCAATCTTGATGGTGAGACGAACCCGATTATGTGAAAATTTGTTGAATTTGGAAAAAACACGTCTCTGGTCTTTGGGAATGCCCTCCAAGCCTTTGGGATGGTATTCCAAGGCAAAACCAAAGCAAATTTACAAAGAAAAAAATAACGTGAACGCGTTATTTGTTAGTTTGGCCACAAAAGTGCGACCATTTCTATGCACTTACCCTATATATACATATATATCTATACATATTATTTATCAGTTATCAAAATATATTTGCAATTGATTTTTAACGATTGAGTTATACTAAGTTATCAATTAAGCTAATGAATCAATTTTAACTCATTACTCTAATTGGATTGGTGGAGTTTTAAAATAAAACTATGTGGGTGTGTGGAGAATTAGATGACAATACTAATTATTTTGTAGTTCATTCTCTTCTTTTGGGTCATACTCTCCTTCTTTATCTAGAGGGCAAGAAGTACTCTTGCATTTCACTTTGAAAAACATCCATGTAGTTAGCTATTTACAATTATGTTATAATCATAGGATTGATTAAATAACATATATTAATTAAAGTGAAATTGCATTTCATTGCATATAAATTCATCAAAACACTACATCATAATGGCATCCCCATACATCCAAAATTATATTTTAATGGAAAAGTTGAGAGTAACTCAGTTAAGTAAAATTAGGGTGTAACAATCCTAATACTAAGATCTTAACATAGTTCAATTACACAATAATTTTGACACATAAAATAGCGAATCAATGAATAAGAAATGAACCAAAATACTAACAATGCTATTGGATGTCCTTAAACAAAATTTTATTTTATAATCTATAAATAATAGTTTCATGGGCCAAAAAATAGTGCCACAAAATAGTTGACAATTTATGAACCTAGAAAGGGCCATATAAGGCAATAAAAAACACTAGAAAATTTTATTGAATTAATCGTAACGAGTTTCTAAATTGAGGTTATGTTCTTTGAGGAGACATAAAAAAATGATTACAGGCATAACTTCTTATATGACTAACATAAATATTATGTAGCTTTTGAAGTAATAAAAATAATAATTTAAAATAGATTTATTTGGATATTATTTAGATAATTATATTTAATCTATGTAAATATTTTTTCATATTATGAATATTCCCTTGTATTTATATTAAAATAAAAATATATATTTTCCTACTTAAAAATAATTATTTAGTTCCAAGAACCGTACCAAAATTATACTTGTACCCAATATTTAGTGGAGCATATAGCGCATACTGTAACTAGGAAACGTTTTCAAGTTAGCTGCAAGTAGCAATAAACTAAATCCCAATCAACAATAGAGAACAATGAGAGCAAGAAGTATAAAAATATTGAAACAATATCACCTAGTTTTGAAGCCTCCATTGAATGACCTCCATTGACCTTCTCCATCTTGTTACAAATTGTAATATTCCCCTTAGATTGAAGTGCAACTATACCCTATGCCTAAGACAAGCAAAATATTGAAGTAATGTGTGCTCAAGTACTCAAATCTCTCAAGCATGCTATGTGTGAATATATGTTGAAAATAACTCTGTGTCTAAAATGACTTAAGAGAGATCCTTTTAAAGGATGCCAAATTGACAATGGATGGACAAGATTAAAAGTTTACAAAAAACCTAAGATGAAAGGATTAGATTCTATGTGATGAGGAGCATTAGGGTTAGGGAAACATTAGGTCAAAGTTAGGGAAAGCTTTTAAATGAAGGGTTGAGATTTAATTGAAAGCAATTACATCAATTGTGGAGAAAAAGAGGTAGTTAGAAAATCAAACAATAATAGAAATTATTTGATTATGGAGAGAAGTTGACTTATGAATTAAATAATGGTTTAATTCATAAATGTGAATAAGAAAAAGGCAATAAAAAATTGTTTTAATTATTTACTTGTGTGATTGAAAGTGGGTTAAATGGATAATTTTATTTAATTGAAGGATAAATAGTTATGTTATTACATAATTAATGGTAATTATTTAATTGTAGGTGAAAATGAAAAAAGTAATTAAATAAATTAAAAATATATTTAATTATTGGAGGGAATAAGGATTAATTAGTGGCATATTTAAATAAATAAATGTAATTTATTTATTTAAATAATCATAGAAGAATGATTAATACTTTAATTATGTGAGGGAGAAGCATGGTCAGCAAAGAAAATATGGTTTGTTGGTCTAGGCCATTTTATGTGTCTATTTTTTTCCCCTCTTAGACATAATGGAGTTTATTGCATTGTGTCAAAGAAAACAAGTAAAAAATATACCCTAGTGTGAAAGTGAGGAGAGGAAGGATGATGATGAGGTAGTGGTATGCCCCCTCAAGAGGACACGTATGTTGAAAGAACACGAGTGCTCTCGAAATGGATGAAAAGATGAGAGGATAAAGGAATAGAAGAAATGCTAGTGCGAAAGATATGGATGTTAGGATGAAAAAGGAATACTTCAATATTTTTCCAAATAAAAAAATAGGTGTTGCATAATCATCATTGGGTGGTAAAATGTGACAAATGGACAAAAAAAACCATGGTATGACATAGACCAAAGTGTGCAAGCTCATCCACTTGCGAAAAATAGACATTTGCAGAAAAGGAATTTCCCAACACATACTAAAGGCTAAGTTGCCCCAGTCATTTTGTCAAGGCACACCAAATACAACAAGCAAGGGAAAACATGTCATGAGATTGTTGGATGTTGCTGATATGTGGTTTTCATTGATGTCAACACTATTGGAATTAATTTCTTTAAGGCTGTATATGTCGAGGATATTGAGTAAATTGTAATAAAATGAGTTGCAGGCTGCTAGTGGTGAAGTGAAGTTCAGTCTATTTTTGAGCTCAGTACATTGATGATCAGAGGTTGTGGATTAAAGGAGATTTTGTCAAGAATATCTAGCTTATCCATGTTAATTTTCAGTGACCCACATGGAGATTTGATCTTTAGTTATGAGTAGTTGTGTTTTGATAGTCATTTTGTTGCTTCAGTTGGTGTTCCTAAATGAAGATAATGTGATTCTAGTAATTTTAGTTGTTGTGGATGTTTTTTTGGTGGTTAATGATGTTTGTGGATATTTCTAAATCATTCTCTATTTTTGTTGCATGTCTACATTGATCGTTGTTCTCGCGATTGGTGATTTTCTCTTGCGTGTTCATGTTTTTCATGTTCATAGCTGACAAGGTGATTGTAGCATGTTGTGGATCTTCGAGGAATAATTTTTGAAAGTGTTTCATGTTTGAGGATTCCATTTTGGGTCCTCACTATGTTGTGACTAACACTGGTTGATTTTCATTAATAATTGTTATTGGTTTGGGCCGATAATTTGTATTCATTTTATTATTTTGTTGAAGCCAATATGTAGCAATGTAATCTCTTGTTGCAGATATATATAAGTGATTGTTTATTCCATATGATGCAATGCATGTGTATGAGATGTGTGAATAATTTCCTAATCATTCAAAGGAAGAAGGAGAGTGTGAAGAAGAGTGAGAAAAGTGTGAAGAAGTGTTCATGTGCTTAACTGGAATTGTAATCAGGCATTAGCAGATGCTATTTTCTCAGTTCAAAATTTTGCAGATGTAATTTGAATGTTTCTGTAAGACAGTGTGTCTTCCCTTGGGCAATAATCCTTGTTGTATTTGAGTAGTGAGCTCTAGGAAATGTGCTTGAATTCATGTGCATTCCCATTTATTCTTTTTTATACTTTTAACAGGGTATAATCTCATGGACTAACCTCCACCACAGTTTTCCCCCTAATAGGGTTTCCACGTAAAAAATCTTGGTTAATTATGTGTGTTTCTGATGTATTAATGATTTATGAGTTCATGGTTATTAATTAGATCTGAGAATAAGGTTAATAAGTTTAATAAGTTTGAATTTCAGTGATAATTGATTCACCCCCCCTCTCAGTTGTTTTCCCTTGTGTTGCCAACAAAGATGTCATCACACCTCTAAATCACTCATGGGACATCCTCAAGGTAGCTAGTAACATGACCAAGAGGAAAAACAATAAAAAGGTTAAGATAAAATAGACCATCAATATGTTTGCCAATATTTGTTTGTTGAAGGTTGATTGCTTGATGGTTTGATAGTTTTGACAATTTGATAGTTTGATAGTTTTGACAGTTTCACGATGCCTATCATTAGGAAGGACACATCCTGAAAAGGCCAATGACTATGTGATGGATCCTATCGTCAGGAAAGAAACATCCTAAAAAGGAAAATTACATTGTGACAAGGTCTAATTCCAAGAAGGATGCATCTTGAAGGGGACCGTAAAGTGACTAGGTTGATATTGTTTTAGAAATTTGACTGATTGGACTATGTTGTATGTTGGTTCACAATTTCAATGTTGATGTTTTGATGATTGTTCGGTGTCCAAGTTTGACCATGTCTAGCTTATTTGACTAACATGATGAACCCTAAAGGACCAACCTAGGTGGAATCAGGGGCTCATCAACAGATGGCCTTGCCTACATCATGCACTTAGAGACCTTGTAGTGTGACATGAACCTTGAATTTGTTGAAATGAAAAAGGGCTAAATCATGATTTTATTTGACAATGCCTAAAGGATTGACCTAATGGCTTAGGGGCACATCGACAGATGGCCTTGCCTATGTCTAGTTGCAAAGGTAATGTAGTTTGACAATGAAAAAGACTGACTTGACTAACTCTAATTACATATTTGGGATTTTGAGATTTAATTGGATGTTTTTTTTTTTTTGCACATTTAATTTTTTTGGACTTTTGAAGTTTTATGATTCTTTTGTCTTTTTGAAATGGTTTTTTTTTGTCTTTTTTCGGGAATATACTGACCTCCAATGACAAGTGTAGAATCCAATGAAACCAAGTGTTGGGAAATTTCCCCCAACTAGGTATAAGACTAACCATTAGGGATAAAATGGGACAAGGGTTTATTATGGATGGAAGATGGAGGAGAAAGGACACAAGACGTCAATCGCTTGAAAATCATGATAAAGATGAATAGGCCTTATGGTAGATGTCAAATGGGAGATTATAGAGATTAAAGGCATTCTGATATATTAGGATTGAAGACCAAGTAGAGTGATAGTAGATGATGGAGCAAAGACTGACTACACATCATGCTTTTTTGCCATGTTTTCACCATGTGTTACTTATCCAAAGCACCATTGAAGTGGTTTTCACTATTGGAAAAATTATTTCTCTTTACTATTTTCATGATTTTTGATTTTTTTAGTTTTCACCAAGATGCTTGTTTGCTATATTTTCATCAAGGTAACAATTTTCTTGATTTTTCAAAAAAAAAAATTGTATTTTTATGGTTTTAGCATGGATCATGGAAGCTATGTATAAATTTTTTAGGGAATCTATATTTTCTACAAGCTTAGTCTGATGGTTTAACATGCAGTGTCTCAACTTTTGAGCGGTGAAAACCATTGTAAGAAAAGTGCATTCAATTGGACTATAGTTAAGATCATACCCCACTAAAGTGCAACTAATATATTAGATTGGTGGTTCTTTTTTCTTATGGTCATTTTGAGCCAACAATACCCCTAGTGCAACTATAGTGGCTGAGATGTAAAGAATTAGGGGTTTTCCATCAATAGGCGGCATCAAGATAGGAGGCATCAAGAAGTACTCTTTAATCTATTGAAAAGTTTCCTCACACTTGTCTATCCAAATAAAAGGAACTCCCTTATGTATCAAATAATGAAAAGGTTGACATTTATCTGCAAGCTATGCAATGATGTGCCTAATAGACCAGAGTTGGATTTGTAGTGTTCAGAGTTGATTGATTCCTTTAGGTGGAGGCATATCTAATATTTCTTTGACTTTTTTTTGAGTCTACTTCAATGCCCTAATGGGAAACAATGTATCCTAAAAGCTTTCTTGATGTCACACTGAAGATATATTTCTTAAGATTTAGGTGGACCTTATATTCATCTAGCCATTTGAAAATTCTATCTAGGACTCTTAAGTGATCACCGCATTTCAAGGAATTTCCCAAAGTATCATCAACATAGGCATATGTGCAGGATCATGATGGGCCAAAAAGTGGCGATATGATGGCTATGTGGCTGACAAATTTTTTTAACCCAAAAATTGATGAAACAAAAAGTGTTTTTAAAGGAGATTCTCATCTTTCCATCAATAGAAATTATGCTTTACTTTGAATTTAATAAATAATTATTATTCTTTTTCTATTTGAATTATGATTAAAGTACTAATCGATAGGCTGATTGAAAAACATCTATAGCTTTCAAACAATATCATAGTTTTTGAATTTGAATCATGCATCACATTCTATGCTTTGCATACTCTAAAATTTAAAAAAAAAAAAAAATTCGTGAAGTTTTGACCAAGTTAAGGTGGTCAAACATACGAGGTTTTAATATTTTTTAAAATTTGTAATAAAAAATCATAGTTAATTATTTATTTAGAAAAAAATTACAAACAAATATGCATCATATCAGGACATGAGTCCTCTAGTTATATCTAAAATCTTATAAAAAAATATTATCATTTTATTTTGGTTAGGATGGTTAGACAGACACCTACTTCTTATTTTTTCCCTAAAATTTAAGTACTACCCCATTGAAATTTTGAATTTTCATCAAATAGAATTTTTAAAAAAAAAATTAACCTAGTAGTTTAGAAACTACATTCAATTTTCTATAGATTCAATTTTTACATATTTTTGAAATAATATAGATAACTTATGCAAATTTTTATGTCAAGTTTCCTTACTCTGATTTTTCTAAATTTTTTGCCACTAAAGGAACTATTTTTTCGATGATGATCTTGCACATACCCATAGTCTTCCATCAATGTGGATGAGATCATGAAATAAGGTGGTCATAGCTCTTTGATAGTTTGTGCCTACATTTTTCAATCTGAAGGGCATGGCTTTCCAATAGTATGTACCCCATAGGCAAATGAATGTCATCTTATGTTGGTCTTCAAGGGAATACGGATTTGATTATATCTTAAGAAGCCATCCATGAGGGACAACATACATGGATTTAGATATGGATTTTAACATTTGCTTTAGTCAGTGGTACAAGGTTTGAGATCTAGTTTGCATAGTCAATAGGTCTTATGAAACCAACATCCAATAATTTCTAGCGCTCAACTTTGATCAACATAGCTATTTGAGGGTGCACTATTCTAATCTTTTGTTTGATTGACTTTGTGTTGGGATGCAAAGGTAGATGATACAAGACCAACTTGGGGTCCATCCCTGGCATGTTAGCATAAGACCATGTGAAATTGATTTGGCACTCTATGAAAAATGCTTGAAATTCCAATTTTTCCTCTACTATTAAGGATACTACAAAGAGAACAGTCTTAGGATTATTTACAATATCGATGTTGACTTCCATTACATCTTTTATCAGCATCACATATCTCTCTTTCTTAACAGGGAGAAAGTACAACCCTCCATCCTCAGGTACCTTAGAGATATTTTATCCCTTGGATACATCCTTTCTTTTTACTTTTTCTTGATCAGAAGGTGCCTTTATTATTTTCACCTAAAGACCATTCATTTTTTATTTTATTTTTGTTATTTTTGTGACTAAAGCGTGGGGCATTCTCATTGAACTATGTTGCAATGTCAAGATCTATAGTAAAGCTAGCCTTATGGTCTTCATGTGGTATTGATAGCAACCTAGGTTGGCAAACAACTCAATTTGACAATACAAAGGTTTCCAAACCACATTTCTTCTCACAAACTCAATATAGGCTTGATTTCATATTTTCCACCTAGTCTCCCTAGTAGGTCTACAGACCTATTTCCCCAAACTTAACTCTATATTTTCTTTAATAAACTTTGGAACAAATCACCATTATAAGCACCCATTTAAGCCTTATCCAACATACATCAACCCTACATAGGACTCTTGGAACTAATCTTCACAAACAAGCAAACTACTATGTCCAACTTAGCTAAATAGGCCTAATTTCCGAAACAACCACCCTTGAAAGATCTGAAAAACCCAAAAAATCAATGGGGAAACACTCATTAGGTGAAAAAACCACAAATTTTACAACTTATCTTTAGGAACTCGCCCTCTAAGACCTCATTCCATAAAACCCTCCATTTTCACCATTTACCCTAGGGTTTATTGAAAATCCAACACTCGGGCCTTATTAGAGAAAACCAATGCATTAAAAACCTTATACCAACCATGAAACAAGTTAAAAATATATAAAAAATGACTTCCCTCAAGTATTACCCACTTTCCTCCTTTCTAACCTCTCATTTTCATGCAAAAACTTCCAAAATTCCATTTAAGGCATCACCAAAACTCATGATCCAGACCTCCCCTTCACATGAAACAATGAAAACATGTTTTAAAACCCAAAATAATCCTATCCACTGAGTTACAGAAGCATACAGTGGGTGGAAGGCTTAGAATGACATTTTTAAGCACTCAAAAACCCTTGAAATGGGGTTCACAAAACGACCTTCAATAATTAGCTTCTCAAATGCAAAAAAACAACTAAAATCACTCCAAACCAAGTTTGTGATGATTTTGACCTTACTTCCCACCAATTTCCATAAAAAGGAGAGCACAATAACTCTATACAAAATTGTATAGTACAAGTAAACAACAAGATTTCTAGAAAAACTTAGATTTTGCAAGGAAAACAATGGAATTTTATTATTTCCTCAAAATGAAAGATTCCTCCAACCCTTCTATCAAGTTAAAAAGTATATTTAAGGATATTTCAACCAAATTCAATAGTTACAACTACTTTTCAAACTCAAATGACTATTGGTTTACAACTTTTACATTTTCCTTGACAACTTTTGCAACAATTTTTGCAATTTTTGACATAACTGAACCCCTAACTCACTCAAAATGGCCTGGAATGTTAAAAGTGGTATAATAATACCTTATTCCACCTAAAAACATGATTCAAGGTAATAAAATGTAATTTCACCCTTCTAGACAAATTTTTCCCAAAATGACAACATCCTTGACAATTTTGCAACTTCTGCAAAATGAAAAAAAAGACCTCAAAACTTTACTAATTACATTTTAATGATCACAATGGACCTTATTGAACTCAAAATTCCAAAAAAAAAACCTAAACTCTAACACTTGACCATTTTTTCATATCTTGAACTTGGTGCTCCTACACCAGGTATGCCCTCTCATAGTCCCATAAATTCAATAATGGCCTCATCATTTTCAAATATGTCCAAGGTGGGTGGATCTTGTTGGTCCCAATTGATCAACTATGTATAAATGAGGGAGATTCCATCATCATTGTTAGTGAAGGATGGGGAAGCAATTGATAGGGTAAAGACAGAGGTATTATCGAGGTCCTAGAAGGATTCAATCCATGATTTTATGTCTGTGGTCTTTGGTGGGTCAGGTACATGAAATGATTCAACATGAATATTGATATCCATGAGGTTGGTAAAGGATGAATTAGACCTATGTCAAACTCTTGAATGACATGATCAAGCTCATAGTCACTAGTGGTGCAAGAGTCCCACTCATATTCATTAGAGTCAGTGTAACCATAATAGATGTTAGTAGGATCCTAAGATGTCTCAACTTCTTTTGAAGCACTCACATCCTTATTTATGAGAACCTTAGTACTTGGAGTGCCAATCTTAATCAGTACAAGCCCTAGCCCTAAGTTCTTTGGCCACTTAAGAGGCATGACGGGTTCTCTCATTCCAGTTTTATGTATACCATGTCTACTGATTCCATCTTAACCCTTTTGTTTCATGAGCTAAAAAACATTTACATGTTCTATTGGCAATGGCAACAAATCTTCGTCATTTTTGTAAATCCATGCTGAAATATCCTCAATGTCCTCTTTGTTTAACTCTCCCCAGCTTGTGAAGGTGGTGATGGGAGGAACTTGAATGACAAATTTGGTATTCATCTTTAAGCAAGGCCTACCATAATACTTAGGAGACTTAGGTAGCTATGTGATGCAATAGGAAATATTCATTTTATAATCACCACAACCTTTGTCTTGGATCTTGATTTTGGGGTTGATGGACATGATTTTGTATGTAGATGATTTAGTGAGGGAGGAGGGATTGGTGTAACTAGATGAAGTGGATATGAAATTGGATGCAAAAGCTTCTTGATTGATAGGCACCTATCATTTGGGAACTCCCCTTAAATTAGTGCAATATTGGAAAGCATCAAGATCACCAATGATCGTGACTTAATTCCATTATACAAAGATTTCAAGAATTGATGATAGGTGGAAGGCACAAAATTCATGGTGTGAATCTAGGGTCTACTAAGGAGAAGGTTATATGGATGTTCAAGATCTAAGACATGGAATGCAGTGTCTATTACTATGGGTCTTGTTGATGGTGTTTTTATGCACTTCACAACATAGGCAGCGCACAGGTGCACTACCTCTCTTGAAAGACAATTTCCCACAATCGAGTTGCAGAACACTATCCCAAGGTCTCTCGGATGTCAGGTCATGACGGTGCTTAGATACCTCAGTAGTTTGATGTGATTTGCTGGAATCACAAGGCGACCTTACAGAAACACAAAATATGGGCACAAAACATGAAGTTGGATCTTCAAAAAGGAGTTTTCACATGTAAGTAGTTATGTCTTGGCTGTAGGTTCAAATAGCAGTCTCAAACTCCATCTAGTTGTTAGATTTTGCTTTATAAAGTGCAATGAACCTTGGTGTTGTTCAGTTTCTAAAGAAAGTGAAAAAAGAGCGAAGGGGAAGAAAAGTTCCTAAGCCTAAAGCTTGCTACGAATAGTGATAATGGAGTCCTTGCAATGGACAATTCTTTCAAAACAATATCCCACTTAACCAGGGATTTCACAGTATCATGGGAATTGTGCAATCTTCTAAGGGCTGCAGATTTGTATCCTTCATCTACCACATACATGCATGAACTAAAGATAAGTGTTTGAGGTAGCTTAAATCAGGTCCAGGCTAACTTTGCAAAGCTATCTACCTTCAGCAAACAGCAAAAAGTATGGACTAAGGGATCATCAACAAACTAGGAATTTTCATGAACAGCCAACAACATTCCTAAGATTATCCAAATAACATGAACAGCTAACTAAACAGCAAAGAAATCTAAGCTAACAACTAATATTGGAGAAGTGAATCAATAGACATGAGAGAAACAAGGAAATGCACCAAGTCAATGCTATTTCTCATAAATTTCAGCAGCATGCATTTACAACAACTCAACTCTCTCTTTTGCAAATGAGGGGAGTGCTCTATTTATAGTTTTCAAAAAACCAAATGAATGGCCAAGATTCATTTCCATTGTGTGGCCACGATTCATTACAAATTAGGGTTTCACCTACCCCCAAAATAGATTTACAATTTTAAAACATTTTTTGTCTTTTCCCTATTTTGTCATCTAGTGGATGACACTATTTGCATTTTTGTCTTGTAGCTAATTGATGTTCCTTTGGCTGTAGCTACTCTTCTGGGAAGTCTTCTTCCTTGGCTGGGTTGTCTGGTTGCTCCTCAGAGGCTGCGTGTTCAATATGCTTGAGGATTACGGCCTGGAGCTTGTCGATCTCGAGGATTTCGCATCTCAACGCCTGATAGCTCCATTCTTTGGCATTCTTTTCCAGCCACTTCCAATCCTCATCATACTTTGAGCCCTGATCTATGAAGAGCTCTGATCTATCGAAGGCACAGGCAGCGAAACTCAAGAAGTCCGTTGTGATATCTCCGGCTGTCCCATCCTTCATCTGTTCCTCAAAATACGACCTGACCTTTTTTGCATCTAATTGCACCATGGGCATATCATGGCCCATCATCAGCTTGAGGTACTCGGTGCATTTTGCTCGGATCTCCTTGATCCACGCAATATCTGGATAAATTCTGCCTTGGATCTGTTCCATCCTCTCTTTACGGTTGATGAGGTCTCTGTGCCATATGTCAACCAACCAGTGATCCTCCTTCTTCAGTTCTAGCTTTTCTTCCCACGTGCTTTCTAGAATTTGAAGGATGGCCTCAACCTTCGGGAAGGCAGAGTCATAGATCGCAGGGAAGTTGGTGCAGAGCTTCCTCGTGCCTTCCAAGGATTGAATCAAGTCTAGGAACCTGTTGGCTATCTGCACAGCCAAGCCGATCCCTATGTTTCCGACCTTCGCAACCTGCTGGAACCAGTCCTCCGTGGTCTTCTCTAAGTTTTTCCTCCTCTCCAACTTATCTATCTGCTCCTTGGAGAGTAGCTGAGGAGTGGCCGTCGAGGTAGTGGGAAGGTCGTCTATTGAAGACCACTGCTGGATGTAGTCGGTTAGGGCAGCAACCTGTGCCCTCAGCTCGTCTTTGGTGATCTTGTCCTGCTTAATCAGATGCACCACCGTGGCCAATGACTCCTCCAGATGTCCGACCTTCTGTTCCCTGGTGGCTGTCCCTAGGTCGATCATGGAGATATTGTAGCTTACTCCGGCCTGGCGAATAGTTGGCGTTGCTACTTGTGCAGCCCGGGAGCCAGAAGCGTCCATGGTTATCCTGGAACGGACCTTAGGCTTCTTCTCCTTCTTTGTAGTGGCTAGAGATCAAGCCAAGATGGCTTCTAATCTCGACCTCAGGTCGCTTAGAACAGGAGTAGTCTTTTCGAGCTATTTTTCCAGCCAGTCGGGCACGGCGGATTGGTCCTTGGGTGTACCATGGCTGCCTTCACCCGTCTCAATCAGGGGCAAGACTTCTGCCTCCTTTTCCTTTTCAAGTTCTTCCTTTTCCTTGGCAGCATCCTCCTCCTCGTCAGAGTCTTGATAGAACATGAGACTTTTGACAGGTGCGTTGGTGGTCAGTATCTGAGTGAGATCCTATTCTTTTGTTGCCTTTTCTTCTTTCTTCTCCTTAGCAGCCTCGGGTTCGAGGCTCCTTACAATGTGGGTCTCCACCTCAGTGATATCCTTTTCAGGCTGCCCCTCTGGTGGCTGTCCCTCTTCACCACGTGGCGACGATTCTGCCTCTTCTCCGACATCCTCATCAGAAACCTAAATAATTTTCCTGGTACCCGAGCCATCCTCTCCATCCCTACCCTCAGAGGAGCCTGTTTCTTCTTCCTCATAGGCAACCTCGTCAATGGTTCTATGCTCGTATTCGGGTTGCTCGTAATAGTCATTGGCCTCCTCCTCCATAGGCTTTGAAGCTTCCTGTTCCAGCTCCTCCATCTCATTGGAAATCTGCATGGTGGCCTCCATAGCCGGCAGACCTGTCGGCGGTTGCGACGGCTGAGCTGTTGCGAGGGCTTGGACGAGGTCAGCCTAGAGAGAAGGGTCCATTAAAAGCTACGAGAGCTCAGGAGGGAGACCCTGCAGGTGCCGTGTAATAGCCTCGGGCACGTTAGAAAGGGGAACAGGCGATGGTATTGTTGCCAGAGGCAGGGAGGTGATGGGTGACATGGTAGCAGTAGAGGAAGGGGAAGTGGTCATGCTCGAGGAAGAGTCAATATTGACTATGGACCCGGCTGGGGGCGAAGAGGCAAGGTGGACAGAAATGTCCACTGCCTGTGGGGATGAGGCGACTGCGGCCTGAGAGGGGGGCAGCACACCAGTCGGGGGAGGAAGGAGCAATGGAAGCTGCGCCTCTGTTGTGACCACTGTCCTTTTAAGCTTCTTCAGAGACAAGCCTCCCATATCCTTTGTTGCTTGTTCTTTGGGGCCCCTAGACTGTGCTGTTTCTGCTTCTTTTCTCTTCTGGGACCTGGTGATGGGGAGAAGACTTGGAAGTCTCACCAGCTAATGGGGAGGCAACAATGTCCTCCGTGGCGCTCGGCCCGCTTTTGAGTGCCTCGTATGTTAGAGCCACCCCCTGTTGCTCCAGTTGTGCCACCTGTCCATCAACCCACTCCTTAGTGCGAGCTATGATAGGCTGAGTGATGGTATCCAGGTCCTCGACCTCTTGTTCATCCCAGTCGATGGAGGGGATTGCCAAGTCAGCAACCGCAGGGTACCTCGGCTGCACCAGGGTAGACTCATCTTCCTCAAGCTAGTCTGGCACTGGAAACAGCTGCACTCTCCTTAAAAACTGCACTATCATTCGCATGTAATGTCTCTTGCGAACCTCCTTATCATCTCTACAATCTGCCCAAAAATCTTCAACATGGTACTGGTGGGCGTATGTCGGCCCTAGCGCCTTCCTGACGTGGCCGTGGGGGTCCATCCATGGGCTAGCTGTGTACCATTCAAAGTTATACTCTTTGAGTTCCTTTTCTAAGTTGCCGGCGCATTGAGATGTTTGCAGTCGATACTGGCCTTGGCTGAGGATCATGGGATAGGGGATCTCTGCTACGTGTTTTTGGCCGAAGACCGTCTAAATATGTTGGAGTTGCCGGGAAAGTTCTAGGAGAATAATCCTATCGTTTGGGTATCTTGGCAACTTGTTCGGCCGTTCCGTGAATCCCTAGGCACGGATGTAAGTGAACTTGGGGAAATGAATGTATAAGAAGGCATACTCCTTCAGGAGTGCTCTGGCGCTGTGAGATACCTGTCTCTCGAAGTCCCCGGCTATCAATTTGATAATATGGCCTATGAAGGCATCATTGATCCGGCGGTACTCCTTTTTGAAGTAGCGGTATTGTAGCTGAGGGTACCGGTCAAAAGGCTTAAGCGCTCGTTTGTGATCCCCATCCGGCACCATGAAGAGTCCACTATATTGCCTCTGACCTACCAAGGAGTACACCAGGTACGAGGTCATGTAGAACTTGTTGTTTTTCTTGATATTTACAAACTGCTCGTGGAAGTAGTTGCTGATGATACTCCCCCAGTCGAACGAGATCTTGGTCTTCATGTCCTCATTTCCTCGTATGATTTGCTCAATATAGTAAGCCATCCACCCCTGGAAGTAGGCGGCTGCTGGGAGGCCCATGACCCTGCTTAGCATGGTCACCAAGTCGTGATAGTCTTCTTGAAAATCGCTGTGGAACAGCTCTTGGGGAACTTTTGCAGCGCTGCCCCATTTCTCCTTCAACCAGTAGATGTTAATTGACTTCTTGCAGCCCAATGGATTGGCATCCCATGCCGCCTGACACTGCTCCAAAGTGGGGACTTGCATATGTGGGAATGTAGGAATGTGGAATGTTTTCGTAATTTCTTCCGGAGACATGTCGGCAAGGATATTTCCTTCTTTGTCCACGATCGTTCGCGTGTCCGTCTGGTAGGCTTCTCGGCAAGCCATTACCAGTTCAGGTGCTATTAGAGATGGAGGGAAGCCAACAGCTTTAGCAATTCCGCTTTGGCGTATCAATCAAGCATTCTTTGTCTTAGGGTCGATCTTGACCCTCTGGGTGAACTCGTCTATGTCCACCTGACCTATATTGGTGTCTGAGATCTCTTTCTTGTCAGTCGAGACCTTTGACTGGAGCGGTTCACCCTGAAATTGGAACTTCATTTGGTCTTTGTCATCTTTCCCACGAGCGGCCCTTCCGAATTTCTTACCCTTGTCCTTTTCGGTAGAGGCCCCTGAAGTTCCTGTAGCCAATTCCATATATCCTCCAGGCAAGAGCGAAGTTAGCACAAGAAAACACCAATAACGTTAATGTTAGTCCGTATTGTGAGCATATTATATAACTAACCATTCAAATGCATCATAAATTTAATTCTCAGATGATATCAATTTCATTTTAGGGCAATTCAGCAATCCAGGCCTGGAGGGCCAGACTTCCCTGGCAGGAATGCTGCCAGGAAGGGAAAACACACCCGAAAGCTCCCAGAGACCCCCGTTGGTCAGATTTTGATGTTGTAAGAGACCCATGACGAAGAATGGCCTGATTTAGAACGTGGGTCGAAGTCAGATTCTCGATTGGACTTGATTTGGATCGATTTGGGGAGCTCCGGGGGTTTCAGGCCGGAAGGCAGTCAGGCGAAGGAAGCCGGCGGCAGCGGACATCAGGTAGAAGTTCGGCGGCGGAATCCCGGAGGCCGGAACCCGGGAAGCAAAAAGATGGCTGCCATCGGATTTGGTTTCACAATTTTAGATCGGACGACATTCGGAGCACCGGGCCCCGGGGGCCGGGAGGACGCTAGCTGACAGCCACCGCGCTCTTACTAGATCATTCTGAACGACGGCAGCGAGGAGGAAACCGGAGCCCGGAGGGCGGCGAGCGAACGGAGGTTCACCACCGATGGATTTTGCAATGCTACCCAATGGCGACGGCGAGGTGAAGCTCGAGCCTCGGCCCATGGGAGGATGCAAGGGGACAGCCGCCATGAGGTTATGACAATTCACAGGCGACGGCGGCGAAAGGCATCCCGAGACCCGGGAGGCGGAACGACGCGAGGTGCAGGCCGCCGCATGCATTTTGTGATGTCATCAACGGCGGCGGCGAAAGACGGACTGGGACCCGGAGATCCGAGAGATTGGTGACGCCAGCCACCACGAAGGTATAGGAAGCAACAGCGAAGGGGCCACCGGGGCCCGGGAGACGGGGCACTGCGGGTTGATAGCCGACGGGAAATTTCATCACAGTTCGGGTGACGGCGATGGTGAAAGCGACCCCGGAGCCCGAAGGTCGGGCAGCAGGAAGGGTTCCGGCGTGAGCGGTGGCGGAACCGCCACGGAGTTCCCAAGACAGAACTCCGGAAAGCCAGGCCCGGAGGGTTGTGGGGATGCAAAAATAGGGGCCTCGCCGGGGAATTTTTAATGTTAAAACGGCGGTGAATCTAAGGTGGAAGCCTGGGAGGGGAAACCCGGAGGCCTGGGCCCGGAAGGACGGACCTCCGTCAGGGATTTTGACTCCGAATTCTGACGGCGATGGAAGGTTTCGGGCTTGACAGGGTCCTTCACACTGTGCGAAGAATACCCACGGCGTGGACAAGTCCCGAGAGACGGTAAGGGTGATTCTGATGGTTTCTGGCAAATTCGAACACATGGGTTTTGGGGGCAACATGGGGGTGTTCTTTTTATGCCATTTAATTTTGTTCTTTAATTCATTTAAATCCTCAAAATGATCAAAAATGACGGGAGAGTGAACGAGGATGGCCTACCTATGACTCGTGAACCAGGAAGTTGATGGGATCCACCGGTGGAGTTGACGGAGCGAGGTTGATGCCAATGATCACGTGGGTGGAGACTGCAGTGGGCTCCAATTCAACCGCTGCTCCAATTTGCTCGAATTCGCTAAGTGAAAAAGACATTAGGGGACCACGGTTTATATACCCAACCGCTCATTAATGCCGCATTAAATGCCTCGTACGATCGTGCCAAAAGTCAGTCAGTTTCAAATTTGGGGTCGGCGGTGGCGACGAGGGTTTCGGGATCCGGTAGGTGGGAAGCCACGAAATGACAGCCGCCGCGAAACTTTGCGAGGACTTCGAACGGCGGCGGCGAAGGTGTGACCAAGGCCAGGAGGGCGGGGCGCCGTAGCGGCTTGCCGCCATGAGATTTTTCTTTGCATTGCGATGGCGGCGGCAAACAAGACCCAGGGGCCCGAAGGGCGGGCAGCCGATGGAGGATTGCCACCGTGAGCTTGTGGTTTGCACGGCAGAGGCGAAAGATGCCCGGGGGCTCAAGAGACGGGCGGTTGATGGAGGATCGCCGTCGCGGACGGCGATCCCGGGATGGAAGTCCGAAGGTGGACTTCCGGCGCTCGGGGCCCGAAGGAGCAGGGGCCAGCCGAAAACCCACAAGGAACAACGAACGGCAAACGACAGGGTAGGTTCCGAAGGGCGGAAAGATGCCCAAGAAACGCCGCTGGGGCGGCAAATGAAAGAGGGAAACCCAATAAGGGAACCCCAGAGGCCCGGGCCCAGAGGGGCCCAGGGCCGCCCCAAAGCCCGAAAGGCCTAAGGAACCCACAAGGCCCCGGAGGGCACCAAAATTTAAAAGGGAAACCATGATCGATCTTAGGATGAAACTTTAGGGTAATATCGACCATGCAAAATGTCAAAAAAAGAGGGGCAAGCAAAACGAGGCGGCCCCGACAGACCCGACAAGGTGAAAGAAAAGAGGGTCCCCGTTCCCAACGGGGCGTGTGTGCTGAGGGCACAACAAATGGCGACTCCGCTGGAGAACGCTCCAGAGCGTTCTAGGGATAAATATTCATTCAGGACCTAGAATCTCTGGTTTCGCAGACCAGAAACAGCTTCCAAGGATGAATCCAGGAGAGCGACATCCTTAATTGGGTCAGCTTACATGACATCTCGAAAGTGTGTGTAGAGTGAGTTCATTCCTTTCCTAGGGATAGTAACCAAGGTTATTACTTGAACCAAGTGAGCTACATAATTTGCCTAACACCAAAAGTAACCTGGACATTGCCCCGCTGCCAGTCAGGCGTCCATAGCCCCGGCGGAGTTGTCGCTACAATCTCATGGATATTGCTCTACTGCCGGCCGGGCGTCCATAGCCCCGGTAGAGTTATCCCACCTACACGGCTTATTTTTCACAGTTTTTTTTTCTTTTGCTTGATATTTCATTTCTCTTTATCATTAGCTCGAGATCGGGGTAAGCAGTGAAGCCTACAATGGGTTTGAGACTGCAGTGGTCACTGGAGTAGACTTAAGATTTTTCACTCACTTGGGTGTCGTGACAACCATAGCACGGCCCTTCAGAATTTATTATTTATGTGATTTGTGCGAGATCCGAGATGTGGATAAGAAGATCCGGTGAAGGGTCAAGTTCTGAGCAGAATTCAGACAGGGAAATCATTCGCGGACAGCTCTGCAAAGACCGACAGTCTAGAGTGAATGTTTAGCCACAGAACACAAAGAACGGACAGCAAAGTGAACCGCTTGTCAGGAAAGCATGGCCACCACAAAGGAGCGGGAAACCTCTTTCGAAACAAAACCGCCGGGAGGGAGAAAGCAAAAAAAGCGATGCGAACAAAACGCAAACAAGCAAGAAAGCAACTACTCTAACCTATGCACAGGTATTTACAGCAAAGAGCTCGAAGGAGCTCAAGCCTGGAAGTAATGCTTCAGGTGCTGCCCGTTGACTGGCAACGAGACATTTTCATCGGTTAAGTTCTTTAAGCGGAAGGCATTATCTCCCAAAATCTCAGCTATCTGAAAGGGGCCAAGCCAAAGCTTGTCAAATTTATTGTGTCCCCCTTTCTTTTCATGGGCCTTGTCCCAATATAAGACCAAGTCTGCAATCCTAAAGGCCTTGATTTTGGCTCGGCGGTCGAACCATCTCTTCACTACACCCTGATGTTTGGCAAAATTTTCTATTGCGCGGTCTCGAACTTCCTCTAGATGTAAAAGTTCAGCTAAACGAGCCTCCCTATGATCTCCTCCTTCATAAAAGTCGTTGATGAACTGAAGAGTAGGAATTTTCAGGTGGATGGGGAATATTGGCTCAAGACCATAGACAAGGTGGAACGGGGAATCACCAAGGGCAGCCTTATGGCGGGTGCGATCAGCCCAAAGGGCAAAACGGAGCTGGCTATGCCAGTCCTTGGGGTTCCTATCTAACAGCTTCTTGATCACAGTAACCAAATTTTTATTCTTGGACTCGGTAAGGCCATTGCCCTGAGGGTAGTAATTAGATGAGAATTTGAGGGCAATCCCATAGTCAAACGCCCAACTAGAAAATTTTAATGAGGTGAATGCATGTCCATTATCACATACCAAAGCATACGGACAACCAAAGGATTAAAATGAAACTCTAAGAAATTAGGACTATTTGAAGGTATAACGCTTATTAAAGCTTGGCCTCCATCCATCAGTACAATAACTGCTGGTAATGACTGCACCGTGTCCCTAGATGATGGAGGCTTATCTGGATGTATGAAGTCGAGACCCCATTGTGCCAAAGTATCTACCTCCAAAGATGGCCAAATGACAGCAACATTCCTCTCCCTAGTGGCAGTGGTCTGGCACGTATGACACGAACGAACATGGCAATGGGCGTCTTTGAAGACAGTTGGCCAATAGTACCCTGCCCTTAATATCTGATGTGCCGTGGAAACACCCGAGCCATGGCCCGTACCAAACTTATTGTGAAACTCCCTCAGAACGCATTCTGCTTCCTCCTTGCCAAGGCATCTTAAATAAACTCCCTCATGATTCTTCTTATAAAGAATGGAACCCTGTAACATATAACCGTTGCTTTTCAATCTGAGGGCCCTCTTCTGGACTCCTTGCAGATGCGGCGAACACTTATGATTGAGCAGATAATAAATGACATCTTGGTACCATTCTCCCGGGGAGACGTCTTCAAGCTGATATTGATGTACCGCGAGTTCAGGTCTGGCCTCTGCTGCTATTTCGGCCATTGTACGGGTGAGTGCCTGCCCTCTTACCAATTTCATTGGTTGGATCTCCATATCATATTCTTGGAGCAGGGTAACCCACTTAGCCCTTCGTTCGCCCAACTCGTTCTGCATGAGTAGCGTTTTGACTGCTGGGTCAGGGACGATTGCGAACACCTTGTTGCGTAGAATGTAGTGTCTAAATTTCTTTACTCCCCTAACGAGAGCGTACGCCTGCTTTTCTATGTTGTGGTAACGTAATTCAGCATCTTTAAGGGGTGCACTCATGAAGGTGATCGGATGCTCATTTCCTTCGTCATCCTTTTGGGTCAACATACTGGCACAAGAATGCTCCGAAGCAAATGAGTAGATATAGAATGGCTTCAGATAATCTGGACTGACTAACACCGGTGCCTCAGCAATGGCCCGTTTGATTTCCTCAAAGGATTGTTTGGCCTCTAGCGTCCATTTGACTTTAGCGTCCTGCTTGAGCATGGCATTGAGAGGTTTGACAATTTCTGCGAAACTTGTGATGAATTTCTGGACAAAATTGATCTTTCCAAAGAAAGACTTTAATTCCTTCTTGTTGCCCGGGGGCTGAATATTGAGTAACGACTCAATGCGTTTAGGATCAATAGAGATTCCTTGCTCTGAGATGATGTGCCCGAGTAATTTTCCTTCAGTCACTCCAAAAATGCACTTCTTGGGGTTGAGAGAAACCCTGAATTCCTGGCATCTCTGGAATACTTTACATAAGTCAGAGACGTGATCGCCTCGCCTCTTGGAGAATAGGGTCAGATCATCCATATAGATGATTATACATTTGCCAATCAGGTCCTTGAAGGCAATATCCATGGCACGTTGGAAAGTGGCTCCGGCGTTGATGAGACCGAACGACATTCTTCTGTACGCAAATGTCCCCCACTTAGTGGTGAACGCAGTCTTGTGGTGATCCTCGTATTGCACCATTACCTGGTTATACCCAGAGTATCCATCGAGGAATGACATCATCTGGGAGCCATTGACTATTTGTAGCACTTCATCTAGTGAAGGCACTGGATAGTTGTCCTTTTCTGAGGTGCGATTGAGATTGCGGAAATCCACGCACAATCTGATTTCTCCATTCTTTTTCCTGACCGGGACCAAGTTAGCCACCCACGTGGAATGCCTAATGGGAAAGATGATTCTTGCTGAAAGTAATTTCTGCACCTCCTTGTAAACAATAGGTTCTAGCAAGGCATTGATAGGGCGCTGCCGTTGGCGAAATGGCCTCACTTCCGTCTTCAGAGGGATGGTATGCGTGATGACAGAGGTGTCGTATGTTTTTAAATCTTCATAACTCCATGCCACCACGTCATGATATCTGCACAAAGCATCCGTGATTCCCTTCTTTTCTTCAGGCATGCATACCTTCCCAATAAAGACATTCTTGGTATCCTCGGCTATTCCTAAGTTGTGAGCGTTGCATTGGCTGCTTATAGCCTCCTTTTTTATTTGCCGATCCTGATCCCTAATCTGATCCAGGTCGAATACACGCTCCAGCTAAACCATGCCTCTGGGGATTGTGATGGTTTTTAGATTGATAACCCCCTCTATGTCTAATTCGGCCTCCTGTGGATCAGCTTCATCAATTATTTGGGCAGCAAAGACGTTAGAGCTTGTGATGAACTGGAGGATGTGCTTATCATCATTGAAGACCTGTAGGTGAGTGACATTATCTGGGACTGATGGCATGGATGTTAGCTCAATAGTGAACTTCATGAGTCCAGACAAAGAGAGGGGCTGTAACGTGCTAGCTGCTTGAGCCAAGGCATCAGCTGCGCGATTCTGAGCACGAGGGATCAATTGTATGTTAAATGCATCTAGGCCCTCTAGGAGATCCCACACCCTGTGTCTAGGGTGATCCCATAATAGTGGTTTATAATTTTTGGCCAAACTGGACACTGAAATTATTATTTTTAACTAAATCTTCACATTCGGGCACCTATAGCGGCTAAACCATGAGGAATTTGAAGATGGTGCAAACTAGAGTCTCATCAAATTTTTTTTGTAGATTCTAAAAATATACCAAAATTTTGGAATCAAATTGTACTTTTTCCATCTCCCATGAAAATTTAGACTTTTTTCAAAACAATATTTTTAAAAGTGACGCACCGTGTATAACATATAAACTTTTTCCATGAAGGATAAAAATTATAATTCTTCAAATTTAGATTTGTAACCTTAATATCTAGTAGCTTCCTGTACTTTGGTTAGATAGCTCTTTTATTGAATATTTTTCCTTAATCAAGTTCTCAAAGTCTAATTATAATTCTAATAATGCCACAAATCAGAGTAACGGTAACTTTTTAGAAAGTCAAAATTTTATTTTATTCTTTGTTGGACTTTAAGGACTCTTTACTATCTCAGCAGAATCACTATATTTTGTAAATTTTTCTTTTTATAATCTTCCACTTTTTCCACATGTGAAGAACAAAAAAAATCATTTTGTTCTGAAACCCATGTTTCTCTATTTCAGAACTTAAAAACAAACATATTAACAAAACCAAAACATATTAAAATTATATTCATTGATAGTTTGTTCTCGAGGTCACCATGATCATTTGAAATAAATTTTGAATGAATTCATTTGATCCCCCAAAAGGTAAATCAAAAGTGGTTTTTTATCAGCATTTGATAGGTGTAAAGGAGACGCATTTATAGGTATGGTTTAAAACTAGCGAGGTTCTATCCAAGGGGGTTTGATTTAAGGTGATTTGATCAAACCCCCTTTAATTGGAATCCTTAAAATGGAACTTTTTAAGGATTAAATCATTATATTTTCTAAAAAATATGTGATTTCAGCTGTACCGCTCCTCGAATTGTGAAAACCACTATTGTGATGTTAATTCTTATGTAATTGGTGTATTCCCTCTCTAGGACGTATGACAGAGGCCAATTTTCTCATCCGCTTAACTGGCTGGGGCGCGCTAATCCCCAAGACTTACAGACTTTCAGTACATTTCTCGGCAGCCATAAGAAGGCCGGGCGCGACCACCGCGCCTCCCAGCACCGCTTTATGTTGTTGGTGCAATAAACCGCAATCAATGGGCTACAAGCAGAAATGCGTCTTACCTTGATCGATGAGAGGCTTGATCCCCGCCTTCCAGCCTCCTTTGTCTTGACTTTGATCCACAAATGGAAGCCCGCTGCTCGAGGGATTCTCAGATCTTCTGCCCAACCCAGACTCTCAGATTCTCAGTCCTTAACGACCAGCAGGTGGTCCTAGTGGTGCCTCCTTTGGTGTTCCTGTCGGAGGAGTAGCTTCTTTCTTAATATGCTCGACGGCTGCTTGACACAAGCAACGGTCAAATTCGAAGTGAGCAGCATTGTGTACCCTACACCGGTTCGGCAATAATAGGTCTTGGAAATTCATTCTAGCTCCTAGGCTGAGTTGATCTCTTGCACATTTTTCCATAAACTCGTGGAAGCCATTGAGCAATCCCTAGTTGTCATCTTTGTCCGGCTCATCATCAGCTTCTGCCAACATTTTTGCATCTGGGGGCATTTGCTCAGAATGTGTTGAGGGACTACACAATACCAACAATACTTCATCTGCACATTCTTCTTGAAGCTCAAGCTCATTTTGGTAAGCAAAAGGGCGATAATTCCCTAAGTCGGTCTCAGCGAACAACACCTCGCTAAGATTATTGTATTTTGTGATCATATACTTCATTCGGGGTTCACGATCAATATGAATCTGATTTGGTAGCCCCTTCCATGGCAGCCACATGTGAGACAGGTCTATGGCGGTGTATCCGTTCAGCGCTTTGGTGAACTCCCTCCCCAGAATAATTCTATAAGCATCAGGAATGTTCGCCACTTGGATATCAACAACCTGCTGTATTCGGGGGTCTGTAGCGATTTGCATGGGGATGCAGTTTATTTCGCCCACGATGTTAATCTCTGTTTTGTCCAGTTGGGTGACCTTTCTCTTTGAAGGTGTAGGGGTGATACCAAGAGCTTTGCATATGGCCAAGGGCATGACATTGGCAGATGCGCCTAAATCGAGCAGGCAGTTGTGCAAGTTCTTCCCAAAGACCCTAATAGTAGTTAGGAACGGGGGAGTTTCCGGTCTCCCTTGGAGGATGCCCACGGGTGTGTCCATTTGAGCTATTTGGCCTTTGTTCCTATCACTGCCTGTATCCTTGGTTTGCTTAAATGGTTGGTCCTTGGGAGGCTGTCTACTAGCCCTTTCTGGCTCCTTTTCAATGTATCTACCCGCAGACATATTCATGGGTATATGGCTCCTTCTTCCGGTGTTGTCCTGTATCTCTTGTTCTTTCCTGAGCTCCTCAAAGGTTACCCTCTTGGCTGGGGTCTCTTGCATTGTGTTAGAGAACGGAGTCCCATTCAGAACCCTGAAGAAGGCGTGCCTCACAGCAGGAACCTTGAGCAATTCAAAGGCTGACAAATTAATTTTGACCTTCTTGAACTCTTCCGCCACATATTCACCCATTTGCTCGATTTCAGAGCTAAAGGCTTGGCCTATTGGAGAACTAGGGGTTTGAATTTTGGTTTTCCTAGGTGGATTTTGGGGTTGGCTCTGGGGCTGACCTTGCGGCTGATTCTGAGATTGATTTTTATTGAGGTATTGGGCAGGTACGTGGGGTAGCCCCGGGTTGTTACTGGCATTTGGATCGGGTGGAGTGGCGAAATTGTTTGGTGGAGTAGAAGTTGTGAAGGGTCCATCGGCTTGTCTATTCCTAAGGAAATAGGGACTTGACCGTTGATGGAACATGTGGACCTCATCCACAAATGGATCTTCTTCATCCACCGGACCGTTATCTACCGAATCAAAAAGCTGAGCTAAAGCTGATTCGTTACTTACCTCCTGCACTTTCTCATCCTCAATGGGAGTTGGCTCGGCCTCGGGTTCGTTGCGATCGCCTCGCGGAAATGGTGCCTGATTGACCACCAGACATGAGAAATCGTAGGGCTCTGATGGAAAAATATCCCTGTATTTAGCATCATTGACGGCATTTTGTACCTCCACCTGGAAGATTTCAGCAGCTGTCTGGAACTCAGGACAGTCCAACTCAGAGTGCCTGCTGGTTTTGTGAAGTCGGCACCATCCGAACAAAGCTGCTTCAGCCAAATACACGCCGCCGGATGTTTTTTCATGGCTTGCCGGTTGATCGAATGGTGTGCGGACACCACCGTTGTTGAGCCTGGTGTTCCATGTGTGGCTTTGCCTCTGAGAAGGCCTCCTTTCTGCATTTTGATTGGAGTTCTGCCCCCTTTCATAATTCTGCCCAGAGGAGGTGCCCGCTTCCCGATTATCTCTGTTGTCTCTATTGTCTCGAGACTCTCGACTGTCCCTATTGAGATTGGCCTAGAAATTGCGTTGAGAGGCCTACAGCTGATTATTCTGGTTTTTCAGATGCGTCATTTCTGTGGACATCTTCTTAATCATTTCGGTCAGCTCTTCTAGCTTGTCCTTCTCGGTCGCACGTCCAGACGACGGGGCCAGATTTTGGAGAAAAGCGAGTGAGGCCGCCGGCTGATTTTGGTAGGCTAGAGGAAAGTCTGGTCCCGACAAGTACAACGGCGCCTGAGGCTGTTGGGAATATGTCTGCTGTTGCGGAGCCATCTGAGAGTAGTTGTACTGCTGCTGGGGCTGCATATACGAAGTCGCGGGAGGCGCATAATTCAACGGTTGCCCCGGATGCGGCACCATAGGCAATTGTGGCACCTGGTTCATAAGAGGAGTTTGGTGGGAAAACGCCTGATTAAGCCCCCGAATTTGCATTAGGTGGGCGATGGGCCCCAAAGAGGGCAGAGGGCTGGATATATTTTGTCCCAAGTCCGCACTTGCAATGATGGCTTCTGTATAGGCGGTCAGTAAGGTAGCAGGTGGTGGGCGCATCCTTTTTACCAACGCCGCCGTGAGGTTATCCAGGGCCGCGTAGTAGACTGGTAGAGAAGCCGCATCATTATGGAGGTACGGATCCTGAAGCCTCACGTGAGTCTGATAGAAGCGATCATTGAAGGAGCCAATAGGTTCATTGACCTCCCTTCTGATGGACATGAACTATTGGTAAAGGTCAGCAGGGTTGACAGGAATCTTGTACTTCTACAGAAAGGCATTCTTCATCAGGTCCACGAGGTGATCGATCCCTGCAGCAGATTGATGTACCAGTAGAAGGCCTCTTCTCCCAATGAATGCGGAAAGAGGCGACACGCCACGTCTTCATGGCCCACCTGCATTTCGGTAATCGCCGTTTTGAATATCTTGATATGCTCTTCGGCTGTTCTTTGCATGTCGCGTGGATGAAATTCTGAACAAAAACCCTCCGGATTCTTGGGCATATCATTGTAAACAGCAAAGTGTATCGGCGAAGGGTTATGAGCAAGCCAAGCCATGGGGGGAGGCGGAGGTGGCACTTGCTGCTGGAGAACAGGTATTTGGGGCTGTATTGGCAATACAACCACAATATGGGGCTGCCCTTGAGCTATGGCTGCCTGGACTGTGCTTTGGGCTGAAAGGGTCGGGAGAGGAGCGAACCCCTGGCTACCGGAAGGAAGATGTGCAAATGCTATTTGAGATGGTTGGGTGGGAGATGAAGGCCAGCCGAATGAAAGTGGAGGTGAAATGGAGGCGGATGGAATGGAGGAAGAGGAAGAGGCGGAGCTACTTCCTTGTGCTCATTTTGCCCTCGTGGGAGGCTGCAATTCTTCAAATTCTCCCTTATTTGGTGCTGATCGTAGAACCCTTTGAAACCTTTCCGGGGAGAATGATCCGATCTGATCCAGCTTCGCTTTATCTCGTAGCTTAGTATTTCAATCGTTGCCCTCCTTCTAGCACCAGTTCTGTTGATGGTGTTTTTATGCACTTCTCAACACAGGCAGTACATAGGTGCACTACCTCTCTTGAAAGACAATTTCCCACAATCGAGTTGCAGAACACTATCCCGAGGTCTCTCGGATGTCAGGTCATGACGGTGCTTAGATACCTAAGTAGTTTGATGTGATTTGCTGGAATCACAAGGCGGTCTTACAAAAATACAAAGTGTGGATGCGAAGCATGAAGTTGGATCTTCGAAGAGAAGTTCTTAGCATGAAAACAGTTAGGTGTTGGCTGTAGGTTCAAACAGCAGTCTCAAACTCCATCTAGTTGTTAGATTTTGCTTTATAATGTACAATGAACCTTGGTATTGTTCAGTTTCTAAAGAAAGTGAAAAAGAGAGCGAAGGGGAAGAAAAAGTTCCTAAGCCTAAAGCTTGCTGCGAACAGTGATAATGGAGTCCCTGCAATGGACAATTCCTTCAAAATAATATCCCACTTAACCAGGGATTTCACAGTATCCTGGGAATTGTGCAATCTTCTAAGGGCTGCAGATTTTTATCCTTCATCCACCACGTACATGCATGATCTAAAGATAAGTGTTTGAGGCAGCTTAAATCAAGTCCAGACTAACTTTGCAAAGCTATCTACCTTTAGCAAACAGCAAAAAGTATGGACTAAGGGATCATCAACAAAGCAGAAATTTTCATGAACAGCCAACAACATTCCTAAGATTATCCAAATAACATGAACAGCTAACTAAACAGCAAAGAGATCTAAGCTAACATCTAATATTGGAGAAGTGAATCAATTGACATGAGAGAAAACAAGGAAATGCACCAAGTCAATGCTATTTCTCATAAATTTCAGCAGCATGCCTTTACAACAACTCAACTCTCTCCTCTTGCAAATGAGGGGAGAGCTCTATTTATAGTTTTCCAAAAGTCAAATGAATGGCCAAGATTCATTACAATTGTGTGGTCAAGATTCATTACAAAATAGGGTTTCACCTACCCCCAAATAGATTTACAATTAAAAAACATCTTTTGTCTTTTCCCTATTTTGTCATCTAGTGGATGACACTATTTGCATTTTCGTCCTGTAGCTAATTGCTGTTTTTGGGCTGTAGCTACTCTTCTGGGAGGTCTTCTTCCTTGGCTGGGCTGTCTTTCCGCTTTTCAGAGGCTGCATGCTCTATGTACTTGAGGATGACGGCTTGGAGCTTGTCTACCTCGAGGACCTCGCATCTCAATGCCTGGTAGCTCCATTCTTTGGCGTTCTCCTCCAGCCGTTTCCAATCCTCGTCATACTTTGAGCCCTGATCTCTGAATAGCTCTGATCTATCGAAGGCACGGGCAGTGAAACTTAGGAAGTCTGTTGTGATATCTCCGGCCATCCCGTCCTTCATCTTTTCCTCAAAGTATGACCTGACCTTTTAAGCATCCAATTGCACCATGGGCATATCATGGCCCGTTATCAGCTTGAGGTACTCAGTGCATTCTGCTCGGATTTCTTTGATCCATGCGATATCCAGATCCACCCTGCTCTGGATCTGTTCCATCCTCCCCTTTCGGTTGATGAGGTCTCTGCGCCATATGTCTACCAACCAGTGACCCTCCTTCTTCAGTTCTAGCTTTTCTTCCCACGTGCTTTCTGGCATTTGAAGGATGGCTTCAACCCTTGGGAAGGCAGAGTCGTAGATCGCAGGGTAGCCGGTGCAGAGTTTCTTCGTGCTTTCCAAGGATTGAACCAGGTCTAGGAACTTGTTGGCTATCTGTACAGCCAAGCTGATCCCCATGTTTCCAATGCTTATGACCTACTTAAACCAATCCTTAGTGGTCTTCTCCAAGTTTTTCCTCCTCTCCAGCTTATCTATCTGTTCCTTGGAGAGCAGCTGTGGCGTGGCCATCGAGGTAGTTGGTAGGTCATCTATTGAAGACCACTGTTGGATGTAGTCGGTCAGGGCAGCAACCTGCACCTTTAGCTCGTCTTTGGTGATCTTGTCCTGCTTAATCAGATGCACCACCATGGCCACTGACTCCTCCAGATGTCCGACCTTCTGTTCCCTGGTTGCTGTCCCTAGGTCAATCGTGGAGACATTGTAGCTTACTCCGGCCTGGCCAACAGTTGGTGTCGCTATTTGTGCAGTCCGGGAGCCAGAAGCGTCCATGGTTATCCTGGAACGGACCTTAGGCTTCTTCTCCTTCTTTGTGGTGGCTAGAGATCGAGCCAAGATGGCTTCCAATCTTGATCTCGGGTCGCTCAGAATAGGAGTGGTCTTTTCAAGCTACTTTTCCAGCCAATCGGGCATAACAGATTTGTCCCTGGGTGTATCATGGCTGCCTTCACCCGTCTCAGTCAGAGGCAAGACTTCTGCCTCCTTTTCCTTTTCAAGCTCTTCCTTTTCCCTGGCAGCATCCTCCTCCTCGTCAGAGTCTTGATAAAGCACAAGTTGTTTAACGGGTGCCTTCGTAGTTAGTATCTGGGTGGGATCTTCTTCTCCTGCCACCTCTTCTTCTTTCTTTTGTTCAACAGCCTCAGCCTCGGGGCTCTTCACAATGTGGGTCTCGGCCTCAGTGATATCCTTTTTAGGTTGTCCCTCCTGTGGCTGTCCCTCTTTACCACGCAGCGACTGTTCTGTCTCCTCCCCAACATTTTTTGGCTGCTGAGCCGACTCTTCTTCCTCGTCCTTAGAGAAGACCCGAATAATTTCCTTGGCATCCAAGCCATCCTGTCTGTCCTTAACCTCGGAAGAGCCTGTCTCTTCTTCCTCGTAGGCAACCTTGTCGATGGTTCTATGCTCATATTCAGATTGCTCATAATAATCATCGGCCTCCTCTTCGATAGGCTTTGAAGCCTCCTGTTCTATCTCCTCCAATTCTTTGGAAATCTGCATCATGGCCTCCATGGCCGGCGGACCTGTTGGTGGTTGTGAAGGCTGAGCCGTTGCGAGGGCTTGGGCGAGGGCCGCCTAGAGTGCGGGGTCCATTAGGAGTTGCGAGAGCTCGAGGGGAAGACTCTGCAGGTGCCGTGTAATAGCCTCGGGCACAGTGGAAAGGGGAACCGGCGATGCTATCGTTGCCAGAGGCAGGGAGGTAATGGGTGACATGGCAGCATCAGAGGAAGGGGAAGTGGTCATGTTAGAGGAGGAGTCAATATTGATTATCGACTCGGCCGGGGGTGAAGAGGCAAGGTGAACAGAAATGTCCACCGCCGGTGGAGATTAGGCGATTGCGGCCTGAGAGGCGGGTAGCGCACCAGTTCAGGGAGGAAGGAGAAAGGGGGGCTGTGCCTCTGTTATAGTCATTGTCTGTTTGAGTCTTTTGGGGGATGAGCCTCCCGTTCCTCTTGCTATTTGCTTTTTGGGGTCCAAAGACTGTGCTGTTTCTGCTTCTTTTCTCTTTTGGGACCTGGTGATAGGGGGAGACTTGGAAGTCTCACCAGCTGATGGGGAGGCGGCAACGTCCTCCGTGGCGCTTGGCTCGCTTTTGAGCACTTCATAAGTTAACATCACCCCCTGTTGTTTCAGTTGTGCCACTTGCCCATCAACCCACTCCTTCGTGCGAGCTATGATTGGCTACGTGATGGTATCCAGGTCCTCGACCTCTTGCTCGTCCCAATCGATTGAGGGGATTGCCAGGTCGGCAACCGCAGGGTACCTCGGGTGCACAAGGGTGGACTCATCCTCCTCAAGTTGATCGGGCACCGGAAACAGTTGTACCCTCCTCAAAAATTGTACTGTCATTCGCATGTAGTGTCTCATGCAGACCTCCTTATCATCCTTACAATCTTCCTAGAAATCTTCGACATGGTACTTGTGGGCATATGCCAGCCCTAGCGCCTTCCTGATGTGGCCGTGGGGGTCCATCCGTGGGCGAGCCATGTACCATTCAAAGTTATATTCTTTGAGTTCCTTTTCTGAGTTGCCGACGCATTGAGATGTTTGCAGCCGATAGAGGCCCTAGCCGAGGGTCATGGGATAAAGGATCCCTGCTACATGTTTCTGGCCGAAGACCGTCTGAATATGTTGGAGCTTCCGGGAAAGCTCCAGGAGAATGATCTGGTCGTTCGGGTATCTTGGCAGCCTGTTCGGCCGTTCTGTGAATCCCTGGGCACAGATGTAAGTGAACTTAGGGAATTGAATATACAAGAAGGCATACTCCCTTAGGAGTGCCCTGGAGCTGTGGGATACCCTTCTCTCGAAGTCCCCGGCCACCAATCTGATAATGTGGCCTATGAAGGCATCATTGACCCGGCAGTACTCTTTCTTGAAGTAGCGGTATTGTAGCTGAGGGTACCGGTCAAAAGGCTTGAGCCCTCGTTTGTGATCTCCATCCCACGCCGTGAAGAGTCCACTATACTGCCTCTGACCTGCCAAGGAGTACACCAGGTACGAGGTCATGTAGAACTTGTTGCTTTTCTTGACATTCATGAACTGCTCGTAGAAGCAGTTGTTGATAATACTCCCCCAATCGAACGAGCTCTTGGTTTTTACGTCCTCATTTCCTCATATGATTTGCTCAATATAGTAAGCCATCCACTCCTGGAAGTAGGCGGCTGCTGGGAGGCCCATGACCCTACTTAGCATGGTTACCAAGTCATGATAGTCTTCTTGAAAATCGCTGCGGAACAGCTCTTGGGGAACCTTTGCAGCGCTGCCCCATTTTTCCTTTAACCAGTAAATGTTGATTGACTTCTTGATGCCCAATGGATTGGCATCCCACGCCGCCTGACACTGCTCCAAAGTGGGGACTTGCATATGTGGGAATGTAGGAATGTGGAATGTTTTTGTGATTCCCTCCGGAGACATGTCAGCAAGGATATTCCCCTCCTTGTCCACAATTGTTCGGGTATACATCTGGTAGGCTTCTCGGTAAGCCATTACCAGCTCAGGTGCTATCAGAGAGGGAGGGAAGCTGGCAGCCTTGGCAATTCCACTTTGGCGTATCAATCGGGCATTCTTCGTTTTAGGGTCGATCTTGACCCTCCGGGTGAACTCATCTATGTCCACCTGGCCTATATTGGTGTCTGAGACCTCCTTCCAGTCAGTCGAGACCTTTGACTGGATCGACTCACCTTGAAATTAAAACTTCATTTGGTCCTTATCGTCCTTTCCACGAGCGGCCCTCCCAGACTTCTTACCCTTGTCCTTTTCGGTAGAGGCCCCTGAAGTTCCTGCGGCCGATTCCATATATCCTACAAATAAAGGGCGAAGTCAGCATGACAAAACACCAAAAACGTTAAGGTTAGTCCGCATTAAGAGCATATCATCTAAATAATCATTCAAATACATCGTAAATATAATCCTCAGATGATATCAATTTGATTTTAGAGCAATTGAGCAATCTGGGCCCTGAGGGCCGGACTTCCCTGGCAGGAATGCTGTCAGGAAGGGAAAACATGAGAAAAAGCTCCCGGGGACACCCGTTGGCCAAATTTTGATGTTTTAAGGGGTCCATGATAGAGAACGGCATGATTTAGGATGTGGGTCGAAGTCAAATTTTCAATTTGGATTGATTTGGGTGGATTTGAGGAGCTCTGGAGGTTTCAGGCCTGAAGGAAGTCAGGTGAAGAAAGCCGGCGGCGGCGGACATCAGGCGGAAGTCCAGGGACGGAAGTCCAGAGGTCGGAACCCGGGAAGCAAAAGACGGTCGTCATCAGGTTTGGTTTTACATTTTTAGACCGGACGACATTCGGATCATCGGGACTCGGAGGCCGGGAGGACGCTTCGCGAAGGCCGCCACATGTTATTAGATCATTTTGAATGGTGGCGACGAGGAGGAAACCGGAGCCCAGAGGGTGGGGAGCCGACGGAGGTTACGACAACCCACAGGCGACGGCGGTGAAAGCGGTACCAAGACCCGGGGGCAGAACGTCGTGAGGCTACGGCCGCCGCGAAGGAATACACAGAGGCGGTGAAGAGGCCACCGGGGCCCGGGATACGGGGTGCCGCGGGTGGACGGCCGCCGCGAGGTTTCAGCAATTTTCGGGCGACGGCGGCGGCGAAAGTAATATCGAGGCCCGGGCACCAGGAGGATGAGGGATGACAGCCGCCGCAAAACTTCAGCTACGCTCAGGCGACGGTGGCGGCGAAAGCATCTCCGGGGATTGGGAGGCGGGACGACGCGCCCCCGCGGACGCCGCGAGACACAAGCAGTGACCGGGCGACGGCGGCGACGAAGGATCAGCCGGGACCCGGCGAAGGTTAAACAACCCCCAAACGGCCAAGGAAAGGACGGGACCCGGAGGTCGGGAGGCGGAACGTATTTCACCACCGAGGTCAGATTTTATGCAGCAAAACACGAACGGCATTCCGGGGACGGACTCCCGATGATCCGGGCCCGGCTAGAGAGGCGGCCGCCGGCATGCAACTATATGCGAAATGGAGTGGCGAAGGAGGGGACCGGGCCCGAGGGGGCTGGTCGCCTTGCGCGAAGAACAGCCTTGCAATAGGCGGGTTCCGGATCGACACGGGGGTCACCGCAATGGGTTTTAGCGGATTTCTAAAATGTGGGTTTGGAGCGTGATTGGAGGTTGTTCAATTTTATGCCATTTAATTCATTGGTATTTTTAACCGAATCCTCAAAAAGATCAAAAACAACGGGAGGGCGAACGAGGATGGCCTACCTACAACTCGCTAAGCGGGTAGGTGATGGGATCCACCGGTGGAGTCGACGGAGCGAGGTTGATGCCGATGATCGCGTTGATGCAGACAGCAGTGGGCTCCAATTCAACCGCTGCTCCAATTTGCTCGAATTTGCCAGGTGAAAAAGACATTGGGGACCACGGTTTATATACCCCTCGCCATTAATGCATGCATTAAATGCCTCGTACGATCGCGCCAAAAGTCAATCGATTTCAAATTTGAGTTGGCGGCGGCGACGAGGGTTTTGGGCTCCGGCAGGCGGGAAGCCGCGAAATGACGGCCGCCGTGAAACTTTGCGGGGACTTCGAACGGCGGCGGCGAAGGGGTGACTGGGGCCCGGAGGGCGGGGCGCCACAGGGGGCTTGCCGCCGTGAGATTTTTCTTTGCATTGCGACGGCGGTGGCGAACAAGACCCGGGGCCCGGCGGCTGCTGTCGCCGGAGTTCAGCCGAGCTTTGGTTTGCACGGCAGCAGGCGAAGACACCGGCCCGAGATGGGCGGCCGACGGAGGATCGTCGCACGGACGGCGATCTCGGATGCAAGTCCGAGGCGGACTTCCGCGCCGGGGCCCGGCGAGCAGGGCCGTCCGGAAATCCCCGAAGACCACCGAACAGCAACTGGCTGGGCGGGCTCCGGAGGGCAGAAAGACGCCAGGGAAACGCCACCGGGGCGGCGAATGAAAGAGGGAAACCCGATAAGGGAACCCTGGAGGCCCGGGCCCGGAGGGGCCCAAGGCCGCCCCAAAGCCTGAAAGGCCTAAGGAACCCTTAAGGCCCCGGAGGGCACCAAAACTAAAAGGGAAACCACGGTCAATCTTAGGATGAAACTTTAGGGTAATATCGACCATGCAAAATGCCAAAATGAGGGGCACGTAAAATGAGGCAGCCTCGACAGACCTGACAAGGTGAAAGAAAAAAGGGCCCCCATTCTGAACGGGGCGTGTGTGCTGAAGGCACAACACATCTCTTAAAGAGCGCTCAATCAGTAATTTAATAAGGCCATAATGAGTGACAGAATTATCTTTCCCCTGTTGGGTTCCGTGGGCTCTTTGTTCTAGAAATTTTAACAAGAAATTCAGAATATTCACAACTAACCAATGCCTCATATGGCTTAATAACTTAAAATGATGAGAATGCAGGTAGGAGAAATGGCCTTCATAGTTTAAATACCTGATTATATAAGCGACATACTCTGAATAAGGAGGAGGCAACGATACGCGCTTGCATCCCTGCTTGGAGACTTCCAGAGGTCCATCAGCAGGCATTGAAAACTCAGCCCTTGCAGCTGCAGTGTCTGAAGAAAAGTTTTCTCCAACGGCTGGAAGCCCAGTTACCTCAGCAATTCTGTCTTCAGTTGCAACAATCGTTAGACCCCATACAGTAGCTTCCCCTTTAGAGAGTGTTCTCAGAAATTCTTCAGCAGCCTCTTCATCAAAATCATTTAAGATCAAAAAATAATTTAACCATCCAAAAAGGCTGAATGCGTGGACTGTCTACGAATTTTGCAATAACAATTCATGAGCTACAGACTCATGTCGTACCAACTAACCACCCATATTTGCAGTTTTTTTTTTTTTAGCTGAACTCAATTCCTTGCTGAAGATTCAAATTCTTTGTTTCCCTTTCTACTCTGGTTTTTCTTCTGTCGTACCATCACATTTCTTTCTTTTTTCTAAAAATGAACTTTTTGAACAAGCAGTCTTAATCATAATTTACAAGAAAGACATGCAATAAAGAAGGACATGTAATGACATTTGAAAAGTACCAGAAAAGTATTAAAAAAAGGTCATTTATATAGTTATGGCAGTGGCGAAAAGACAGGTTTCAAAAGATAGATTACCCCGCCCCCTACTTAAGGTATGACATGTGTCCTCACATGTATTAAAGAACAGGTAGAGATTCGGGTAATAATGACTAGTACATGCATAGCAGTAAATGAATAGAATGAACTAAATCAAATATGCGATTAGAAAAGATATTGCGTACCTTTGATAATTGCACGTACGTGTGAAGAAAGATGACGACGTCTGCATGAATTGACAAGTGGGAAAGATATCTTAATTAAGGTTGATGCAGACGGATGAAGTGGATGGGTGACATGGGCAGATGAGTTGAACGGATGGAATGGATGGATGGATGGATGGATGGAAGATAAAGAAGTGAGATGGGGGTGATAAATGTAAACGGAGAAAAAGGGGTTTTCATTTTAAAAAGAAAACCTTTATTATGGGTATGTTTTTTTTGAAAATTATGGTAACGTTGCAGGAGAAAGGCTAAAGCCTTCAGCTGGAGGAAGAGTAGCGGGAGGAACCTGAATGAACTGCTGCATGAATTCTTCCTTGGAGATTGGTTTGTGGTACAACCGGAGTCAGTGGCCATTAACTAGCAATTTGAAGCGGACTGGATCAATTGTCACCAGCTGTACAGCTCTATTGTCGAACACATTTTCAACTTCATATGGACCAAGCCAACGTGTTGTGAGCTTACTCTGGCTTTCTTAATATCTGGAATCATATAATAGAGCCCAATCACCAGCAAAAAATTTCCTGGTTTTGATGTGTCGTTCATGCCATTTCTTCCTTTGTTGTTGGATTACTTCTGTGTGCTGCAGGGCGACTTTTCTTATTTCGTCCAAAGCATTTAGCTGCAGGAGACGGTCCTTCTGTGCTGCAGATATTTCTATATTGAGTTCAAGAGTTGTCCTCAAAATTTTGTGCTCAAATTCAATGGGCAGCATGGCTATTTTCCCATAAAGCAGCTCAAAAGGTGTAAACCCAGTTGTTGTCTTCCATGTAGTTCTGTATGCCCAAATTGCTTCAGTAAGTCTATTGCTCCAATCTTTTCTATGGATCTGCACTGTCTTTGTGAGGATCACCTCAATTTTCTTGTTTGTTACCTCCGCCTGACCATTGGCTTGAGGATGATAGGGGCTGGACTTCCTATGTTTGATTTTACAGTCATTCATTAGTGCAGTGATCAGATTCGATGTGAATTGAGCTCCCTGATCAGTTACAAGCTCTCTGGGGACTCCAAATCTAGTGAAAATTTGTTCATATAGAAATTCAGCAACTTTATTATCCCGAGCATGAGTCATAGCTTTTACCTCAACCCATTTTGTGACATAGTTCGTGCAAACTAGAATATATGACTTTCCATTTGATGGTGGATCAATTGGTCCCACAAAATTCATTCCCCATTTATCAAAAGGGGTGACTATGACCTACGGATATAGTGGCATTTCATCTGACTTAGTTGGTCTTCCCATACGCTGGCATCTGTCACACTTCCTTGTATAGGCCACAACATCCTTGTGTAATGTTGGCCAGTAGTACCCTATTGTAAGAACCTTCATTGCTGTTCTTTTTGCTGCAAAATGTCCCCCACATGGTTCATCATGGCAAGCATGCAAGATATCATAAGTCTCATATTCTCTTACACATCTTCGCATTACTTGATCAGGTCCAGTGTAAAACAAACAATTTACAATCCAGGAAAAGTTAAAACTTTTCTCTATCAACAACTTCTTTTCTTTTGGGGAAAAGTGAGCTGGTATTCTATTTGCTACTAGATAATTGGCAATGTCTACATACCATGGAGTATGTGCAGCAATAGAGAACAAGTGTTCATCAGGGAACCTATCATCAATGACCTCATGTTCATCAGGTGCAGCTGATTGGAGTTTTTATAAAAAATTGGATACAACATTAGCTCTTCCTGGTTTGTAAATGATTGTAATGTCAAATTCTTGTAACAACAGGAGCCATTGTGCCAATCTACCAGAAATGGCAGGTTTGTTCATTAGATACTTGATTGCTGCATGGTCAATATGGATGAATATCTGATAACCTGTGACATAATGCCTAAATTTATTCAAAGCATACACTACTGCAAGCAATTCCTTTTCTGTGATAGTATAGTTGAGCTTAGGACCTTGAAGGTTTTTGCTGATAATGTAAATAGCATGCTCAATTGAATTTTCTTTTTGACTCAGAACTGCTCCTATGCCAAAATCAGAAGCATCAGCATGTATGTGGAAAGGCAAATTCCATTTTGGACCTTGAAGAACATGGGCTTTAGTAAGCAAGTCCTTTAGTTGTAGGAAGGATTTTTCACAGGCCTTTGTCCACTCAAATTGAGAATCCTTTGTTAACAAGGCATAAAGTGGACTGGCAATTTTACTGAAGTCTTTTATAAACCTTCTATAATACCCTGCATGGCCAAGGAAACTTCTGACATCTTTTTGTTTTGCAGGAGTTTGTAAATTCTGAATAACTTCAATTTTAGCAAGGTCAACCTGAATTCGATTCTTTGAAACATGATGACCAAGATCAATACCTTCTTCCATCATTAGAAAACACTTCTCACTATTTAGAGACAAATTTTGTTCTCTACACCTTTTTAATACTTTTTCTAAATTCACCAGTGCTTCTTCAAATGTGACTCCATAGGTAGTGAAATCATCCCTATAAATGTCCATACATTCATGAGATATATCAGCAAATATACTAATTACTGCTCTCTGAAATGTTGCTGGTGCATTGCATAGACCAAAAGGCAAGGCTGAATAAGAAAATGTTCCCCATGGGCAGGTAAAAGTGGTCTTATCTTGATCTTCAGGGGCTATTTTTATCTGATTGTACCCGCTGTAACCGTCCAAAAAGGAAAAATATCTTTTGCCAGACAGTGAGTCTAGTACTTGGTCTACAAAAGGTAGTGGAAAGTGATCTTTTTTAGTGGCATTGTTCAACTCCCTATAATCTACACATACTCTCCATTTTCCCCCTTTCTTGGGGACAATGACTAATGGAGAAAACCATTGACTGTCAGAGATTGGGTAAATAAAACCAGCATCAAGCAACTTTTGAAGTTCATTTTTCACTATTTCTCTAAGTGCTAGATTTACTCTTCTTTGAGGTTGTCTAACTGGTAAACAATCTTCTTTGATATATATCCTATGAGTACAAACTCGAGGATCTATTCCTTGCATGTCCCTATATTCCCATGCAAAAGCTTTATACTGTTCTTGTAGCATTTTTAATAAGTCAGCCTCTTGAGACTGTGACAACTTGCTATTGACATTCAAAGAATGATCTGGAGACAATTCTATCTACTTAGTGAGATTACTCATAGAATCTACAGGTAATGTTTGTACCTCTTGTGGAAGTAAGTTATGAAAAATTTCTGGAAGTTTAGGCAATGAACTCTCAGAATCTAGTTGCTGTAGGAAACATTGATGATGGCTGCCACTTGAATCAGATGAACTACCCGTATCAGAGTTGTACTATAGGATTTGAAACAGCAAGGCATCCTCACTCTGAAGTTGTGAGAATGGGTCATTTTGAATCATCATTAATTGAGCCAAAGAATTGGCTTCTTCAGTTTCTTCCCCCACATCTGGCCAAACAGGTTGGGACAAATCTGGTTGAGGTCTAGCAGGCAGATACAAGGCCAATTTCTTTGTGGACTGCCCATCAGAAATGGTCATATCTCTAGAACGACATCCTATAAAAGCATCAGCAGTTGCTAATCATGGCCTACCAAGAATAACTGGATACCCTCCTAAAGTTGCCTTAACTGATAATATTGTGAAATCAACAAGATACTTCCAAGATTCAAGAGTGACAATTACATCTTCCACCATCCCATTAGGTTTAACTGTGGAGCTGTCTGCAAGCTGCAGAACTGTGGGTGTAGACCTAATGTTTGAAATATTCAATGAGTCCATAGTATGCTTTGTCATGACATTAATGGTAGCACCTAAGTCAATCAAAATATTTTTACAACTTGGCCATTTATATGTATCTGCACTACAGGAATTCCAGGGTCAATATACTTTGGAATGACTACATTTTCCAACATTATATCAGCCAATTTTCCTAAGACATGAATTGTTTAGGGATCCTTTTTCTTCCATCCAGGCTTCTTCAAATAGGCTTCTTTAATAGTTTTTCCAAAAATGGGAATATCTTTAATAGCCTGAAATAAAGGGATTTGAATCTGTACATTCTTGAGCTGATCCAGAATGTCAAAAGTGGGTTCTTCCATGGATTTAGATTCAGTGCTTTGCAACCTCTGAGGAAAAGGTGGTTTGTCTTGACTCTGCAAAACAGGTTCTGTAGAAACTGTATCGGTTATAGGCATATGCTCAATAGGAACAATAGGTGTAGTAGATTCTTCAAGGGGAGAATCTGGTATTTCAATAATCAGAGGTGGTTTGGGAGCAGGTAAAGTAGTTCTAGACCTTAGATGGATGTCATTAACGTTTAAGGCATAAGCTTGATATTGGTTGGCTTCAGCAAGATACACAGGTTGTTGTGGCTGCTGTTGTTGCTTATTATTGGGATTGGGCAACGGCTGAGCAGGCATAGGCATTTGCTTCAGAGGGCCAGGATTTGTGGCAGTTGCTGCAGGAGGTGGCATGAGGGCCTGTGGTTGTGGCTGTGGAAGCTGGAGGAATCTAGGGGACTGGTTTTGCCATTGCTGAGGACCTCTCCATTGAGGATTTTGTTGCCAATTTCCTGAAGGTGGGGTCCATTGCCCTTATGGCTGCTGCCAACCTCCTTGAGGAGATTGCCATTGTGGGTTCTGATAATTAGGCCAACTTGGTTGAGGTGGATTCCAGGGTGTTGGTGGTCCATATGCATGTTGCCATTGGTTATTATAGCCAGAATAAAAATTACCAAAAATTAAAGGATCTTGAGGCATACCTTGTCTTTGGGCCCATGGTCTCCTTTGTGCAACAAAGAACACTTGATCATCATCACCTTCTACTTGTTTGAAGTCAGTAGGTAGTTGCCTAGCTTCCAAATTAGCCACCATCTTGCATCTGCAGTCACGTTTCTTCTGTCTACAATATGGATAGAACTCAGCCAAAACTACCTCAGCATCCTCATGTTTCTTCCGAGCTTGCATAGTGTCCAGTTGTGTAGCCATATTATTAATAATGTCCTGCTTGAAATCAGATAGCAAATTTGTGATCTCCATCCGGAAAACTCCACCAGAAGAAAACTTTCCCACTGTAGCATGATGACCTCGACCTTTCTTAACTATTGCTCAAGAGTAGTTAAGACATATTTTCTTTATATCATCCCAAGGCAGTTGGGTTATATCACCTCCTCCCATCAGGTCCAGGGCGTCTATATAGGCATCACTGATTCCCCTTAGAAAGAGTAGTTTCTGAGAGTCCTCGTTGAGAGTATGGTTTGAGTTCCTCTTTAGTGAAAACAAAAATCTGGAAATATAATCCTCTAGACTTTCATCCTCCTTCTGCTGAATTCAGAATATGTCATCACCCTTGCTGGCACTCTTATAATATTCTTTATACTTTTCAAGGAATTTTGTCTGCATGTCTGCTCAACTATCTACAACACCTCTTCTCAGACTCATGAACCACCTGAGAGCTCCTTCCTTCAAGATGGAAGGGAATAACTTCAATTTATGAGCATCTGTGTTGTAGTCATAACTGCGACAGAGGACATCAAATTCAAACAGAAAAGTTTCTGGGTCTTCCGTAACCAGGCCATAAAACTTTGGAAGCAAGGAAGAGGGAATGTTTTTAAGATTGTCAGTATCTCTCTGAGGAACAATTGGAAACTCAAATACAGGAGGTGGATTATTTGCCATGTTTGGTTGCTAGAATAACAAAGCGAACGAATTTTCCTCAGGTTCGTTATCAACTGGGTCAAATGGTAGTTTAATAAACAGATTTTCAGGGAGGAACCTTCCCAGTGCATCTCTTCTTCTTCTATGCATGCAATACAATGAGTAATGGCTAGAAAGATTTTGAAATTTTTTGACTAACAAACTAAACTAATGCTAAAAATGACTTCTAACAAACTCCTAGCTGGACACCATCCCCGGCAACGGCGCCAAAAATGGTCGCGCCCACAAAAGGATATGAAAATCACAATAAAACCTTTCATGGGAATTGTACATTCCAATAGGTGACTAATACCTCTCTATGGACGTTCATTTACTTGTCAAACCAGGGGACGTATACTTTAAATGGCGCGGCAAAATATATGCACTAAGAACTAGTTTTGGTCAAATCTTAGTAGAAATAAATACTGGAAAGGAATTCTATCTACGCTACAGGAAGGTAATGCAAAGTTCTTTAACTCAACTGTGCTTGATTAAAATAGAAACCATAACAGCTACGACTGAAGCACAAACCATGAACTGGCCTTATGCTGCAGGAACAGGTACAGGGATGGATTCTCTATGCTGCACGAGTAGTATAAGACTGAGTTTGTATGAAAACTTCAAAGATGAAAGCTAACTAAAGATCAATAGAAAAGAACAACTAACTAATTGGCTACAGATACTTACTAAGTGGGCCCCCTTAGCAAGCATCTAACGATTACACAGATGCTAAACTCATAACTTCATCGAACTTTATTCATGAAAACAGAATGGTATACAGTGCTTTGTTGATGTGGAAACTAACAACAAACTCTGTCTTTGATCATACAGATTTTGTTTCTCATTATCATACTGACTCTTACATGATATCTGCTATCACTATGCTTCTAACTTTCTCTAACTATCATCTCCCGTCTCCTCTCGCGCAGGAGGAGAACTTTATTTAAAAACAGGAGAGCAACTAACTAACTAACCCTATCAAAGAAAGACATGGAAGTAAAGTATATCCCCAAATCAAGGATCAAACTTCATAATGAATTTATGCATTCAACCCAATTCAGAGAGAATCTAGCACTCCACTCTTTCTAGATTGACTGTCATTAAAATTCTTTCCCAACGGTTTCAGTCAAAGAGTCTTCGTTAGAGCTTCCTTGAAGTCGTGCAGGAAATGGACTTTACTGCAAGGCCGAGATCGACTGCGCTTGACTCGATCATTCTTCAACAACCTGCGAAACAAAAGGTAATAGGTGCGAAAGAAAAGGCGTATGGCACATACACGATATCTATTCATTAATCACACATTTTAAATCTACTTCATCATTCAAAAACTGTATACGATATACCAGTCATTTTAGGGAGTCAACGAGACAATAAATGCAATCAAGTCAATATAATGAGCTGCAGGAATATGAAAGTATCTTGCTACAGGATATCCCAATAAAAGGTTCAACAAAGTTTAAACAGCCATGAAATAACAAAAGTAAAGACATTAAAAGTTTATCATAACATCCAAATTATGAGCATATTTTAAGCTCATCAATTGGCAGGAATGTGAAAATATGGAATTGGTCGAACAATGGCAACAAAGAGCTTTAACGCCTACATTGACACATGTTCAACATGAAATGACAATTGAAGATAATCAACTATTCGCATCAGATGATTATGATCGTGCTTCAGATCTTGTACAAGAAGGTACATTATTTATTGAGTTGAATTTTGTATGTATGCATGTTTATATGAGTTAAATATAAGTCACTTTTTATTGAATTTTGTATTTATTTTTGCAGGACATGTGTATGCTGTTGTTGTAGCAGACAGAGTACTGGCTGGCTAGATGTGTTGAGAGAAAACATAAGTTAGCAGTACATACTAGGTGGATGATG